>CM068386.1:25979069-26579069 GCA_034770075.1 Aralia elata
AAAGCCTAAACAAAATATCTAAACCACTTGGATAAAAGGAAATTCTCGTCACACTTGCCCTTGATCCCCTGATTACCTGCCGGAAGGAAAAACACTGCATGAGCCCATTGCCCAGTACAGATATATAGGACAAAAATAATGAACTGAATTAACTAAATCAATTACTGAACTGAACCGAACAAAACTAACACAACGAAGTAATCGGCTGAATCAAATGGTTGGGTGTTATTTCATACCGAGCTCAAACAATATAGCTTGCCCAACATAGACAAGTTTCAAATAATGCACATAGGCAATCACAACATTGGACCGCGAATCCAATGCATCGCAAAATCGGAAGGCGTGTTTCGCCACAACATCACCAATCCGCGAAAACAGACAAAAACTAGGGTCGACCCTATTACGCCTCTCACAACAAAATACACCAAAATGGCCAACTCCCATCGGAGCACCACAACAGAGACGCCGTGGACCACATCTTCTCAACCAAACACATCGCCTGTGGTACCCCCCCCAGAACAGTACCCTCATAATAAACACACACACAACATTATCAAAAATTTTAAACAAAATCACATACAAAAATAAATACAACACATTCAAAATCAAAAAATACAAATCATAAAAAAATAGAACAATATTTCACAAAATAAAAAAAAACCAAAATACAAAACTTATAAAAAAACGAAAGTTCTAAACAAATAAAACAATTATTAAATTTCAAAATGAAAAAACTAAATAACAAAAAAAAATTAAAAAAATTATAAAACATAAAAGTAAATAAAATGTAAAATAAAATATAAATTCAAAATAAAATAATATAACACACAAATAAAAAATATAAAATAATATAAAATAATAAAAATATTTTACAAATAAAATACATAATAATACACATAACAATACAAATACACAAAATAATATATACATATATATTATATATATATATATAATATATATAGAAATAAAAAATAATATATATATATATAAATATATAAAAATATATATATATATATATATATATTATTAAAAATTTATAAAAAAAAACAGAAAATAAAAAATTAAATCATAAATAAATATAACAACAAATATATAAAAATAAATACAAAAAAATAAATGATAAAAACAAATATTACTAATAAAAAAAAATAAAAAATAAAATATGCAAATTTTAAACATAAAATAATAAAAAAGAAATAATCATCATTTATTAAAAAAAAAAAAAACAATATACCATAATACCAAACAAAAACATAAAATACAATTAAACAATACTTACAAAATAAAAAAAAAAAACATAATACAAAACATTTTATTAAAAAAAATACAAACCTACAATATTTGACATTTCAACATTAATAATTATCTCTTTAATAAATATTACAATTTCTTATAATTAAAAAAGAGAAAAAAAAAAAAAAAATGAATTCAAATATTTTTAATGTCTATTTAAACAAAAAAAAAAAAATAATTAATAATTAATTTCTCTTTTCAAATTACTTAAAATGTGTATGTAATAAGAAAATAAAGAAAATAATAAACATAACAACAAACAAAAAACAAGTACAATAAAAAAACCTAAAATAAAAAACTATTAATTAAAAATTTTAAACTATCTTTAAAAAAAACAATAATTAACTATAAAAAGTAAAATAATAATTTAAAACATAAATAATAAAATTCTAATAATATATAAAAAAAATTTGTACAAAAAAACCTAAATAAAGAGAGTATGTATTCATTTATTTAACAAAAAATTATAATATGTACTTATTCCAAAATAGTAAAATAAACAACAAAAAAAATCCCAGAAATAAATTTATTGATATGAATAGTATACTAATAACAAATATGTATTAACAAAATACTAACTTAACAATTAAATAGAAATAATATAAATAATTAAAAAATAAATTAAATTCTCAAAAATGAATCAAATATATATAGAAGAATAAGTCAAAAAACTAAGAGTTATGTTAATTTTAAAAAAATCAACAATCAAAATACTTGATATCCTCTACCTGAAATTAGAATAATTAGTGAATGCTAGATTGTTATTTGCAATCAAATTTTTAAGAATGAAATGAAGAATCTAAAAAAAACTAAAAATAATATTAAAACTAAAATTGAGAAATATTTATACTAATAGCTACACTGCAAAAATATTTAATAATGAAACCTCTCTTTGGTTGCATACTGCAATCCAACATTTTTTACTAAAAAGAGGTTTTAGATCTAAAAAATAAATATATATAGAAGGGTTTACTGATTAATAGAGAAATATGTGTGAACTAAACACTATGAGAGGAAGATGACCTGAGTAGTTTCTGTATTTCTCTACACACGTGACGGAACTCTTAGGTGAAAGAGACTTGGGAAGAAAATGGATGAAAATTTTTGAGAGTTTAATGTATCAAATGTCTGTCCAATTGGCCGTGTCTGGCATTGAAAAAAAAGGTAAAATCCCCTTAATTAGAGTAATACCCATTTGTTCTTGAGACTTTTCAAATCTCCTTCCACATCAACCTCAAAAAATTCCATCCCCTTAATAAGTAAAACCTTCCACCGGAACCATGGAGGCTCAATCTCGTATTCCTTCATAACCTTCTTCTGCTCAAAACCATGCCTTTTCGCTTCTTCCAAGATTCATTCAATCAAAAACATATAAGAATGGCACTGAACAGAAGAGGCATGCCCTGGGGGCCGAACCCTAGGATCGTGTGCCTCCTTCGGTCCTATTCGTTTGACTTGGCTTTTCTTGATCAATTTTCATCATTTTCTTCCTTCTAATACAATCATAACAAAAAGTTTCTACATGATTGAAATATAACTTAACACATAAGCAAACCAACAAAATCAAATAGCATTCCTATTCTCAATATAACACATTAATCACTTTTGATTTTTGCACTATTACATCTAATTTAAACTCAAGATATAAATTGCTGGAAAAATATAAAATTTTAAGCATATTGTATCAAACTAAGCAATCCAATCCAGAAAAAAAATCACATTCCTACTCATTTTGTTTTGTTTCTCCTATTACTACTCTCAACGAATAACATCTCATCACCTCCCCCACTCAAAATTATCCATTCAATTGACAATTTACAATTTTTTTATCAGTGCATTGCAGAACAGTAATCCAAAATTTCTCTGGGTATAAACGAAACATTTCTTTGCTATGCAGTTTATCTTTAAAACAATCAGAAACTTCTTGCTTTTGTGATAAAACCTTTCTCGACCCAAATGTTCAAACTTAACCAAAAAATAATTATAAAAACATAAAATAGTGAAAATTACCTTCTTCATTAAATTTGTGGAATTTTATTTTCGTTTGTCTCCTCGATTACGTCCTTGATAAGGGCAGTAAATTGTGCCATCTTCTCTAATGTAACAAGCAAACTCCCAATGTAAAAACGGTATGCTACGTTTTTGATAGGGAGGTTTTTTCCTAATTTACCCCAATAATTCTCTACTTCATCATGTTAGCTTGTGAAAAATTTCGTATTGAGATCCGTCTTAACATAGTTCTCAGTACAAAATTTTGAAATCACTTTAAATCTGATGCTTTTTGCAAACATTTGCGTAACATGTAAAAGGCGTTTGCAGTTTCCTTCAGATCCTGGCTATGCTTAACCTTATTCGTATCTTTTGGATTCTTATTCCATATAGTGGTAACAGCGATATTCAGTTTGATTCTGTTGGCCTTTACTTATTCTCTTTTCTTGCCTGATACTTCAACTAACCATCCATTTTTTGTGTAACTTTTTTCAATCTCCAGATTTCGAAAACATTTATACTTGTAATTTCTAAAAGCCAACCAAAAATTCTCTTGATTTTTCCGATAAGTTTTGAAGTATATATATCTTCGACTCCAAACAACAGATGGACTATTTCGGCGCTGGCCTGTAAGGCGATGACAAAGTGACTCTTAACATTTTTCGAATATAATCAATAAAATCGAAGTACTTGTCCGCCTCTTGGAAAACGTCAAATGTAAACCTATGGTCGATCATATAGTTCGGATCATCAAGATCATTCGATCTTTCGGAGGGGCTTGGGGCTGATGTACTTGCTATTGTCTTAAACGGGAGAGTTATATAAAAAAGAGGGTTTTAGAACTATAAAAATAATAGAGAGGGTTTAAAGGCTAAAAGGGGTTTTACTGATAAAGTAGAGAAATATGCCTAAACTTATATCTATAGCTATACCTCAAGATGATCCGATGGTGTTTGGGAGGGCCCTGCGGTCGATGTGCTCGCCATTGTTTAAAACGTAACTACTGAGAGTTCTAAAAAGAGGGTTTTAGATCTAAGAAAATAATAGAGAGAGGGTTTAAAGGCTAAAAGGGGTTTTACTGATAAAGTAGAGAAATATGACTATAATTATGGTGGTCGAACCCTAGGGGGCCAAACCCTAAGCTCGTGCCTCCTTCGGTCCTCTTCGTTCGACTTGGCATTTCTAGATCAATTTTCATCCTTTTCTTCCTTCTAATACAATACTCACAAAAAGTTTTTACACGATTGAAATATAGCGTAACACATAAGCAAACCAACAGAATCAAATAGCATTCCTATTCTCAATATAACACATCACTTCTGATTTTTGTACTATTACATCTAATTTAAACACAAGATATAAATTGCTGGAAAAATATAAAATTTTAAGCATATTGTATCAAAGTAAGCAATTCAACCAGAAAAAAAATCACATTCCTACTCTTTTTGTTTTGTTTCTCCTATTACTACTCTCAACAAGTAACATCTCACCACCTCCTCCACTCAAAATGATCCATTCAACTAACAATTTAGAATTTTTTTATCAGTGCATTGCAGAATAGTAACCTAAAATTTCACTGGGCATAAACAAAACATTTCTTTGCTATGCAGTTTATCTTTAAAACAATCTGAAACTTCTTGCTTTTGTGATAAAACCTTTCTCGACCCAAATGTTCAAGCTTAACCCAAAAATAATTATAAAAACATAAGATAGTGAAAATTACCTTCTTCATTAAATTTGTGGAATTTCCTTTTCGTTTGTCTCTTCGATTACGTCCTCGATAAGGGCAGTAAATTGTGTCATCTTCTCTAATATAACAAGCAAACTCCCAATGTAAAAGCGGTATGCTACGTTTTTGATCGGGAGGTTTTCTCCTAATTTACCCCAATAATTTTCTAATTTACAATGTTAGCTTGTGAAAAAATTCGTATTGGGATTCGTCTTAACATAGTTCTCAGTACAAAACTTTGAAATCACTTTAAATCTGATGCTTTCTGCAAACATTTGCGTAACATGTAAAAGGCGTTTGCAGTTTCCTTCAGATCCTGGCTATGCTTAACCTCATTCGTATCTTTTGGATTCTTATTCCATAGAGTGGTAACAGCGATATCCAGCTTGATTCTGTTGACCTTTACTTAATCTATTTTTTGCCTGATACTTCAATTAGCCATTCATTCTTTGTGTAACTTTCTTCAATCTCCAGATTTTGAAAACATTTAGACTTATAATTTCTAAAAGTCCACCAAAAATTCTCTTGATTTTTCCGATAAGCTTTGAAGTATATATATCTTCGACTCCCAAACAAACAGATGTACTATTTCGGCCGCTGGCCTGTAAGGCGATGACAAATGACTCTCGACATTTTTGGGCAACATCTTCACTGTACCAAAGTTGGGACAATTTCTTCTAAACAATCGTTTTTTCGAATATAATCAATAAAAATCGAAAAAACTTGTCCGCCTCTTGGAAAACGTCAAATGGAAACCAATGGTCGATCATATAGTTCGGATCATCAAGATCATCCGATCTTTCGGAGGGGATTGGGACTGATGTACTTGCCATTGTCTTAAACGGGAGAGTTCTATAAAAAAGAGGGTTTTAGAACTATAAAAATAATAGAGAGGGTTTAAAGGCTAAAAGGGGTTTTACTGATAAAGTAGAGAAATATGCCTAAACTTATATCTATAGCTATACCTCAAGATGATCCGATGGTGTTTGGGAGGGCCCTGCGGTCGATGTGCTCGCCATTGTTTAAAACGTAAGTACTGAGAGTTCTAAAAAGAGGGTTTTAGATCTAAGAAAATAATAGAGAGAGGGTTTAAAGGCTAAAAGGGGTTTTACTGATAAAGTAGAGAAATATGACTATACTTATATTTATAGCTATACATCAAGATGATCAGACGATGTTTAGGAGGGGTCTGCGGCTGATGTGCTTGCCGTTGTAACTACTGAGCGTTCTAAAAAGAGGGTTTTAGATCTAAGAAAATTATATATATAGAGAGGGTTTTACTGATAAAACAGAGAAATATGTCTATACTTCTATGTATAGCTGTACATAGTGAAAGAGAGAGAGAGGGCCGATGACCTGAGTAGTGTTTTTGTATTTCTCTTACACTCATTATATATTTCTGTTAAAATGGAGCTGACATGGATTTGTGGGCTAGGAAATCGTACCTTGTTAGGGTTTGGGATTAGTGTTGGCTTTGGAGGAGAAAAATCAACAAAGAGTACAGAATTGATAAGTTGAAGAGGGGAGAAGAACAAGTAGACAATTACTCTAGTAACACGTGACATAACTCTTAGGCTGAAAGATCTTTCTCGGGTGTCTTGGGTCTCGAGATAATAAAAAGTTCAAAAAGTCCCTTCTTCTAGAATGGAAAGAGTATTTATAGAGTTTCCTAGAAAATGATCATGTGCCTGCACATGTCTGGGTCATGTGCCTGACATGTGACCTCAAGAAAAATTCTAGAAATACACTTAGTGACCCGAGTAATGCCCAAATTGTCCTATCCTTTTAGTCACCAATCCAATCCCTTAATCAATTTCCAATATGAGTTGCCTCCATAAGCCTTCTGCCTCGGGACTTATGGAGGCCTCTTTCAGGTCTCATATTCCAAGGTTTTTGCTGCTCAAACCATGTCTTTCTGCTCTTCTTTCTTTTTCTGAATATCATGTAATTCAATCTTATCGTCGGAAACCTCGGAGGAACTCAACACTAAATAAGGGAGGCCATGCCCTAGGGGGCCGAGCCCTAGGGGAAGGGCCGAACCCTAGGGTGGTTGAATCCTAGGGGGCCAAACCCTAAGCTTGTCTGACACGATTCTCGAGAATCTAAAACGGTGTGCCCTTAGGAGACCAACCCCTAGAGTGGTCAAACCCTAGGGTGCCTAGAACTCTCAGTAGTTATGTTTCAAACAATGGCGAGCACATCAACCGCATGACCCTCTCAAACACCGTCTGATCATCCTGATGTATAACTATAGATATAAGTATAGGCATATTTCTCTACGTTATCAGTAAAACCCCTTTTAGCCTTCAAACCCTCTTTAAACCCTCTATCTATTATTTTTATAGTTATTAAAATCCTTTTTTTTATAGAAACTCTTCCGTTTCAGACAATGGCAAGTACATCGACCCCAGACCCCTCCGAAAGATCGACAACTGATGTTGATGATTGAACGCGAACTATAGGATCGACCATAGGTTTCCATATGACGTTTTTCAGGAGGCGGACAAAGTACTCCGATTTTATTGATTATATTCGGATAAAACGATTGTTAGAAGAGATTGTCCCAACTTTTGGTACAGTGAAGATTTTGTTCAAAAATGTCGAGAGTCACTTTGTCATCGCTTTATAGGCCAACGCCGATATAGTCCATCTGTTGTTTGGAGTCGAGATATATAACTTCAAAGCTTATCGGAAGAATCAAGAGAACTTTTGGTGGGTTTTCAGAAATTATAAGTCTAAATGTTTTCGAAATCTGGAGGTTGAAGAAAATGTTACACAAAAAATGGATGGCTAGTTGAAGTATCAGGCATGAAAAGAGAGCATGTAAAGACTAACAGAATCAAACTGGATATCGCTGTTACCACTCTATGGAATAAGAATCTAGAAGATATGGATAAGGTTAAGCATAGGCAGGATCTGAAGGAAATTGCAGACGCCCTTTTACTTGTTACACATATGTTTGCTGAAAGCATCAGATTTAAAGTGATTTCAAAGTTTTGTACTGAGAACTATGTTAAGACGGATCCCAATACGAAATTTTTCACAAGCGAACATGGTGAATTAGAGAATTATGGGGGTAAATTAGGAAAAAATCTCCCCATAAAAAACGTAGCATACTGTTTTTACATTGGGAGTTTGCCTGTTACATTAGAGAAGATGGCTCAATTTACTGCCCTTATCAAGGACGTAATCAAAGAGATAGACGAAAAGTGAATTACACAAATTTAATGAAAAGGTAATTTTCACTATCTTATGTTTTTATAGTTATTTTTTGGCTAAGCTTGAACATTTGAGTTGAGAAAAGTTTTATCACAAAACAAGAAGTTTTTGATAGTTTTAAAGATAAACTGCATAGCACAGGAATGTTTTGTTTATGCCCAGAGAAATTTTGGGTTACTGTTCTGCAATGCACTGATAAAAAATTGTAAATTGTCAGTTGAATGAATATTTTGAGTGGAGGAGGTGGTGAGATGTTATTGGTTGAGAGTATTAATGGGAGAGACAAAACCAAAAGGGTAGGAATGTGATTTTTTCTAGATTGAATTGCTTACTTTGATACAATATGCTTAAAAATTTATATTTTTTCGGCAATTTATATCTTGTGTTTAAATTAGATGGAATAGTGCGAAAATCGAAAGTGATTAACGTGTTATATTGAGAATAAGAATGTTATTTGATATTGTTGGTTTGCTTATGTGTTATGCTATATTTCAATTGTGTAGACACTTTTTGTAAGTATTGTATTAGAAGGAAGACAGTATGCAAGGAACTGCAATGATGGGTTTTCTTCAACAGTCCATTTGGATGAAAGGGTCATCCCCTTTTCCTCCAAAAGGATCTGTTGTTGGATTCCCGCATCAGGTTAAACTAAGTTCTTCAATCAAGCCTGCTAGATGCTATTGTCAGCTTGAAGCTAGCTTGATGATTGGGAGGTCACCCTCCTCTATTTTTGTTGTTGCGACTGAAATTGGAGGTAAGTTAATTGATTGCTAATAATTTGATACTTTTTCTCAAGTTTATTTTGTGGTGTGAACTTCTTGAAATTCTTCAGTTGTTTAATCAAACTTAATTTTGGGTAAAGTTTATTTTTTGAATGCAGAGATGAATTCTACTATATAGTATTAGGGTATCATGAGAATTTTAGTAAGAAATTGGTGATTGTAGCCCTGGGTTCGTAATTTTACTTTTACGAGTCTTGTAAGTGCTATATGATGATGCTCTTAATTTGAGGATTGATCTATTGGTCTTATTGGTCTGCATTTCTTATTATCAAATCAATTACTTATTCTCTTCTGATTTTCTTTTAATGAAATTCCAATAATCTTGTGAACAAGGATAAAATAGAATTTTTTAGTGGTTGAATTATACATGATGTATGCTTCAAAAACCTCCAGATACGCTCAATAGCAAGCTGTCTAGAACAATTGGTAAGCTGAATATTTTTATATAAAGAGGAAAGTTTACCAAATTCAACTTTTATGTGAAGAAATTACATAAATCTTATTGAACTTCTATTTAATATCTAAGATAGATGGATTCAATGAAACTGAAAGTTTTATTACAGGATCACGATCTCTACATCAATAGAGTCCTTTGGGTATTGTTTGAGGTCACTATATCTGCAAATTTAGCTAGGATTGAGACAACTAGATGATAAATGCTTTGATGCATAATAACAAGAGACATTACTGCTAGGATTTTTAAAGAATTGGTCCTCGTTCTTGGAGATGTGAATTTCATTATCTAGGTGAGAGAAGAAGCTTTAAAGACAATGCATTAAGTGAAGTTGATCTGGAAGTGCGTGCACTTATTGACAAGGAAAAGCAACGTCAGTTCCGATGCTTAGAGCTTATTGCCTCAGAGAACTTCAATTCCCGAGCAGTGATGAAAGCAGTTGGTTCTTGCCTTACAAGCAAATCTTCTGAAGGACTACCAGGCAAAAGGTCAACCTTTTCATTTTCGGAAAGGAGCATTTGACTTCTGTTTTTGTTTTGATTTGTCAGAAGCAACTGTATGTTAAATTTTTTTGCTTGTCGATCTTTAATATATCTCAGGTACTATGAAGGCAATGAGTTCGTTGATGAACTAGAAATTCTTTGTCAAGAAAGGGCTTTGGCAGCATTTCACTTAGATGGGGAGAAGTGGGGTGTGAACGTTCAGCCGTTGTCTGGTTCTCCAACAACTTTCGAAGTTACTGCCATTCTTAATCCACATGACCGCCCGCCTAATGGTTAGTTATATTTTGGGACCTACTATGTCAATTCGAGTACTACCTTGGAGTGCATGCATGCATATAAATTGTAAACATGATCAATCAGGGATTAATTGGACTTGCCTTATGGGGGACACTTGTACCATGGGTTCATGACTCCTAAGAGGCGCGTAACAGGCGCATCTCTTTATTTTGAATCTATGGCTTCTTGGCTCTATGAATCAACAAGTGATATATTTGTAGTATGGCTTTTTAGAAGCTAGAATAATTTCTAAAAAGAGGGTTTTAGATTTAAGAAAATTATATATTGAGAGTGTTTTACCGTCTACACTTGTATCTATAGCTGTACATATAAAGAGAGTGAGGGACGATAACTTGAGTAGTGTTTCTGTATTTCTCTTACACTCACTCATTTTATATTTCTGTTACAATGGAGCTAGTGTGTATTTGTGGGCAAGGAAATCGTATCTCGTTAGGGTTCGGGTTTCGTGTTGGCTGTAGAGGAGAGAAATACACGAAGAGTACGTAATTGATTGATTAGTTGAAGAGAAGAGAAGAAAAGGTAGGCAATTATTCTAGTAACACGTGGCAGAACTCTTCGGGTTAAAGTGCCTTCTTAGGTGTCTTGGGTCTTGAGAGAATCAAAAGTTCAAAAGTCCCTTCTTCTAGAATGGAAGGAGTATTTATATGGAAAGTGATCATGTGCCTAGCACATGTTTGGGTCATGTGTCTGGCATGTGACCTCAGGAAAAATTTCAGAAATACCCTTAGTTACCCGAGTAATGTCCAAATCGTCCTGTTTTTTTAGGCACCAATCCAAACCCTTAATCAATCCCCAATATGAGTTGCATCTACAAGCCTTCTTCCTCGGGACTCATGAAGGCCTCTTTCAGGTCTCGTATTCCAAAATTTTTGCTGCTCAAACCGTGCCTTTTTGCTCTTCTTTCTTTATCTGAACATCATGTCATTCAATCTTGTCATTGGAAACCTCGGAAGAGCTCGACACTGAACAGGGGAGGCCATGCCATAGGGGGTTGAACCCTAGGGGGAAGGGCCGAACCTTAGGGTGGTCGAACCCTAGGGGGCCAAACCCTAGGCTCGTGCCTCTTTCGGTCCTCTTCGTTCGACTTGGCATTTCTAGATCAATTTTCATCCTTTTCTTCCTTCTAATACAATACTCACAAAAAGTTTTTACACGATTGAAATATAGCGTAACACATAAGCAAACCAACAGAATCAAATAGCATTCCTATTCTCAATATAACACATCACTTCTGATTTTTGTACTATTACATCTAATTTAAACACAAGATATAAATTGCTGGAAAAATATAAAATTTTAAGCATATTGTATCAAAGTAAGCAATTCAACCAGAAAAAAAATCACATTCCTACTCTTTTTGTTTTGTTTCTCCTATTACTACTCTCAACAAGTAACATCTCACCACCTCCTCCACTCAAAATGATCCATTCAACTAACAATTTAGAATTTTTTTATCAGTGCATTGCAGAATAGTAACCCAAAATTTCACTGGGCATAAACAAAACATTTCTTTGCTATGCAGTTTATCTTTAAAACAATCTGAAACTTCTTGCTTTTGTGATAAAACCTTTCTCGACCCAAATGTTCAAGCTTAACCCAAAAATAATTATAAAAACATAAGATAGTGAAAATTACCTTCTTCATTAAATTTGTGGAATTTCCTTTTCGTTTGTCTCTTCGATTACGTCCTCGATAAGGGCAGTAAATTGTGTCATCTTCTTCTAATATAACAAGCAAAACTCCCAATGTAAAAGCGGTATGCTACGTTTTTGATCGGGAGGTTTTCTCCTAATTTACCCCAATAATTTTCTAATTTACAATGTTAGCTTGTGAAAAAATTCGTATTGGGATTCGTCTTAACATAGTTCTCAGTACAAAACTTTGAAATCACTTTAAATCTGATGCTTTCTGCAAACATTTGCGTAACATGTAAAAGGCGTTTGCAGTTTCCTTCAGATCCTGGCTATGCTTAACCTCATCCGTATCTTTTGGATTCTTATTCCATAGAGTGGTAACAGCGATATCCAGCTTGATTCTGTTGACCTTTACTTAATCTATTTTCTTGCCTGATACTTCAATTAGCCATTCATTCTTTGTGTAACTTTCTTCAATCTCCAGATTTTGAAAACATTTAGACTTATAATTTCTAAAAGTCCACCAAAAATTCTCTTGATTTTTCCGATAAGCTTTGAAGTATATATATCTTCGACTCCAAACAACAGATGTACTATTTCGGCGCTGGCCTGTAAGGCGATGACAAATGACTCTCGACATTTTTGGGCAACATCTTCACTGTACCAAAGTTGGGACAATTTCTTCTAACAATCGTTTTTTCGAATATAATCAATAAAATCGAAAAACTTGTCCGCCTCTTGGAAAACGTCAAATGGAAACCAATGGTCGATCATATAGTTCGGATCATCAAGATCATCCGATCTTTCGGAGGGGATTGGGACTGATGTACTTGCCATTGTCTTAAACGGGAGAGTTCTATAAAAAAGAGGGTTTTAGAACTATAAAAATAATAGAGAGGGTTTAAAGGCTAAAAGGGGTTTTACTGATAAAGTAGAGAAATATGCCTAAACTTATATCTATAGCTATACCTCAAGATGATCCGATGGTGTTTGGGAGGGCCCTGCGGTCGATGTGCTCGCCATTGTTTAAAACGTAAGTACTGAGAGTTCTAAAAAGAGGGTTTTAGATCTAAGAAAATAATAGAGAGAGGGTTTAAAGGCTAAAAGGGGTTTTACTGATAAAGTAGAGAAATATGACTATACTTATATTTATAGCTACATCAAGATGATCAGACGATGTTTAGGAGGGGTTTGCGGCTGATGTGCTTGCCGTTGTAACTACTGAGCGTTCTAAAAAGAGGGTTTTAGATCTAAGAAAATTATATATATAGAGAGGGTTTTACTGATAAAACAGAGAAATATGTCTATACTTCTATGTATAGCTGTACATAGTGAAAGAGAGAGAGAGGGCCGATGACCTGAGTAGTGTTTTTGTATTTCTCTTACACTCATTATATATTTCTGTTAAAATGGAGCTGACATGGATTTGTGGACTAGGAAATCGTACCTTGTTAGGGTTCGGGATTAGTGTTGGCTTTGGAGGAGAGAAATCAACGAAGAGTACAGAATTGATAAGTTGAAGAAGGGAGAAAAACAAGTAGACAATTACTCTAGTAACACGTGACATAACTCTTATGGTGAAAGATCTTTCTCGGGTGTCTTGGGTCTCGAGATAATAAAAAGTTCAAAAAGTCCCTTCTTCTAGAATGGAAAGAGTATTTATAGAGTTTCCTAGAAAATGATCATGTGCCTGCACATGTCTGGGTCATGTGCCTGACATGTGACCGATCAAGAAAAATTCTAGAAATACACTTAGTGACCTGAGTAATGCCCAAATTGTCCTATCCTTTTAGCCACCAATCCAATCCCTTAATCAATTTCCAATATGAGTTGCCTCCATAAGCCTTCTGCCTCGGGACTTATGGAGGCCTCTTTCAGGTCTCATATTCCAAGGTTTTTGCTGCTCAAACCATGTCTTTCTGCTCTTCTTTCTTTTTCTGAATATCATGTAATTCAATCTTATCGTCGGAAACCTCGGAGGAACTCAACACTAAATAAGGGAGGCCATGCCCTAGGGGGCCGAGCCCTAGGGGAAGGGCCGAACCCTAGGGTGGCTGAATCCTAGGGGGCCAAACCCTAAGCTTGTCTGACACGATTCTCAAGAATCTGAAACGGTGTGCCCCTTAGGAGACCAACCCCTAGAGTGGTCGAACCCTAGGGTGCCTAGAACTCTCAGTAGTTATGTTTCAAACAATGGCGAGCACATCAACCGCATGACCCTCTCAAACACCGTCTGATCATCCTAATGTATAACTATAGATATAAGTATAGGCATATTTCTCTACGTTATCAGTAAAACCCCTTTTAGCCTTCAAACCCTCTTTAAACCCTCTATCTATTATTTTTATAGTTATAAAATCCTTTTTTTTATAGAACTCTTCCGTTTCAGACAATGGCAAGTACATCGACCCCAGACCCCTCCGAAAGATCGACAACTGATGTTGATGATCCGAACTATAGGATCGACCATAGGTTTCCATATGACGTTTTTCAGGAGGCGGACAAGTACTCCGATTTTATTGATTATATTCGGATAAACGATTGTTAGAAGAGATTGTCCCAACTTTGGTACAGTGAAGATTTTGTTCAAAAATGTCGAGAGTCACTTTGTCATCGCTTTATAGGCCAACGCCGATATAGTCCATCTGTTGTTTGGAGTCGAGATATATAACTTCAAAGCTTATCGGAAGAATCAAGAGAACTTTTGGTGGGTTTTCAGAAATTATAAGTCTAAATGTTTTCGAAATCTGGAGGTTGAAGAAAATGTTACACAAAAAATGGATGGCTAGTTGAAGTATCAGGCATGAAAAGAGAGCATGTAAAGGCTAACAGAATCAAACTGGATATCGCTGTTACCACTCTATGGAATAAGAATCTAGAAGATATGGATAAGGTTAAGCATAGGCAGGATCTGAAGGAAATTGCAGATGCCCTTTTACTTGTTACACAAATGTTTGCTGAAAGCATCGGCTTTAAAGTGATTTCAAAGTTTTGTACTGAGAACTATGTTAAGACGGATCCTAATACGAAATTTTTCACAAGCGAACATGGTGAATTAGAGAATTATTGGGGTAAATTAGGAAAAAATCTCCCCATAAAAAACGTAGCATACTGTTTTTACATTGGGAGTTTGCCCGTTACATTGGAGAAGATGGCTCAATTTACTGCCCTTATCAAGGACGTAATCAAAGAGATAGACGAAAAGTGAATTACACAAATTTAATGAAGAAGGTAATTTTCACTATCTTATGTTTTATAGTTATTTTTTGGCTAAGCTTGAACATTTTGGGTTGAGAAAGGTTTTATCACAAAAACAAGAAGTTTTTGATAGTTTTAAAGATAAACTGCATAGCACAGGAATGTTTTGTTTATGCCCAGAGAAATTTTGGGTTACTGTTCTGCAATGCATTGATAAAAAATTGTAAATTGTCAGTTGAATGAATATTTTGAGTGGAGGAGGTGGTGAGATGTTATTGGTTGAGAGTATTAATGGGAGAGACAAAACCAAAAGGGTAGGAATGTGATTTTTTCTGGATTGAATTGCTTACTTTGATACAATATGCTTAAAAATTTATATTTTTTCGGCAATTTATATCTTGTGTTTAAATTAGATGGAATAGTGCGAAAATCGAAAGTGATTAACGTGTTATATTGAGAATAAAAATGTTATTTGATATTGTTGGTTTGCTTATGTGTTATGCTATATTTCAATTGTGTAGACACTTTTTGTGAGTATTGTATTAGAAGGAAGACAGTATGCAAGGAACTGCAATGATGGGTTTTCTTCAACAGTCCATTTGGATGAAAGGGTCATCCCCTTTTCCTCCAAAAGGATCTGTTGTTGGATTCCCGCATCAGGTTAAACTAAGTTCTTCAATCAAGCCTGCTAGATGCTATTGTCAGCTTGAAGCTAGCTTGATGATTGGGAGGTCACCCTCCTCTATTTTTGTTGCTGCGACTGAAATTGGAGGTAAGTTGATTGATTGCTAATAATTTGATACTTTTTCTCAAGTTTATTTTGCGGTGTGAACTTCTTGAAATTCTTCAGTTGTTTAATCTAACTTAATTTTGTGTAAAGTTTATTTTTTGAATGCAGAGATGAATTCTACTATTAATATATAATATTAGGGTATCATGAGAATTTTAGTAAGAAATTGGTGATTGTAGCCCTGGCTTCGTAATTTTACTTTTACGAGTCTTGTAAGTGCTATATGATGATGCTCTTAATTTGAGGATTGATCTATTGGTCTTATTGGTCTGCATTTCTTATTATCAAATCAATTACTTATTCTCTTCTGATTTTCTTTTAATGAAATTCCAATAATCTTGTGAATAAGGATAAAATAGAATTTTTTAGTGGTTGAATTATACATGATGTATGCTTCAAAAACCTCCACATACGCTCAACAGCTAGCTGTCTAGAAAAATTGGCAAGCATCTACTGGCTTCAAACTTGTGACTTGGTGTTTGTAATGAACTTTATAGAATCAATTCATCTATGTAACTATTTCTGATTACACAGTAGTTAGCTGAATATTTTTATATAAAGAGGAAAGTTTACCAAATTCAACTTTTATGCGAAGAAATTACATAAATCTTATTGAACTTCTATTTAATATCTAAGATAGATGGATTCAATGAAACTGAAAGTTTTATTACTGGATCACGATCTCTACATCAATAGAGTCCTTTGGGTATTGATTGAGGTCACTATATCTGCAAATTTAGCTAGGATTGAGACAACTAGATGACAAATGCTTTGATGCATAATAACAAGAGAAACATTACTTTTAGGATTTTTACAGAATTGGTCCTCGTTCTTGGAGATGTGAATTTCATTATCTAGGTGAGAGAAGAAGCTTTAAAGACAATGCATTAAGTGAAGTTGATCCGGAAGTGCGTGCACTTATTGACAAGGAAAAGCAATGTCAGTTCCGATACTTAGAGCTTATTGCCTTAGAGAACTTCAATTCCCGAGCAGTGATGGAAGCAGTTGGTTCTTGCCTTACAAGCAAGTATTCTGAAGGACTGCCAGGCAAAAGGTCAACTTGTTCATTTCCGGAAAGGAGCATTTGACTTCTGTTTTTGTTTTGATTTGTCAGAACCAACTGTATGTTAATTTTTTTTGCTTGTCAATCTTATAATATATCTCAGGTACTATGGAGGCAATGGGTTCAGGTACTATGGAGGCAATGGGTTCGTTGATGAACTAGAAATTCTTTGTCAAGAAAGGGCTTTGGCAGCATTTCACTTAGATGGGGAGAAGTGGGGTGTGAACGTTCAGCCGTTGTCTGGTTCTCCAACAACTTTCGAAGTTACTGCCATTCTTAATCCACATGACCGCCTAATGGTTTGTTATATTTTGGGACCTGCTATTTCAATATGAGTACTACCTTGGAGTGCATGCATGCATGCATATAAATTGTAAACATGATGAATCGGGGATTAGTTGGACTTGCCTCATGGGGGACACTTGTACCATGGGTTCATGACTCCTAAGAGGCGCATAACAGGCGCATCTCTTTATTTTGAATCTATGGCTTCTTGGCTCAATGAATCAACAGGTGATATATTTGTATTATGATTTTTTAGAAGCTACAATAGTTTCTTTTTGTTTGATATGTCCTAAAGATGTAGCAAGTGATATCTGCTTATTAAACGAAGTTGGCTGCTTAGAAGTTTCTTCTATTTTTTGGGTAGAGGATAACCATTTTACGAGAATGATTCACTTACGATTCCTTGTTAGATCAGTCTTAGGTTACATAAACTTGACTTTCTTACTCCATTCAATTTAGAATTCAATACTGGTAATTGGTAAATTTAAGTGGCGTATTGTGTAGTCCATATTATGTGATTTGTCGCGCTATATGTAATAACTTCCACATTTATCAATAAGCAATTAGAAAACCCTGCAAGTACTCGGTACTTTTGTTACTGATGAGTTTGGGTTTGATGTCTTGAATTCCTGGCCCTTATTTGAGCTATGGCACTTCATTTGGTCCAAATTTGAGAGAAGGAAGTCCAAATAATAGAAGAAAAAGGGAGCTGAATAGGTATGCGGATTCAAGCTAATAAGGGTGTGCTAGTTCACTTCTTTTTCTTGTCTTTTGGGGGGTGAGTACAATTGGAGAGATGGTAGATCATCCTAAAACCAAGGAGCACACGGATACTTATTTTGATATGATGACAAAGTTATCTAACAAGATGAAACTTTCTTCTAGGGTGAGGTTCATGCTGAAGGATTCAATTGATCTGATAAATAATAAATGGCAACAGAGGAGGAAATTTGAAGGGCCGAAAAAGATTGAGGAAGTTCACAGGGATGCTGCTAATGAACGGCAGGCACAAGCTAATAGGCTGTCTCGTGAACCAAGTATGGGGTCATCTTTTAAAAGGGTCAACAACCCAAACATATTTACTTAGTAACATTAAAAACGCAATTATATCAACACCTATAAAAAAAACTTGTAACATCTGTGTGTTTTTTTAAATAAAAAAATTACAGGGACCTACCTGAAAGACAAATACACAAATACACAAACAGGGTAAAATTTGTGAAGTACAAAACTTAAGGGTTGGACTTAATAGATTATCAAACTGTGGGAGAATTCAATGAAATTTTGCCTAAATGATAAGTATTGATAACAACAAAGTTTTATTTCTTATTTCCTTTCGTACATTAAGGGGAAGCAGTCGGCAAAGACATACAAAAAAACTTAGATCTGATATTTGCATGCAGCGCGGCGGAGGCTTTTGCATGTGGCGGCGGCGACTTTAGCATACCTCTTTAGTTTTCTTCTTCTTCTTTCATTGTTCTAATGTTGCCGATGACTTATCGTGGCTTAGATCTGTTTTGTTGTTCTTCTTCTTCTTTCATTGTTCTGATATTGCAGATGGCTTATCGCGGCTTAGATCTGTTTTGTTCTTCTTCTTTCATTGTTCTGATGTTGCCGGGCTTATCGCGACTTTTACCGTGCGACTTTCTCTGATGCAGCTAGGCGACCACTCGACTTGGTGCGGCAGCAGCGACAGGACACCTTGGTGTCACCTAGGCGACGCCGTAACAACTATGGTTATATAATAACGAGTGTTTGGATGATGGTGGGTAAAAGAGATCCATTATGGGGATTACATTTGTTATTATTTGCAAAGTTATGTATCGTAGACCTAATTCGGAATCAGTGGTCTGGTTGTCTAGTTTATGTTCTCTAAAGTTTTCTATTTGTGACTTTGCTGAAGAAAAGGGGGGTATCTAAGAAGCACCGAAAGATACAGACATGACACAATACAGATATGTCTATACATCATTATGCAATATAATTGGATACAGATTTTCAGGGATTACATTATCTAACTAGTAACTGTGTAACTATCTGTTAACATACATTCGTAAATAAGTATTTGATTATCCTTTACCTAAAGCATGGTCCATATTTAAGTCTTTCCTGTGTCTTTTTGTTTTATGTGACATCCATTTTATTTTATTTTAACAAGTATACTTTGCGTACATAAAAAAAAACAAGGAGATTATCATTAAAAGTCTGTTGGACACATTTTAACTAGTATTTAAGATGTACTTCAATCGTTCCAGAATTAGTGATATTTTTGTAAAACACGACGATTTTTAAGAAAAATTTAATTTTTCCAAACATATTCTTAAAATTTGCTAAAAATGTAGTAGAGGTGGCACGATAGTATTCAATTTAAACAATTTTGTCATGAAATTATGTCACTGTTACTGGGGTGCGGGGAGGGGGAATTTAATGCTGGTTTAGAGTTGATACAACATTGAGTGCTTTTTATTTCTTTTTTTTGGGATAACCAATTTTCCAGAGGGATCTCCCATAGATTATACTGGTATTGAGAAATTTTTTTTTTTTTTTGGATAACTAATTTTCCAGAGGGCTCTCCCGTAGAATATACTAGTATACATACACACGTGATGTGATGGTAAAATTATTATTTTTTTAAAATTTAAAAAAAAATAGGTAAAGATAATAAATTTGATTTAATATTTTATATTTATATTGATTCTTAGTTGATTAAATTGGGATAAGATCCATTAACGAATTATAAATTTATCAAAATGGATATATATATATATATATATATATATATATATATATATATATATATATTTAAATGGGAGGGGCTTTAACGAACTATAAATTTATAGTTAATTAAATCAACAATTCATAAAGTACTTTTTTCTCTCCCATAAAAATATAAAAATATTTGAAGTACAATAAATTTTTGTCTTACAAAATGTTTCAAGTATATTAATCAGATAACAAAATTTTAAATAATATCTATTTTATCCTTAGTTGATTTACTATCTATCAAATCATAACAGCTACGTTGCATTACTATTTGTGTTCTTAGCCATATGGTCCATATGTGTAGTATTGTAATAGACGTGACTCAGAAATATAAATTTGGAAGATTTAATAATGCATTTGTGTGGGTTTATATATAAAATTAAAATTGGAATTGATCATCTTGATTTATATGAAAATATACTTCGAACATATTTTTATGAAACGATAAAAGTATTACATTCGTGTTAAGAAATAAATGTTTCTATTAATTTTTACATGTCAGATTATCATCTTATCTCTTTAGGATAAATATATTATCTCATGTACATATAAGCCATAAAAACTTATTTAAATTTTGCAAATAACTTCAAGGTTAGTCTCCTTTCAATTATCAATTTAAAAAATATTATTTTGACTAAAAAACTCAAATAGATAAATTCTTTTAAGAGAAGAACATATATTTTAAGAAAATTATTGTTTGATTAGTGGCCTCATTTAAGACCTTAAGTTTAAAACTAACACTACGCAATTAACAACTTGAAGAATTTTCTTTATAAACTTTGGCAGATTGACAACAATAGAAGGTTTTGAATCTACAACAACACAAACCTGGAAAATATCCCAAGGATAAAGGATCCAGTGCTCATCAATTGGGATGACAATACAGTCAAAATGGGCAAGCAAGTTGAAGGCCTTCACCTGAAATAAGATCCGTATGTTTGGGCTAAGGCCCACATAACATAACTCAAAACTTTTACTCACATCAGCAATGACTTGGAAAAAACACCACCATTAGGAATTCTTTTTAGGGAACTGATATTTCCACAACACTTTTTGATATTTTCACAACAAAAGTGTCGCTATAGATGTATAGTGACGGTAAAAACCGTCGCTATAGGATCTATAGCGACACTTTTGTTGTGAAAATATCATTTTCTATTGTGGAAATAGCGGTTCCCTTCTTTTTAATGTAACGAGTTAACAACTGCAATGACTTTTTGTTTTATAGTATTTTAGAGAGATTATTAATTTATTGAGTATTAATTTATTCTTTTTTCTGTACATTTCTATCAATTATATATAATGTTTTTCATAATAAAATAAGGGTTTGTTGCCCCAAATGTATATTTTTGAATTCACAATTTGGTATCTTATGCATTATAGTCAACACTCAAGACACGTGCCACAAGACATTTTAAAGAAAAATTAGGGTACCTCTGGCTTTTTATTAATTAATTTTGTTAGGATAATACATACTTATGTTAAAATTATATTTATACTTTAATTTTCTTATTATATTCCACTGTAAACTTAAATTTATTTTATTTTAAACTTACAATGACGCGCAATTGAAAATATTTAGAGCGTATTAATTATCCCTTCCTTTATTTTTTAAAAAGTAATGCAATATATGGATAACAAATTAGTAGAGAGAAACAATAAAAAGTATTAATTATCCCTTCCTTTATTTTTTAAAAAGTAATGCAATATATGGATAACAAATTAGTAGAGAGAAACAATAAAAAGGAGGAAATGAAGAAAGACAGTACCCCTTTTCATAGTTTATTAAGAAAATACTCTCTTTATCTTATAAGAAAATGACTGAAGTACAAAAATAATTTGTTCATAAAAACTATATGAATACACAATTCAAACATAAAATGTCATCTAAATTCTACTTTACTCTAAAAAAAATTAATTAGAGAGAGTCCACGATTTATTTATTTTGAGAACACTCCAAAAAGAACTAAAACACACGAAGTATTAAATATGTAGATTTGTTACAATTCATGAAAAAATTACAAGTAAAAAAAACACAAACATAATCCCATTAAAACAATTAACAGATTAACAATTACAAACTAATGGACACCATAATAACTCATATATATCACAATACGTATCAACACAAATTATAGATCTGACCAATTCTTCACTATGAGAACCCTAATAAGAACACTAATCTTCCATATGAATTATAAAAAACAATGTCACAGAAATGGGAAAATAAGATTTCACATAAGAAGAGAAAGAAAACTCTCTCATAATGAGAAAGAAAACAGTGAACATAAAAATAAATAAATAAATAAAAACTCATACAAGAGAAGAATATAAAACTATATCAAATAAAAAAAAATGAAAATAAGTAAGATATCTAGAAAAAAGTTTATCCAAACAGGGATAAAAAGTAAAACAGGTTTCTCCAACAAGGGATAAAAACCTTCTCCAAATTTGAAGAAAAGTATTTGGACGTTTTTTGATTTAGTGAGAAAGAAGGGAGAAAATAAGAGTTAATTGATTTCTAAAAGAATAAAATGTGTGGAAAAAAAAAATAGAGTCCGCTACTTTAAAAAGATGAAGAAGAAAGAATGTTACATTATTTATGTACAATCCATTATAAATAAAATAAATTTTTATTTATATTCTTTTTTTTTCTTTTTTTTAATAAATTATTTACTAGACATACTTACATTTTTATAAGACGAGATATAATTTTAAAGAATTAATTTTTTACAAGTAAAAGTGATAATTTTACTATATATGTGAATATAACTTTAGATATTTTTGGATATCAAACCCCTTTCTGTAATTTGTATATTGAATCCCAGGTGCTACATGTGCATTGACCTACCTACGTGGCACACGTGACACCGCAATTCGAACCCAAAACTTCAACTTTGAAATCTTGATCATGAGATCACCCAAACACCATGAGCACCAAATCAACCGTAAAGACAAACCTAAAGCTCAGTTTTTTCATATCGTGAAAAGTTAGGATTAGCTAAAATTCAGACCAAAAATTACAAATTAGGCAAAATTGAGGAGAAATATATAAAAAATAATCCCATTACTAAAAATAATATATAAAGCTAAATTATAGTGAACAATAATCCATAATTTATAAACAAAATAAAATATTTATCAAAATAATTCCCCTCCGTTCGCATCTCTGTCTGCAAAGATCGATCAGTCTCTAGAAGAGGCGTTTTCTCAGTTCGGCGCCATCACCGATTCAAAAATCCATTAGTCTGCATAAATCGGATCTGGTCCGATCCGATTGACGCCAGATCTGTCCTGATTCTGTTCTTATACTTCTAATGTTACTATGGTTTTGATTGATTCATTGATCTTTTGTCACTGTTTGTTACTACTGTTACTAATGTTACTATTACTGATCTTTAACGGTACGTTCATCTTCCTCCTATTCCATGAGGCAAAGATCGATCGATTTCCGATTTCAGTTACATATATAAAAATCTATGTTGATATATCTGTATTTCAGTTATTTTTATGGTAGATTTGATCGGATCTGATGGATATATGATTTTTAATGTGCAGATCATCAATGATCGTGAAACAGGCAGATCTAGAGGTTTCGGATTCGTTACCTTCAGCCATCGAAGGAATAAACGGTCAGGACCTCGACGGCCGCAACATCACCGTCAATGAGGCTCAGTCTCGTGGAAGCGGCAGTGGCAGTGGCGGATGTGGTCGCCTTGAAGGTGGATACGGAGGAGGCAGTGGTTATCCGAGTTTGAGGGCAAATAAAGAAACTAAGCAATTATGTTAATGAATTAGAAGAAGATGATCCAGCTTTAAAAGATGAGCTAATTTTTTATTTTTGTTTGTTTTATTTAGTTGTTATGAATTGATTTAGTTGTTATAATAATAATAATAACAACAACAACTTAATAATAATAAATAATAAATAATAATAATAATAATAATAATAGTTCATTGAAAACCAATAGTTGTCCCAATATTAGTTGATTGAGAACCAATAGTTCATTAATAATATTAGTTCTTTTGTCTTTTAATATTTTGTTAGGAAAATGAATTGATTTAGTATATATAATTTATTTTTTGGGTAATTTAATAACTAGGCCTAAGGTGTTTGAGTGGTCTCATGATCAAAATTTCAAAACAACATGTGTGATCGTGGGGATTTTAATGGTAATAAGGAAAGCCAATTTAAGGGAACGAAGGTGGAGTTTTCTAGGTTTTGATCAATTTTTTAAAGCCATGATATCAACGAACAGTTCTAATTTGTGGTGCTAATCAAGAGGATGACTGCCTATGTATAACAACGGAATACATGAGAATGACTGCCTATGTATAACAATGGAATACATGAGGATGACTGCCTATGTATAACAATGGAATACATGGGGCTAGACCACCAGAGTATGATGAAAATGATGATCTAGGTGAGGTGGTTTTGGATCTTGAAGAGGAAGAGGTCAACCAAATTCTATTGAAGAATCAACTACTCAATCCAGTTGTCAAGAATGATGGAGATGAGGAAGGCTTTAAGCAGAAAATTGTAGACCCAATTCCACTCGATAATCAAGTTGAAGAACTAAAGGAGCAAGTCAAAGTTCAGATGTTTGATAAAAGTCCAGAACGACATGGACCCAATATTGAACTCAAACCAAAGCCACCAGATGGAAATTTGTCTAGGGAAGTGATCCAAGATGAAGATGAAAATACAAAGAGGCCCAATGCAATTTGGGTGAACATGTATGGAGAGCACGATGGTTCTCTAGCAAAAATTTCAGAGTCTATTATCCCAATTGTTCATGACGAGGATACTTTGAAAGATGCCAGTAAAGAATCTTCGCCAATTGAATCTGGTCCTTCAACAAAGCAATGCACTAAGAACATAAAGATTCATGATATTCATCCAAACATTACAGAAAACAAAATAGCTCAGATTGCATTATGTTGGGATGGGGATCTACAGTGTGACAAAGCTTGCGTAGTGTTCGATGAAATGCCTAAGAGAGACGCTGTGACACGGAATGTTCTCATTGTCGGCAACACTCAAGATGAGGATTGTTTATGTATTTTGGCAAATCAAAATCAGCCAATGTACAATGATAGCGGAGGAAAAACTAAGGATACACAAATTATGGATTGGAGCAAGGATGAAGTGGTCTTAAGGCTGAACAACTCCTCTGCCCATGAACCTTATGGATCAATGGGTGAGGAAGATGTCATAAAAGTTGTCAGGAAAACTAAAATTCCAATGGATGAAGATTATCATACCACCGACACAAAAAATAAGAATATACCCATTAACCGAGGCTACCAATTTGGGTTATATTTTTTTAGTCTCTCCTCTTGTTGGTTGTGAGTGTAAAATGGTTGGAGAAATACTGAGAAGGAAGTTTCAAATGGAATGCATGAAGGTGAAGTTCTAGAACAACTGTTCGGCAAACGGCTACATAGGGTAAGAAAACCAGTCAATTGGTTTAATCATAATTGGTCATTGTTTACTGCAAATTTTAATGGTGGTGTGGGGACTAGAAATTCTAGTGATGCTCTAAACAATTTTCACGGCATCAATGACATTGTTAATACACCTGTGATGATAAGACTATCAAAGTTTTATTGTGTATTGGGTCAAGTGTTGCTGGCATGTATATGTATTCAAGGGAATTAGCTAAAGGAAACTGTGTAGGAAACTATTCATGGTCGGGAGTCAAATTAGATGCTTTTGATTTTGGTAATGCAGGACAAAAGAATTTGGAAATGCTGGAAATAGGTGCACATGTTCATAGTTATGTAAGAATTTTATTGGAAGGTTCAAATACTGTTTCATGTTTTCTTGTAATTGGTATGGCCATTATAATGTCATCCTGGACTCAAAACTATGGAGACTCTTCAAAGAGCAAGGACTTGCTAACCAAGTTCAGGAGTGCAGCTCTGGCTATTGCTTTTAATGAGAAGCTTTCGTTAATGGGTGCCATACAACCCCTGTTTGCAGGTTCAATGTATACCTTTGTGTTTCTCTGGACTCCTGCTTTGAATCCAAATGAGGAAGAAATTTCTCCTGGTTTCATTTTTGCAACCTTCATGTTGGCATCAATGTTAGGAAGCTCATCTACCTCTCGCATGATAATTCATTCATCACCTAAGTGGGACGACAAATATTGGGTTAATGGACATCAGTTTGTAAACTATGCCATAGGCGGACCTCAAACAATTACCACTTCTAGGCATGAAGTAAAAATTGATGTTGTAGTGAGATTTGGAATACGACTAGTGAGGAAATGGGAGATCTGCACTGAAGCTCAAGGTGAAAATGTGGCTGAGATAATAGCACTATTTAAGTTTCTGAGATTTGTATTTGATTCGGGAGGACTAATGCTGCTAACTACAAGAAGTTCCTACATAGATCGTCAGTTGAAGTCAAGTTTGAGATTTTTTCCTTTCTTTTACTTGTTTTTGTTATCTTTGAGATGTGGTTTGCTACCCATATAACTATCCTGGAGGACAAGGATGTTTTGAAGGGGTAGGAAATATTATGACTGTGCTGTCATTAGGTTGTATAAACCAACGGTTGAGATTGTGCAAGAAAGAGATAGGAAGCAAGGGCTAGGATTACTTTTATAGTTAGAAAGAGTATAAAGACAAGTAAATGTAACAGATGGGTGGGAGAGATTTATTAAATGTAAATTCATTCTTGAACCTTCTTCTTTCTTCTGCTTCTTTGTTTCTATTCTTGTTCTTGGAGCTTAGCAAGGGCTTGAAAACTTGCTTCATATATTTAAATTTTGGGTGAAATAGGTATGGAAATAAAAAGACATAGGAGGAAGGGGATTGGGGAATTGAAGGTCAGCAATTGCTATTTGGTTGGATCTGGGTATTTAGGTAATGATCTGCATTTAGGTTATTAATTATGCTATGTTTATGGTTGTTTCTTGTTGATAATAGGGGATTCAAGATTCTGTGAAACAATTGACCCTTTTTATCCTAAGACGGATGTAAGATTTATGTTTAGTGGAGACTTTGATACAGTATAAATATAATAAAAAATATAAAATTTTAATATAAAATTAGCATAATATAATGATAATTACATAAATAAATATTATATGTGAAACACGATGACATAAAACTACGAAAAGATTATAAATCACTAAATACAATGGGGACCAAGCCTATTAAAGTAGACAAACTCATTTTCAAGTGGGCAAAGGCATGTAGGTATTAGACAATATATAAACTTAATAAGGAACCATGGACAAAAATGTGAATATACCAAAGAAGGGAAACAAAAAAAGCTAGTAGGGGTGACGACCCTTACTTGACACCCCGCGGTCCATCTCTGTTTTCATCGTATCTGTAGACACCCAAATTTTGCATTTCCTATACTGACCATGACAGGAGGGCAAATTCGTCCATTGGACCGGCCTGCGAGACGGAGGGTGAACATAAGTGCGAACACTTAGAGCCACCACGACGACTTGCGATCAAGGCCGTCCGAAATGAACATGCCGAATGATGTGTCACGTCCCGCAATAATTTCCGGACTGCAAAATACAAGCCTTTCGGATAAAACTGACGGCGCGACGCGAGAATCGAGGTGCGGTGCGAGAACCGAGGAGAATTAAATAATCAAAGTGGAAGGTGTGCTGAGTGGGGGGTGGGCGCCAGCCAGCCGCAGATCCATCTGCGGCCAGCCGCAGATGTATCTGCGGCTGGCTTTGGCCAGCCTATATCAACCATTTCTTCTCAGCATACAGAGAGTTCGAGAATTTTGGGAGAAGAAGAAAATCAGCAGGGAAACAGCAGCAGAAAATAGAGAAAAAGAGGAAGAATTAGCATAGATTTTGCAATCAAATAGGAGAGAAAGTAAGAAAAAAGAGAGGAATAATATTTTTGTGATTTGATTGTATCACATAATACTTTTTCTTCTATTCAAATACATAAATTTAGATCCATTTTGATCTCATTTGCAAGGTGAAAATCTCCTCAATTTTGTAATTTCTATCATATCTTTTGGTCAAATCAAATGAAGTTTTCATATGATTATGGAATAATAAATTAGGGAGCATTAGTGAGGGTTCCATTTGGAACAAAATTCTTCCTAATAACCCGATGATATTTATTTATTGATTTCTTGTTTGTTTGTTTTTTTTGGTGTTATATTGACATAGGTTCTTTTAGATCTCTATTTTGGGATGTCTTGGTATTGGTAGGTTATCCGTATTGGTTATTTCTTGTAATATCCGATTGTGGGTGTGTGGAAATTTGGTTGTGAGCCTAGGAAAGCGACCCCGTGGTCCAAATCCGATGATGGACGTATCTTGATGTATGTAGCGGGTAGGATGTAGTCTCTTTGTAAATATGTAATATTGGGCCTTAAAACGACGCCAAGGCGGAATCGAGTTTAAGGCCCCGTAATAATGAAGTATGTGATTGTGGGTTTGTTGGGGTTATTTGGATGGTTTACATGCCCATGAATAACCCCAATGCATGTTATGCTTGATTTGATTTACGACACGAAATTGATTTCGAAGCTAAACAATGAAGATCTTCATAAAATCAATCAAACTAGGTTGTTAGCATCACGAGGCTTAAAATGAGAAGTGCTAACGATTGTTGATTTCTATGTAAACGAGAAGGCCAAAAAAGAAATCGTTTCCAAAACATCACACAAAATGATTTTATAAAATAAGTAACGTTTTATTAAATCTTTGTGCATAGGGTGAAAGAGATTCTAGAAATTGCCCATCATTTTATGAAAGCAACGTATAGATCTCGATTCCTATTTAGACGAAGGTTTAAAACTCTTGTTTTGCCAAAACGACACTTAATGAAAATCTCATAGTTTTGGACAATTAAAATCAAACCTTTCTCATAAAGAATAAGCTTTCTCGTGTATACCGAAAAGATATTCCGAAGCGTTCTCAAATTAAAACACGAATTTCCCTAAAATCCAAATGACTCTTTCATACAAATTCCCCACAACATTCACATAGGCACACACACACACACACACACATACACATTCATGAATTAAAGGATAGGAAAGCATTGAGATCGCGGTAACCGTGTTTCACGGAAGTCGAGGGGTGCCTAACACCTTCCCCTCACTTAAGCAAGCCCCCGAACTCTATGAATCTCGATTCGCAGACCAATTGATTCGGAGTCACACATGAGCCAGCAATTTATAAAAAACGAGAACTCGGATGAGTTGGTACATCCATTTCAAATATACCAACTGGCGACTCTGGTTAATTGGCTCATCATAAAAACGATCTTTCAAAACCCCGTCGACATCAATGCCGACCTTTTCCAAACGTCATCTAAATCAAAAGGCTAAAATTGGAACAGGCGAGAAAAGCGAAAACCCGGCGTCGACAGCTGGCGACTCTGCTGGGGATATTAGAGGGCTTAAGCCGCGTCAAGTCTTGATGATATCCTATCCTTTAAAATTTATAAATGTGTATGTGCGTGCGACATTTTGACTTCTTTGTATTGTTGTGTGAATGTGTGTTGTTGTCCAATGAATGAATGTTTGTATGGAATTGCTTTACTTTAAAAGTAATCATTTGCATACGGTGAGGACGATGAATGTGAATGTATGTTGAGAGAGTACCTCCTCCTGAGGCGAACCCGTCGGTTGCTTATTACTGGACTCGATGGGGCTGCTCCCCGGAGATGGCTCAGGAAACGCACCACTCAAATCCGCTCCAATCGAAAGGGCTCAAACGAGTAGATTGCGAAGATTTGGGAACCTTCATGCCGAAAAGCTCGCGAGAGTAACCCTAGGGTAGGTCAGCCTCAGATTAACCCAACGCAGGAAAAGTCTCTTCATGCCTTTTTACGTTTATATGTCTAAATGTCATGATCTCATTCAATGTTCATACATCCCTTTTCTGTGTCGAAAGAGATTACTAACCGCTGTGAATTGCAGGGAATAGTTGGGGGAGCATAATAAAGCATGTTTAACATTGGTTATGGCATTAAAGGACTACTAACTTTCTCTTTTGCAGGGAAAGATTAAAAAAAAAAAACCCAAAAGACACAAAAAAAAAAAAATTACAGTTTTAGCATGCATCCATTTTGCGTTTCCCCAGGACTAAACTTCGAACCGTTGTTTTGAAGGATTGCTCCTCAAACCCGTTCGCAGTCTAAGAAAGCCCAGGTCTCTACCTCTGAAATGGCTGATATTCCTAATCATAGTTCCATATCTCGGGAAGAGTTTGATGACTTCAAAAAACAGATGATGGAAATGGCCACAATGCTAAAAGAGCAGTTCCTACTCAGACAGGATCCGCCAAGCCAAGGACCACATAATATTCCACCACCAGGGGGTGACCAGAATCCTCCTAAAAATGTTGTAAACCTGGGTAAGGATGACCAACCCCAACTCAAGGACGAGCCAGTCATTACAAAGGCCGTTCCCATACCTAGCAGGACAGTGGTTACTATCCCAGAAGAAGGGGACAATGACGACCTTCGGAGAAAAATGAAACACATGGAGGAGACCATCCAATCTCTAAGGGGCATAGGCTCCCTGGGCAGGGTTAATTATTCGGATCTATGTGTTTTCCCCGGAGCCAGATATCCAGAAAAGTTCAAAGTTCCCGAGTTTGAAAAGTACAATGGAAAGGGAGACCCCTATACACACTTGAAAATATACATTGGAGAACTCGGGTCTTATGCCGAAGACGAGGGGTTAAGAATGCAACTATTCCAGAAAAGCTTAACAGGGGAGGCAAGAATCTGGTATGCCCGCCTCGACAACGCCCGAATCCACAACTGGGAGGAATTGGCCCATACCTTCTTAACCCAATACAGCTTTCAGGCCCAGATGGCTCTTGACAGGTACCAAATGACAAAGGTTAAAAAACAGCCTAGGGAGTCCTTCAGGGAATATGCGCAAAGATGGAGGGGCATGGCCGCACAGGTAACCCCCCCGATGAGCGAATCAGAGATGGTAATGACCTTTGTAGACATTCAGGAGGCACCGTATTATGAGCGGGTCATCTCGGGGATTGGAAGACCCTTTGCTGAAATGATTAAACATGGAGAGATGGTAGACATGGGGTTGAAGTCGGGTAAAATCCGGGATCTTACTGCTTTAGAAACTGCTGCCGAGCAAATACAGAATGGAAACTATGGCAGCACTTCCCGGAGGGTCCAAAAGAAAAAGGAAGAGGATGTTTCCCTCATCTTACAAGGGTCATCCAGAAAAACAGAAAGTCATCTTCCGGTTCAGGTACAGAGGGGAGGGCCATCCCGACAGCCAAACTTCACAGATCAAAGGGCAGAGGGGCGAAAAAGATATGAGGCTTCGCAGAATCGAGTATTCACCCCGCTCGGGGAGCCGCTTGAACGGGTATTAGCGGTATTAGTAGCCCAAAAGAAAATAGTTGGTCTGGCACCACCAAGTGACCCAAAGGGTAGAAGGTTTGACCCGAGCAAACGATGTGCATACCACTCCAGTTCCCCTGGCCATGATACACAAGATTGCTGGACGTTGAAGCATCGAATCCAAAACATGATAGACAGTGGGGAAATTGTGGTGGAACAACCGGACTCCCCGAATGTTAAAGCAAATCCCCTGCCAAGACATGATGGAGGGGGAGTTAATGCGACGGAGGCAAGTGAGGCTGGGGGGCCGCCAAGGTTGAACTATGTGCAGAAAGTTGAGGAGATGATCAACATGATACATGATCATGGGGATGCACGGGGAACGCCCATCAGGTTGATAGGGGTAAGTACGAATAACATAGAGGGACCTGTCAAGCTGACAGCCCCGAGGCCCATCATACTTGCAGCAAGGCCGCAACTCCCTATCAGTAGTCTGAGGACTGTACCCTGGAATTATGGGGGAATACCAGAGGAAGCGGCCAGTTGTGCTTCCGTGACGACCAAGGGGAACCCCTTATATCTTCCCGGGCGAGTCCTTGAGAGCCAAAAGAGAAAAAATGAAGAAGTTTCCGAGGAAAGGGCCATAGAGTTTTTGAAAAGGATGGATCACCCAGAAACGAGGGGGATCCAGATTTTAAATGAGGAATCAACCCTAACATCAGTCATGGACTTGGTGTTGTCATCCAGTGAGCATTGCAAAACCCTGATGAAGGTTCTGGAGGAGGCATTTGTGCCCAAAGAAATTAGTGAGGAGGGTTTCGGCCGGCTGGTAGGCCACTTATTGGAAACCGATGCAATATCCTTTACGGATGAGGACATTCCCGAAGAGGGAAGGGGGCACCGAAAACCGCTACACATCGCGGTAATCTCCTCAGGATATGTCATGAATGGGGTGCTGATCGACGGGGGATCGGCATTGAATATATGTCCTCTCAGCACGCTGAAGAAAATGAACATCAGTCCCAAGCGCCTACGGGCCAGTCAGGTGGTGGTTCGGGCTTTTGACGGATCCCGGAGGGATACCATCGGAGAGATAGAATTGCCAGTGGAGATAGGGCCCTGTACTTTTGATATATCCTTCCAAGTCCTAGATATTACGGCAAGCTACAACCTGCTGTTAGGGAGGCCGTGGATACACATGGCCGGGGCAGTTCCTTCCACGCTCCACCAACAAATCAAGTTGATCATCGATGGGAATCTGGTAACAATCTCGGCCGAATGTGATGACCCTTCTCCTCCCAGGAGTGGCCTACCAGTAATCAATGTGGATGAGTCAGCGGCGCCTGCCAGCTTTCAAGCACTAGAGATTAGCACTCCCCATTATAGATGCCTGGGATCTCCAGCTGTGAAACCAAGGGTCTCTCCGGAACTCACCTTTGTGGCAAGGGAAATGATTAAAATGAACTTCCAACCTGGACAGGGACTAGGGAAAAGCAGTCAGGGAATCACCAAGCCCATCCACCTACCACAGCAGATAGGCAAGGCAGGGTTGGGATACCATGTGGGCGCAGTACGGGGACACCGTCGGGGTGCGACTCCGATTCGACTAGTTGGCAGCCCAGTGACCAAAGTCGACAATGAGCAGGGGATCAGCGGACCTGTGATTGGGGCGGGGAATGAAGAGTTAACCCCCACACGAAATGAGTCGGCCCGGAGGGAAAGTTTCCTGCAGGAGGTCGCAAAAGAGTTTGAAACCAAATGCTATATCCCCGGACAATCAACAAGCAGTAAGGAGGGGACGAATGTTATCACACCACCGGGAGCCCAGCAAGTTGTACCTGTCATCGATTGGGCAGGGCTGATTATTCCTGGAGAAGATATGGAGAAGGACTCAGGCGACGTATCCGTAATCATCGGGGAGGTGTCCGATGTGAGGCCCTCCTTTATCCAGCGCATTTCATCTGACCTGACCATCGATAATTGGACCCAAAAACCAGTGATATCCAAACAAGGGTAAAGCTCGACGTCAGGGTGGTTAACCCTAGAGGATGGGGGGAATGAAGAAGTTTTATTTTGTTGTTGTTTTATTTCTGCATAATTGTGTCGTTTCTTCGTGTTATTTGAAATTGCGATCGTCGTAAAAAATGATTTATATATGACAAGTATTTTTGTTTCATGTCAGGTGTACCCATTTGAGTAATCCTTGCCTAACAAATGGTCTTTCAAATTTGAATGATGATTATGATTTTGACATTGAGCTGGATTTCGATTTAATGGGCATTGAACAAGACGAGACAGATTACGACGACGCACCTGATGAGATCAAAGGATGGGTCGAAGATAAACCCAAACCCAATTTGGACCAAACCATCACTATAGATATCGGAACCCCTGACAATTCAAAAGAACTCAAGATAGGGACAGACCTTACCCCCAGCCAAAAAGCAGAAATAATTGAGTTACTAAAACAATATGAGGATGTCTTTGCCTGGTCTCATGAGGATATGATCGGATTGTCCACCGACATTGTGGTACACCGATTACCCATCAAGGAGGGTTTTCAGGCCTGTCAAGCAGAAACTAAGAAAGTTGAAACCTGAGTGGAGCTTAAAAGTGAAGGAAGAGATCATCAAACAGTTCAGGGCGGGAATCATTATGGTGTCCACTTACCCGGAATGGCTATCCAATGTGGTCCCAGTGGCTAAACCTGGAGGAAAGGTGAGGGTGTGTGTAGACTACAGAGATCTAAACAAGGCCAGTCTCAAGGATAAACTTCCCGGTGCCTTTCATACACATCCTGGTAGATAACACGGCCCAGTACGAAATGTATTCCTTTGTGGATTGCTTTGCGGGATATCATCAGATAATGGTGGCGGAAGAAGACCGGGAAAAGACCGCATTCATCACCCCTTGGGGCACTTTCTGCTATAGACGACTGGCTTTCGGTCTCACAAATGCAGGGGCTACTTATCAGAGAGCCATGATGGCCTTGTTCCACGATATGATGCACAAGGAGATAGAGGTCTACGTGGATGACATTATTGTGAAATCGAAGGTAGAGTCCGATCATATAACTCATCTCAAAAAGCTATTCGATCGGCTCAGAAAGTATAATTTGAAACTCAATCCAGCCAAGTGCGCTTTCGGAGTACAGTCGGGCAAGCTCTTGGGTTTCCTGGTTAGTGATCGGGGCATTGAGTTGGATCCAGCAAAGATTAAGGCCATTGTGGATATGCCGGCACCCCACACGGAAAAGGAGATAAGAGGATTCCTGGGGAGAATAAACTTCATCAGCCGTTTTATATCCCACTTGACGACTACATGTGAGCCCATTTTCAAACTGTTAAGAAAAGGGGTTTCCCAAGAGTGGAATGACCAATGTCAGAAGGCTTTTCAGACCATTAAAAAGCAATTGACGGAGGCACCAGTGCTGGTACCCCCGAAGGATGGGATCCCTCTGTTTATGTATATATCGGTAAATGCCATCGCGATGGGATGTATGTTGGGACAGAAAAATGAGGCGGGAAAAGAGCAGGCCATCTATTACCTCAGCAAAAGATTTAGCCAATGTGAGCAGAATTACACTCCCATTGAGAAGACCTGTTGTGCTCTGGCCTGGGCTGCAGGGAGATTACAGCACTACCTCCATGGGCATACAACGTACCTGATATCAAGAATGGATCCCCTGAAATATATTTTCGAAAGGCCCATGCTGAATTGTCGACTATCAAGATGGCAGTTAATTTTACAACAGTTTGACATGGTGTACGTGACCCAGAAGGCCATGAAAGGGCAGGGAATTGCAGATCAGTTGGCAGAGGCCCCGGCAGGAGGGATGGAGCCGTTAGAAACTCCTCTCCCGGGCGAGGATATATTTTGGGTATCGCGCGAAAAATGTGATGACGAGGGACAATTTTGGAAGCTGTATTTTGATGGTGCCATGAATGCCGAGGGGGCGGGAGCCGGAGCGGTCCTAGTCTCTATCACCGGAGAACAATACCCCGTGGCCACTAAACTTCGTTTCAGCAATTCGAACAACACCGCTGAATACGAGGGGTGTATCTTGGGACTCCGATTGGCCCGTGACATGGGAGTAAAAAGACTAGCGGTGTTCGGGGATTCAGAATTGGTAATCAGACAAGCAATCGGGGTGTACAACACTAAGGAGCTTCGGTTACTTCCATACCATCGTTGTGTCACCCAGCTTATGCAAGAGTTCGAAGATATCGCCTTCCGCCATATTCCTCGGGGACGAAATGATTTTGCCGATGCGTTGGCGACTTTGGCTTCCTTAATCCACGTGATCAAGAGTAGGGACAGTCCACAGATTGAGATCACCGTACAGAATGCCCCGGCATATGAGGAAAATGTGGCAGTGTTATCAAACGAGGTGGTGTTGACAAGGCAGCCCTGGTATCACGACGTAAGGGAATATTTGAGAGACAGATCCCTTCCCGATCAGGCAAATCGGACTGAAAGGATGAGAATTCAAAAGATGGCGATGAAGTTTTATCTGAGTGGCGATTCGCTTTACAAAAGGGATGCCGGGTTGGGACTGTTGCAATGCGTAGACGAAACGCAATCCCAAAGGATTATGAATGAAATCCATGGCGGGGTGTGTGGGCCACACATGAGTGGACCGATGTTGGCCAAAAAGATCTTGAGGACAGGGCATTATTGGTTAACACTGAGGGCCGATTGCGATGATCATGTCAAGCGATGTTATCAATGTCAGGCGCACGGTAATGTGATCCATACACCTCCCAATGAACTGCACTGTATGACCTCCCCCTGGCCATTTTCAATGTGGGGAATGGATGTAATCGGACCAATAGAGCCCAAAGCAAGCAACGGGCACCGATTCATCTTCGTCATGATCGATTATTTCACCAAATGGGTAGAAGCAGCCTCTTTCCCCAAAGTCACTCAGGAGGTCATCGTCAACTTCATCAGGAATAATGTCATTTGCCGATATGGGCAACCTGAGGTGGTGGTCTCCGACAATGCCAAGAATTTAAACAACGCCCTCATGAAGGAACTGTGTGACCAGTTCAAGATCAAGCATCTCAATTCCGTCATTTACCGTCCTAAGATGAATGGGGCAGTGGAGGCTGCCAATAAGAACATCAAGAAGATCATGGCAAAAAATGTCTGCTAATCATCGGGGATGGCCGGATTTGTTACCCCTCACCTTGCTAGCCTACCGAACGTCAACGCGTACTTCCACAGGGGCAACCCCTTACGCCTTGGTATATGGAATGGAGGCTGTCCTGCCAGTTGAAGTTGAGATGGCGTCCCTCAGAATAGTGATCGATGCTCAGATAAGCGAGGAGGATTGGATGCAAAGTCGATACGACCAATTGGCCCTAATTGATGAAAGGAGGGTGGCTGCTGTTTGGCACGGCCAGCTATATCAACAGAGGATCTCCCGATCCTACGACAAAAAGATAAGACTTCGGAAGTTCAAGGAAAATGATTTGGTGTTGAAAAGAGTCATGCCTTGTCAAGACAAGGCCAAGGGGAAGTTTGCCCCGAACTGGGAAGGGCCATTTGTGATCAAGAAAGTGCTATCCGGAGGAGCCCTCATATTGCAAGAAATGGATGGTGAGGTATTTCCACAACCCCTCAATTCTGACTCGGTGAAGCGGTTCTACGCTTAAATCATCAGTTCTGTTTTTCCTTTGAGAGCGAACTACGTAGGACCTGATCTCCCAACTTGAGGGGGTACGTAGGCAGCCATCATGGCGCGGTCCGATCCTTCAAAAAAAAAAAAAATAATCCTTTCCCTAACCGAAACCAACTTTCGATATCCAGATAAAACCTTCCTACACCCTCAAAACCTTCCCGAAACCAATTGCCTAACCAGTTTCATCCCAGAATACATACCCTGATCCAACCCAAACAGTTATCCAAAATCTGAGGTTCAATCCGACGAAATCAAAAGGTGTGCGGCAATATCTGTCAAATCTCCATCAAGTCTTGAGGAAAGAAAGAAGGCGAAATGTCAAAATCATGGTCAGTTGGATAAAATGATGATCCAATGGGTGGCAATGATACGACAAAAGGGGGAAAATGACTAAATTCAAATGCATGTCTATATATATAAGTCGTTTTATTACAAGATCTCTCTTTCAATAACTGATGAAACCAACACAGTCTATGCAGGAAATAAAATAATCTACAAATCTGAAACTAGCCGAAGCAAGATGGATAGGGTGGTGGATAGATCTGAAGCATCAGCATCTCCTGCAATCTGCTGCCCCATCATATCAATACGATCCAGTAAAGCAGTAGCTCGGCTGATAGTCCCAAAATGAGCATCTACCACTGCCATGGTCTGAAATACTATGGCCTCTCTATCAGCAATGGCAGCATCTCTCGCCCGAATGGCCTCATCTCTCTCAGCAAGGGCGGCATCCCTCTCGGCTTCAGTAGTAATCAGGGCCAGGCGGAGTCGGGAATCCTCAGCGACCCGACTCGGGGCAGAATCGGCTGAGATGGAATGGTCTGTGGTATCTTCTGTGAAAATCACTCCAGAGTCATCAAAGGCCCCAGTCCGACTCGAACTAGCCGAATCCAGGTCTCCACGCAACCACTGTACGTAGGCAAATGTCTGGATGTGACAGCTTTCACTATATTCGGCAAAGATCCTGCAATCCCAAAGCTCGTATACCTGCAATAGATCCCTCTCTGTACAGGATGATATAAGGAATCGGTATGCGGTTGCACCCGCGAAGGGGTGTAAATCCTGTGTCTGATCAAACTGCCCCATAACCGCCAGGGGATGATAGGTCGTCACGCCCCTCAAACCAGCAATGGGGATGAAATCCAGGTTAGGCACATGAGTCAAGAAGCGCCTGAAGGAGCAATAGCCTGAGTAGACCAATAGATGAAAAGGGTCCTCAATGACGGACAAAAAGGATATCCAGGAGGTCACATCAGTACAACTCACGGGACGAAACGAAAACTGCGCGGCTATGTTGTGACTGAAGCAAAACCCTTGGCGGCGGAAGTAGCCGATGGGGCTGAGATGGCTCATGAACCACACATACAATAAGGTCGAACTCCCTCTGAAGAATCTCCCTCGGAAGGACTGGCAATATGTGGCCGACATATAGGTATCCGCCAATATCATGGGGAGAATGGTGTGATCCTCCTGAAGGGCCCTAACAGCCGCAACAATCCGCATGTCCAAATGATCGGACCCTGCAGGCAAGTACAGAACTGAGATGACACAGGCCATCAGAACGTCCACTCTCAAGGCGTCCCAGCGCTCCTCGGACACGGAAAAATCACCGAGGAAGAGACGGAAACTGTCAGGCGAGCCAAATCGGTCAATCAAGAACTGAAGGGGAACCATATGGTTTGATGTGATCACCGGCAACAGGACAGCCCTTCGCAAACCAGTGAAAGTCAAGAATTGACGGCGCATGGAACCAACTGTGATCCTAGCACAAGGTCTATCCAGGGGCAAGCCGGTGAAGCGAGCATACTCCTCAAGGGTGGGGGTCAGCTCTACTGTCCCTAACCTAAACACCTGACGGGCAGGGGCCCAATAGCTCAGAAGACCATCCACAAAGCTCGCTGGCACCTGAAAGGTCAATAAGGACCAAGAATGTCCCAGAAGACCATCTGCGGTAATCCTATCTGCCGGCAGTAAACTGTCCAACCAGCGGAGGAGGCTGCCCACCAACCCTGTGGGAGGAATGGAATCCAAACGAACCACGACATCTGAGGACGACATCTGTGAAAAAAAATAGTATCAAAAGGACTGTACAGGGGTCATTCTCTATCCATAAATAAAAGAGCATGCATCATACAGTTAATAATCAAACAGGTGAATTCCATAAAATGAAAAAGAAAACTGTGCATAAATAAATAAATGAGTTCAGTACATAGTGCATAAATGAAAAAGAAATCTAAGCAGGTGCCGATACAAAAGGCCCTATCCTATCCTGGTCTAAATAAAATCAGTATCATCTATGAAAGCAGGATCCTCGAACTGATCCCCTGGAGTCGTCGAGCTCGGAGGACCAAAGTTCATATCAGGGATGTAGGGATGCGCTGTGGCATCAGATGAACTCGGGCCTGCATCATAACCTGCACCGTCAGGATCGTAGGTGTAAGCCTCCTCCGGGGCCCGGCCCAACCCCCGAATAAACAGCGACAACTGATCTACCTGACGGGTCAATGAGGCGATCTGCTCAGCGTGGGTAGGGGTCCGAACACAGGCAGCCCAATCGGTCATCGTCACCGAGCCTGGAACCATATCTCCAAGAAAGAAAGTGGCCCGAGTCTGAGGACCGATGGTGCGGGGCACCCACCATGTACGGAATGCATCACTCATAGTGGGACCTGTGGTGATGGACTCCACGGCACGCTTGCGTGAGGTGGTCGTCGCCCGGATCGTTTCTAGCAAAGTTGAACGGTGGATAGCTTGCAACACCTTAACCCCTCGCCTATATGTAGACGGTAATCTTGGTACAATTGCTCGCCTTGAAAATCTGCGTTGAATGAACACCAACGACACCTTGACCCCTCGCTTATATGTAAGCGGTAATCTCGGTACAATCGACGATTAGTGCGGTAGAAGACGCCACACACAACTATGTATTGTTGTATGATAAGTCAAAATTGAATCTCAAAGAAAACTAAGAAATAACTTAGAAATTCTCAAAGAACCAAAAGATGAGAAAACCTCACAAATAATTGTAATTGAATAAATCTGATTGAAGTATATCAAGTACATCATCTATGTCCCCTATTTATACTACTCAAAATCAATTCTAATCCTAATAGGAATTATAAAATCAACTGGAAACCAAATCCTAACTTACCAAATTAATTTGGAAACCAAATCCTAACTAATAAACAATAAGAAAATTAAATCCTACTTATCAAACATTCTAATTACATTAGGAATCTAAAACATGCTGAAAATACCCTAATAATTAAGGAAATCCGCGTCCAAATTTGAATTAGAAATCTGAAGCCTTCCTCCATTTGGAATTAGAAATCCATTAATTGTTAGGAACCCATTAATCCGTGGAGAACAAAATCAGCTAGTTGTCTACTTGGAAACCGCGTGGCCCACATGATATAGGAAGCTAATATGTTAAGTCCTGAATATGTAAATGTTAAGTCCTGAATATGCTAGGAAACCCATGTGATTGGCTGATTAGAATTGGAATGTCCGTTGCCCACATGCGAATTTGCTAGAATATAAATTGCCATATGAATTGATTAAAATTGGCCTTGAATTGAACTTCATTTTAAACATCTTTGAATAAAATTCAGCCCAAATATTTAAAATCGCTTGATAAATCCCTTGGACTTGAATTGAGTTAATAACGCTTGATGCGAGCCTGGCCAGGATTGTATCATTCCCCTCCTCTTGAAAAGGATTTGTCCTCAAATCTGACATCCCCTCCTCTTGAAAAGGATTTACCCACAAATCTGATCCTACATGAAAACAAATTAAGTTAGTAGCATCAAACAAATCATAATCCCAAAACTCATCTTGCAAACGAAATATATACGCAATATCAACAATGCAAGTAAAGTAATGAAAATAATCATCAAAAACTCCAACTCTTGCAAAGAACATAGCAACATCTGGCAACTCCGACGTATCGACATGAACAACTTGTAAACATCTCTTTCCAAGCAGTGATCGAATCAGCATAACACCCTGCAAGCTCCTCGTAACACAACTTGGAAACTTAAACTTTCGAACTCCCCTAATCAAGAACCTGTCCACATCAACACGATACTTTTTCACACGTAGACCAAATACTTCCACAATGCTAACTACACTAACTACATTAAAACAAACTAAATTAGCAACTATAGCAAAAATGCAATCAAAATTTCTACCTAAAAAATCAAATTTATATATAATAAAATAAACGTAAATAAAACTATGCAAAACTCTATATCCCCCTGGATCAAAACTCAGTATGTAGAACTCTTCACATTGCAGTAACTTCCATTCACGAATTCTTGGATCAAAAGACAATCTGATGATCTCGTCCATCCGTAAATATATCCATTGACGAATACCCGGATCAAAAATAATTCTTATGATCTCGATCACTCGCACTAACATCCATTCCATTGCACCTGGATCAAATAACAATCTTTGAAACTTTCCATGGCACAATTGCAAACATACTTGAATTCCTGGATTAAACACAAAACAAAACAAATCAACATATTCCTTTTGTCTAATCACAAAGAAATCAAATAATTCAAATTCACATGCATAATCTACTAGAACAAAAATCAAATCACTTCCCTGTAGATTCTTAATGCATTGTCCCATTTGATGTGCACTTTGATCCAAATTTCCCTCTTTGATGAGTACGAACTCATCCCGAATCTGTAAAACAATCTCAACCTTTCCCATTCCATTGACATTAACACATTCAAAATCAAATAAACGCATCAATGAAATTGAAAGATCACAACCAACTTCATAAGATGAAAACTCAATAGCATATTGACGATGATCACAAACAAACTCAACAAGTACTAAAGAATTTTCCCAAGCATTGACAAAAATAGGAATATCATCAAAACAGATATTAACAAATTTCCCCATGAAAGAATGCAAAATATGATTTAACATGAAAACATTTAATGCATTAGTTAATCCCAACGATTTAACTAAACATGTATGTAAACCATATCTTAATCCAATCCGATGATAAACACTTTTCAAATCAAAACCAAATGATAGTAATTCTTTCCCATCCAGGACAACATTCTCAAAATCATGCAATGATAACAACTCTAATGGAAAGACATTACCAAATGATAGCATATCATGTAATGAAGATTTCTCTACCGAAGGATCATGATCACTATCATTATCAATTAATGACATGTCATGCAAAGATTGATCAAAATCTAATTCAACATGTGAATGAAAAACCCTAGAATGAGTTTTATGCAAGTACAAATGATGAAAACGAGAATACCCACAATAATCACTAGAATAAATTCTACGAAGATATGCACTTTGACAATGAGAATTTACCAAATGATAGTAGGAATATTGACAATAAGAATATAACACATGCTCATAAACTAACTCGACAAATATCAAATATCCTCCATAGTTTATAATGAAGATGATTCTACCCTCAAAATAGCTAACGACAAATTTATCCATGGAAGCATGTAAAACATGTTTTAAATAACTCATGAAAATACTAGATGCATTAGTTAATCTAACAGAAATAACTATCCACCTATACAATTCATGTGTTAACAAAACTTTCCATTTATCACAATATCTCATGCTAATTTGATTAGGCAATATCATCACATGGTCATTTTCCATCGTAGATAAAATATAAGCACTATGTAATTTATCAAGCATATTATCTAAGTAAAGAAAATAAAAGCGATACTTGTTTACCAATTCGAAATCAACGAACAAGCTCGACATTCTATCTTTCTTAGGTATTATGATCTCATGAATAGCACATGCACTAATGCTTTCTCCAACGATACCCGCTTTGATGAAGTTGGACTCCATCAGCTCTCCAACCTGCCTTGGTAACTCTGTCGTCTCCTCAGAAATACTGAAAGCTGACTGATACGGAATGATAGCTCGGGGTATATCTTCAACCACCTGTATAAGAGAAACAATAGAACTAGACAAAGAAGAGTTAATCTTGTTAGTATTCAAAAGCGCCGTCTTGTACGAATGTACAGTCATTGGCTTTTCAAAATACAACTCACTTTCTAACTCACTCTTCTCTCTTTTTTCACTCTTACTCTCCACTGTTTCTTTCTCTCGTTTATTTTCACTCTCATTCTTTTTATTCTCTCGTTTCTTTTCATTCTCTTTTTCACACTTTTCTTGTTCACACTCAATCTTTTTTTCAATTTCTTTTTCACTTTCTTTTTGTCGTTTACTTTCACTTGTATTTTCTTCCTCGGGATCACAGACTTCATCTCGAACATTAGAATCTAACAACTCTCCTTGGACCGCATATTCTATTATCTCTTCTTCCATCTGCCTCGATTGATCTTGTTCCTTTTGCGCCTGTCGGGCATTTTGTAGTTGTTTCGCCATCTCTCTAAATGATCCCATGACTTCTTCTTTTTTTTCCTTGGAAAATACTGGTTCCCTATACACCTTAGGAGTGTCTCGTGGTTGTCTCCGATGCGAATCTCCATGCCTATGATCCTTCCTTTCATCATCCCAATTTGAACACCTTAAAGGTTGATCGTCATATCTTGGAGTTGCATATTCTTTCCTCCTGCTAGGCTGTACTGGGGCATACCGCTTTCTCATCACGGTTTTCAACTCTTTCCATGTATCGATCGGATGCTCTCCACATCTTCTCCTTTCACGTTCAAATTGAGCCCACCATGTAGCTGCATGACCGGAAAAATCTTGAACTGCAAGTTTGAACTTTTTGTGCTCAGAATAATTATGATAGCCAAACTCTCGTTCCTTCCTATCCTCCCAACTCAAATAAGCTTCTGGATCTGCTCTACCTTGAAAAGATCTCTTTTGCCACTCATAATTATTTTCACAATTATATCCATACATGATTGCTGCAAAACAAAGGTTAGTAGATAAAGAAAATTTTCCTCACACACTCCCTTACGTGTTTCGCTCAAACAATGTATCACACAATTAGGCTTTTACCCTCAATTAATCTCACACTCTTGCCTTTTACCACTCTAATTCCCTCTTATAGGTTCTTTTTGAATTCACCAAATAAATATCACAGTTTCTTTTTAATTCAATAAGAACTTATCACAAAACAAAATATAGCAAGTGTGACGTCCGATAACCACCAAAATTTTACGATCACCAATTAGAATCCTCTTAAGTGAAATCCCAATATCCTCAAATTTCAACAATAGAACCAAATGATAACTTCTTCAATATAATCCCAATATTCACAAAACTTATGAAACCCAAGCAATTGCAATAATAATAATTTTTTTTCTTTTTTTTTGTACTCACGATTTTTTTTTCACTCACGATTTTTTTTTTCACGAATCACAATTTTTTTTTTCTTTTTTTTTTTGAACTTTTTTTTTCAATATATATTCAAACACGAAAAATAAAGGATAAGTAACTCGCTAGGAACTTAGCTTTGATACCAAATGATGGACTCCACGGCACGCTTGCGTGAGGTGGTCGTCGCCCGGATCGTTTCTAGCAAAGTTGAACGGTGGATAGCTTGCAACACCTTAACCCCTCGCCTATATGTAGACGGTAATCTTGGTACAATTGCTCGCCTTGAAAATCTGCGTTGAATGAACACCAACGACACCTTGACCCCTCGCTTATATGTAAGCGGTAATCTCGGTACAATCGACGATTAGTGCGGTAGAAGACGCCACACACAACTATGTATTGTTGTATGATAAGTCAATTTTGAATCTCAAAGAAAACTAAGAAATAACTTAGAAATTCTCAAAGAACCAAAAGATGAGAAAACCTCACAAATAATTGTAATTGAATAAATCTGATTGAAGTATATCAAGTACATCATCTATGTCCCCTATTTATACTACTCAAAATCAATTCTAATCCTAATAGGAATTATAAAATCAACTGGAAACCAAATCCTAACTTACCAAATTAATTTGGAAACCAAATCCTAACTAATAAACAATAAGAAAATTAAATCCTACTTATCAAACATTCTAATTACATTAGGAATCTAAAACATGCTGAAAATACCCTAATAATTAAGGAAATCCGCGTCCAAATTTGAATTAGAAATCTGAAGCCTTCCTCCATTTGGAATTAGAAATCCATTAATTGTTAGGAACCCATTAATCCGTGGAGAACAAAATCAGCTAGTTGTCTACTTGGAAACCGCGTGGCCCACATGATATAGGAAGCTAATATGTTAAGTCCTGAATATGTAAATGTTAAGTCCTGAATATGCTAGGAAACCCATGTGATTGGCTGATTAGAATTGGAATGTCCGTTGCCCACATGCGAATTTGCTAGAATATAAATTGCCATATGAATTGATTAAAATTGGCCTTGAATTGAACTTCATTTTAAACATCTTTGAATAAAATTCAGCCCAAATATTTAAAATCGCTTGATAAATCCCTTGGACTTGAATTGAGTTAATAACGCTTGATGCGAGCCTGGCCAGGATTGTATCACGTGGAAAGCATCCGACCATCCTCCCCGGCGAGCATGATCTCCGAGGGCTGAGAATCCAGCGGCCAGAAAGTAGTGAAAGAAAGGGAGTGCGGGATGCGGATCTCTCCAGTGACGCATCTGAATGCGCGCTCTCCCAGATACATCACCCAGCCTCCAACACTCTGCAAAGTGAGGCGGCGGGTGGAAAGCTCGAACTCCGGGCCGGAAGGATGCCCGTCAGCAAACCCCACAGTCAGATGATCGGAGAGGTAGGGAATCCAGACGACCTCGGCAGCCGTGATCAGCTCCAGCTGGATGCGACAGTGTGCAAAACTGCCAGACACGGGGACCTCCTCGAGAGTACTGTGATGCCATCGCCGACCCCGAGGATAAGTGTCCGGGCCCAGAGTAGTGATAGGCCTCAGACATGGCAGCCGCTCGTAAGCCCAGAACTGTGAATAGAAACAAGGCAAGGCATGAGTCACTATCAAATACAGAAAAGAGATGAAAGGAAAAGAAATACAGTAAGAGAGAGGAGGAGGGGACTCACCAACAGAAAGTGGTAGAAGCCGAGCCAGGCATCAGTCTGTCCCTCCGAGCGTAGGCGCATGCCGTGGAGGAAGTAGGCAAAGGTGAATGACCCCCAGTCATAGTCACCGATGTGGTCCACGTCTCTGACCGCTCCTACGACGCTGAAATGAATGGTAGAGGAGTTGTTCCCCAGAAAACAACCCCTCATGATGGTCAGGAACAGGCGTCGTAGCAGAATGTCCCTGGTGCCCTGATCCGCGGGAATGGGCAGCGCATAGAGACCCCCGACTGCATCGACAGCCAAGGCACCAGATCGGATACTGCGGGCCTTAAAGACCCGGTCCTCAGCAGCGAAGCCCAGCAAAGCTCGAACCTCCACAGGAGTGATATCAAGATCCAAGGGGACGCGGGACCCGCGGTTAAACTCAATGCCGGTAATGTACCTCCAGTCCCATGGGGTCAACACGACCTCGCAGTCGAGGAGATGAAGAGACTGCGTCTGGTGGAACCATCGCTCGGATAAAGCCCTCATGTAACCCCAGGGGCACTGACGGGGAATGATAGTGAAGAAAATGTCGGAAACCCCAAGAGTCCACTATCGCCCGATAATCACTGTGCAGGGCCGCGTAAAGGGAGTAGATGTTGAACCAGTTGCCCCTCGGCTGGGTAAACTCGGGTACCTGGGGCAATCACCAAGGGGTCAGTCCGGATAAAAGGAGAATGGAGAAATTGAGAGTAAAATCAGAATAGAAACTGAATATACCTCGTTAGCCACGAGAGATGCTGAAGGGTGACGACTGAGATCCCGACCCAAAAGATCGGGTATCTGCACAGAGGCGCCAGAAGAAGCCTGATGAGTAGATGGAGCCGGTGTGCTGGAGGATGGCCCCTCTGCCGCGACCTCCGGAGGGACAGCCTCCTCAACGTCCGGATGACCAGGACGAATGACAGCCTCCGTCAAACGACGAGCCTGACGGGTCCGAGGAGGAACAGGAGTGGGTGCAGCCCTACGACGGCGAAACACCCGAAGTCCGAGAGGCGGAGGAGCTACTGGGCGCATCACGATCCATAGCTGGAATAGAACGGGCGAGAAAGAAGGTAAGTTTCCTTTTAAAATTATGTAATGAACATTCTAAATTTCTAGCCTCATCATATGATTAATGCAACATGATGCATGTAAAAAAAAAAAAAAAAAAAAAAAAAAAAAAAAAAACTCGGCAGAGTTCCGTTTGTAAATTGAACATCCCAGGCATAAGCCAAACGTGTTTTCCATCAATCAAAATCTCAAACAGATCTAAATTGCATTCATATATGTAATTACAGCATGTAATGCATGATTTTATTGCAGAAAAGGAATAACAATATGAGGGACCGCCTCATGAACATAAAATAGGACTCACATAGTTGATACATAGCATGTATATATGATGGTACATTACATAGCATTGTAGAGCATATATTTTATCTTTAAACATGTAAATAGTCAAATGTATAGCAAAACATTGACGAAATTGAAAAGTGACCGGTCAAAGTGTTACCTGTAGCGTGTAGATCAATCCTACTGGAACAGTTTTTGCAGGAAAGTTGAAGAAATCGACAAAAAGCCCTTGCGAACAAGAAAAATCGAGAGAATCTCTTTGGATTACAAGTTGAAAGTGACAGATCTGGAGGAGCCGCGTTGGATTTAAAGCCCGATCTTGGCCGCAGATGTATCTGCGGCTGGCCGCAGATGTATCTGCGGCTGGCCGCAGATCCATCTGCGGCTGGCCTTGGTGGGCCCCACCTTGCTCCTTTGAAGCCATTTGACGTGTTGAAGTGAAAAGGTTACGTGATGGGTGACCGGCGACGATACCCGGCCCCGACATGACGATCGACCGGCGACGATAACCGGCGATCACGAGATGGATGACCGGCGACGATAACCGGCTCCGACAAGATAACCAACCGGCGACGATAACCGGGGGTTACGTGATGGGTGACCGGCGACGATACCCGGCCCCGACATGACGATCGACCGGCGACGATAACCGGCGATCACGAGATGGATGACCGGCGACGATAACCGGCTCCGACAAGATAACCGACCGGCGACGATAACCGGGGGTTACGAGATGGGTGACCGGCGACGATACCCGGCCCCGACATGACGATCGACCGGCGACGATAACCGGCGATCACGAGATGGATGACCGGCGACGATAACCGGCTCCGACAGATAACCAACCGGCGACGATAACCGGGGGTTACGCGATGGGTGACCGGCGACGATACCCGGCCCCGACATGACGATCGACCGGCGACGATAACCGGCGATCACGAGATGGATGTCCGGCGACGATAACCGGCTCCGACAGATAACCAACTGGCGACGATAACCGGGGGTTACGCGATGGGTGACCGGCGACGATACCCGGCCCCGACATGACGATCGACCGGCGATGATAACCGGCGATCACGAGATAGATGACCGGAGACGATAACCGGCTCCGACAAGATAACCAACCGGCGACGATAATCGGGGGTTACGCGATGGGTGACCGGCGACGATACCCGGCCCCGACATGACGATCGACCGGCGACGATAACCGGCGATCACAAGATGGATGTCCGGCGACGATAACCGGCTCCGACAGATGACCGACCGGCGACGATAACCGGGGGGTTACGCGATGGGTGACCGGCGACGATACCCGGCCCCGAACGAGACGATAGATTGAAAGAATGAACCCAAAGACTAACAGACACGGTCAAGGGATTGATACATTGACACTCTTACGAATATCTTGCATGCATTACATCTTATATTGCATCATAAGCTATATGTGTGGCATCATGTATGTACTGTCATTCTTACGCACTGTCATTCATGCATCGAGTGTCTATTCTTTATCCTGTTCATTTCATTTATCATTCCATAAACATGATAAAGAGGGGCAGCTGTAGACACCCAAATTTTGCATTTCCTATACTGACCATGACAGGAGGGCAAATTCGTCCATTGGACCGGCCTGCGAGACGGAGGGTGAACATAAGTGCGAACACTTAGAGCCACCACGACGACTTGCGATCAAGGCCGTCCGAAATGAACATGCCGAATGATGTGTCACGTCCCGCAATAATTTCCGGACTGCAAAATACAAGCCTTTCGGATAAAACTGACGGCGCGACGCGAGAATCGAGGTGCGGTGCGAGAACCGAGGAGAATTAAATAATCAAAGTGGAAGGTGTGCTGAGTGGGGGGTGGGCGCCAGCCAGCCGCAGATCCATCTGCGGGCCAGCCGCAGATGTATCTGCGGCTGGCTTTGGCCAGCCTATATCAACCATTTCTTCTCAGCATACAGAGAGTTCGAGAATTTTGGGAGAAGAAGAAAATCAGCAGGGAAACAGCAGCAGAAAATAGAGAAAAAGAGGAAGAATTAGCATAGATTTTGCAATCAAATAGGAGAGAAAGTAAGAAAAAAGAGAGGAATAATATTTTTGTGATTTGATTGTATCACATAATACTTTTTCTTCTATTCAAATACATAAATTTAGATCCATTTTGATCTCATTTGCAAGGTGAAAATCTCCTCAATTTTGTAATTTCTATCATATCTTTTGGTCAAATCAAATGAAGTTTTCATATGATTATGGAATAATAAATTAGGGAGCATTAGTGAGGGTTCCATTTGGAACAAAATTCTTCCTAATAACCCGATGATATTTATTTATTGATTTCTTGTTTGTTTGTTTTTTTTGGTGTTATATTGACATAGGTTCTTTTAGATCTCTATTTTGGGATGTCTTGGTATTGGTAGGTTATCCGTATTGGTTATTTCTTGTAATATCCGATTGTGGGTGTGTGGAAATTTGGTTGTGAGCCTAGGAAAGCGACCCCGTGGTCCAAATCCGATGATGGACGTATCTTGATGTATGTAGCGGGTAGGATGTAGTCTCTTTGTAAATATGTAATATTGGGCCTTAAAACGACGCCAAGGCGGAATCGAGTTTAAGGCCCCGTAATAATGAAGTATGTGATTGTGGGTGTTGGGGTTATTTGGATGGTTTACATGCCCATGAATAACCCCAATGCATGTTATGCTTGATTTGATTTACGACACGAAATTGATTTCGAAGCTAAACAATGAAGATCTTCATAAAATCAATCAAACTAGGTTGTTAGCATCACGAGGCTTAAAATGAGAAGTTGCTAACGATTGTTGATTTCTATGTAAACGAGAAGGCCAAAAAAGAAATCGTTTCCAAAACATCACACAAAATGATTTTATAAAATAAGTAACGTTTTATTAAATCTTTGTGCATAGGGTGAAAGAGATTCTAGAAATTGCCCATCATTTTATGAAAGCAACGTATAGATCTCGATTCCTATTTAGACGAAGGTTTAAAACTCTTGTTTTGCCAAAACGACACTTAATGAAAATCTCATAGTTTTGGACAATTAAAATCAAACCTTTCTCATAAAGAATAAGCTTTCTCGTGTATACCGAAAAGATATTCCGAAGCGTTCTCAAATTAAAACACGAATTTCCCTAAAATCCAAATGACTCTTTCATACAAATTCCCCACAACATTCACATAGGCACACATACACACACACACACACACATACACATTCATGAATTAAAGGATAGGAAAGCATTGAGATCGCGGTAACCGTGTTTCACGGAAGTCGAGGGGTGCCTAACACCTTCCCCTCACTTAAGCAAGCCCCCGAACTCTATGAATCTCGATTCGCAGACCAATTGATTCGGAGTCACACATGAGCCAGCGATTTATAAAAAACGAGAACTCGGATGAGTTGGTACATCCATTTCAAATATACCAACTGGCGACTCTGGTTAATTGGCTCATCATAAAAACGATCTTTCAAAACCCCGTCGACATCAATGCCGACCTTTTCCAAACGTCATCTAAATCAAAAGGCTAAAATTGGAACAGGCGAGAAAAGCGAAAACCCGGCGTCGACAGTATCTTATTCAATTTCGATTATTGTTACAAAATAATTTATAAAATGATGTGGTAAAATATAATTAGTTGATGATAAATGTGTTTAGTGAACCAATCACGAGCAACTAAATCATTTTGTATCCTTATTTAGTAACCATTATTTAATTACCAAAATATTATTGTTTTTATAGTTATATACTAAGAATTATTAATGTGAATGAAACTATAAAAACAAATAGTAGTTAAGTGGGTTCTAAATATGTCTTAATAAGTTAGGAAGAAAACACTAACAAATTAAATAAGAATTTTTTTCTTAACAAAAATGAGAAACTATATATTTTATGATTAAAGTAAAAAAAATAAAAAAAATTAGAAAGAGACTCCAAATGATATAGGCATGCAAAATTTCCCATCATCATAGGTCTCCGGCCCCATACCTAATTGGACATGTTTGGATGAAAAGTTAATAAACTTATTGAATTAGGGGAGAGTTAGACCCGATTTTAAGGATATAAGAAACCTCTAACAAAGAAAGACCTTTCGGAGCTCTTAAGGAGGTGCACCCCTTGGGGGTAAAACATAGGGGGCCGAACTCTACTCACTATCCATATAAAAAGAGGGTATTGTATAATTAACATTTTTATTTGTGAAAATATTTTTTAAAATATTTTTTGAGTTTAAATACACTTTAAACCTTAAATTTTTTTACTTTTTACAACTTAAACGTTGATATTAAATTTAAAACATTAAACCTTAATCTCTTTAAATTCTTATAAATTAAACCTCTTGACCCGAATGAGAGTACTTTGGATAATTTTACTCCTTCGGAAGTATATAAAATTGTAAGTACGTGGTTAGCATGTAATGAATTTTTTTTAAAAAAAAATAATTGGAGTTAATGTAAAAATATATATACATAAAATCTTAAATAATTGGAGTTAATGTAAAAATAATTGGAGTTAATTGCCCATGTTAATAGAAAATCTTAAATAGTTTTGAAAGCACATAAAATTGTAGCCACGTGATTAATGTGTAATAAAAAAGAAAAAGAATAAATTAAACAAAGCCGGAACAAATTATCCTAATATTTGTATCTCTATTTTTTTCTCTCCACTACCGTTATATACCACCTCCTATTTTTAATAAGAGTATTTTTAGAGAGAATTTACTTTAGTTCGTTTGATAAGAGGACAAAATCAAATTAAACAAAGCCAGAGGATATGGATATCCAAAAAAAAAAAGAAAAAAAGTCTGCATCCTTAGCTTTCATTCTTTTTAATGAAAGAGTCTGCATCCTTTTTTCTCTAAATCCAAAAAAAAAAAGAAAAAAAAAAGGAGATAAAGACAAATGGGAAGCCACTTCCACACATCCTTTTTAATGAAAGATAAAAAGTAGATGCAAAAAGTCTACACCATTTTGGCCAAAAGTTTTTTCCTGTTATAATAAAACATAAAAAATATAAATATATAAACATAAAAAAATAAAAATATATAAATAAATCACATCTTGACCTTTTTAAAATTAACATATGAATTCCATAAATGGGTATATAATAATTGCAAAATATTTTTTTTTAAAAATACTTCAATTATTTGTCATTCCCAATGACCAATATTTCCCTCTGTGCTCATAACATGGTTAAGCCTTTTGCCCACCAAAAAGTAATACCTTTCTACAAAAATAACTTTTTCTTATCCTAATATTTATATATATTAAAAATATATTTTTATTTTATATTTATCTCTAAATTCATAAGTTAATTACTTTTTTCGTTTCAAAATAAGAGATATAATTTGACTTTTGAGGTCAAATGATGGTATATTAAACTTTAAATTGGTGTGAATTTATTTAATTTTAGTTAATACAATTATTATAATTGTATATTATATAACAAAAACTATTAATCACAAAATTTATTTTATTCTAAATTTTTATGAGTCATACTGATTTTAACATTTAATATACTGTCATTTGATTTCAAAAATTAAATTGTACCTCTAATTTTTAAACGGAAAATATATTTATTAGTGATAGTTTGATGATACATCTGGCACATTATATTATTTTATATTTTAAAAATGCAACCTATTTTTTAGGCTCTAGTAAAAATTAGTGCAAATAATGGGAAAAAAAAAAGATTACATAACGATATTGAAAAATGAGTTATCCAGGTAGGGGGAACCTGTATGCTAAGCTAGGTGGGTTTATTATTATTTATTATGGTCTCTATTGTTTTTTAAATGCAGCATTGTATTCTTTTGCTTTTGAACATTAACATTTTTATAATTAAGGAATGCATATTTCTTATAATATTTTCTTAAGAGGTAAATTAGGAGAGAATTTAGAGAAAATTTACATCCAAATAATAACACAAAAGTTTATTAAATATTCCGATTTAATTAAGAACTTAAAAATCAACATCAAAAAAATAAAATGAAACTATTTTTATGAAATAAAGAATAATATTCCCTTCATTCCAAAAAAGAAAAACAGAAGAAAAAGTTGGCCTCATATATAAAATTTTAATTTTTTTTATTTCTTCCATATATTCCTAAAATAATTAATTAATAATTTAATAAAGTAATATGATAATAAATTTATATTACTAATAAATAATATATATTAATTATCAAATAATTTTTTACATTTAAATTATATTTTGAAAAGACCCTCTATTTTACAAAACAAATGAAGAACCACTCTTACGCATCCCTTAGTGAAAGATAAAAAAGCAGATACAAAAATTTTATCCTTTGGACAAAAGCGTAAACAATCACATAAAAAGTATAAAATATCTATATCTTTTACGGAGAATGTATTGCACGCGCGGTTAGAAGAAGTGACAAAGCACCTTTTACCACTAGGGACTAGGCTATGCTTTCGCTGCGAGCCACTCCTCTCTCTCTCTCTCTCTCTCTCTAACTTTGCTCAATTAATGCATGTACGTTTCAGGTATACAGTCCACTCAACACAACAAACTACACTCTAATCACATGCCGCGCAAATTAGTCCAGCCCAATTTTTTAAATATTATAAAACAAAGAGACAAAATAATGTATCATTTTATATTATTATTTATTACTAAAAATTAGATTTTTGCCGGTTACTTTTGTAATCCACTTTTTGTAGGTACTTATTTTTTTTCCATTATTCCATAAATATGGAAGAGAAAAACTCAATCACCTCCAAAATAATTTATGGAGCGGTCCTAATTTGGACCGGACGTTCCATGATTCCATCTAAATATTTTTTTGATTTTATTTTATATTCATTTTATTTGTTCGGTTATTATACCAACCATATCAGCTCAATAAAATTAGTTATTTTTAGTTATTTTCGAATAATTTTAAATTCGTATGACTTTTTGGTAATATAGTAATTATATTTGTTTTGAAACAACATATTGCTACTCTCTAAAGGATATTATCGATTTCAAGATAATTTATGACAAAACTGGTAGAGATGTTAAAAAAAACATAAAAATTACTCACTCCATCTTCAAAAATGGCATAATTAAGTACTAAAAAAAATGCACTCCAAAAGTACATATTTTAATTTGTAAGGTAATGATATTATTATAATTTAATTCCTCTTCAGATATAAGAATAATACAATAGTTTTCCGATAGAATAGAACCATTTTTTCAAGCAATTATAGAAAAGTACTTTTTGTTCTACACACTATTTTATTTGAGAACATAGAAAAATACACAACAATACTCAGACCATATTATAATGGCGAGCACATAGGCGATCTTTAAACCCTCTTTTTAATCCTTGTCATCTCCTACTCAGGTAAGTGTCCCTCTCTCTTCCTCTCTCAACTATTATAGACATATTCAGTAAAACCCTCTCTCTTATTTTCCAGTTAAAATTTTAAAACCCTCTTTCACAATATTTTATTTGAGAACAAAGATAAATACACAACAATACTCAGGCCATATTACAATGGCAAGCACATATGCGGTCTTCCTCCGATCTTCCCAAACACTGTCTTCTGATCTTTAAGCCATCTTTTTAATCCTTGCCATCTCCTACTCAGGTAAGTGTCCTTCTATTCCTCTCTCAGCTATTATAGACATATTCAGTAAAACTCTCTCTCTCTTATTTTCCAGTTACAAGTCTAAAACCCTCTTTAACAATATTTTATTTGAGAAAAAAGACAAATACACAACAATACTCAGGCCATATTACAATGGCGAGCACATAGACATATTCAGTAAAACTCTCTCTCTTATTGTCCAGTTACAATTCTAAAACCCTCTTTCATAATATTTTTTTTGAGAACAGAGACAAATACACAACAATACTCAGGCCATAATACAATGCCGAGCATATAGGCGGTCTTCCTCTGATCTTCCCAAACACTATCTCTTGATCTTTAAACCCTCTGTTAATCCTTGCCATCTCCTACATAGGTAAGTGTCCCTCTCTTCCTCTCTCAGCTATTATAGACATATTCATTAAACCCTCTCTCTCTTATTTTCCAGTTACAATTCTAAAACCCTCTTTCACAATATTTTATTTGAGAACAAAGACAAATACATAACAATACTCAGGCTATATTACAATGACGAGCACATAGGCGGTCTTCCTCAAATTTTTCCAAACACTGTCTCTTGATCTTTAAACCCTCTTTTTAATCCTTGCCATCTCCTACTCAGGTAAGTGTCCCTCTCTTCCTTTTCTCAGCTATTATAGATATATTCAGTAAAACCCTCTCTCTATCTTATTTTCCTGTTACAATTCTAAAACCCTCTTTCACAATATTTTATTTGAGAACAAAGATAAATACACAACAATACTCAGGCCATATTACAATGGCGAGCACATAGGCGGTCTTCCTCCAATATTCCCAAACACTGTCTCTTGATCTTTAAACCCTCTTTTTAATCCTTGCCATCTCTTACTCAGGTAAGTATCCCTCTCTTCCTCTTTGAGCTATTATAGACATATTCAGTAAAACCCCCTCTCTCTTATTTTCCAGTTACAATTCTAAACTCCTCTTTCACAATATTTTATTTGAGAATAGAGAAAAATACACAACAATACTCAGGCCATATTAAAATGGCGAGCACATAGGCGGTCTTCCTCCGATCTTTCCAAACACTGTCTCCTGATCTTTAAACTCTCTTTTTAATCCTTGTCATCTCCTACTTAGGTAAGTGTCCCTTTTTTCCTCTGTCAGTTGTTATGGACATATTTTGTAGAACTCGATCGCTCTTATTTTCTAGTTACAATTCTAAAACCCTCTATCATAATATTTTATTTGAGAACAAAGACAAATACATAACAATAATCAGGCTATATTACAATGGGGATCACATAGACGGTTTTCCTCCGATCTTCCCAAACACTGTCTCATGATTTTTAAACCCTCTTTTTAATCCTTGCCATCTCCTACTCAGGTAAGTGTCCCGCTCTTCTTCTCTCAGCTGTTATAGCCATATTCAGTTCTATCTCTTATTTTCCAATTACAATTCTAAAACCCTCTTTCACAATATTTTATTTGAGAACAGAGACAAATACACAACAATACTCAGGCCATATTACAATGGCAAGCACATAGGCGATCTTCCTCCAATTTTCCCAAACAATGTCTCTTGATCTTTAAACACTCTTTTTAATCCTTGCCATCTCCTACTCAGGTAAGTGTCTCTTTCTTCCTCTATTAGTTGTGATAGACATATTCAGTAAAACCCTCTTTCTCTCTTATTTTCCAGTTACAATTCTAAAATCCTCTTCCATAATATTTTATTTGAGAATAGAGAAAAATACACAACAATACTCAGGCCATATTACAGTGGCGAGCTCATACGCGGTCTTCGTCTGATCTTACCAAACACTGTCTAATGATCTTTAAACCCGCTTTTTAATCCTTGTCATCTCCTACTCATGTAAGTGTCCCTTTCTTCCTCTCTCATCTATTATAGACATATTCAGTAAAACTCTCTCTCTCTTATTTTTCAGTTACAATTTTAAAACCCTCTTTCACAATATTTTATTCGAGAACAAAGATAAATACACAACAATACTCAGGCCATATTACAATGGCGAGCTCATAGGCGGTCTTCCTCTAATCTTCCCAAACACAGTCTCCTGATCTTTAAACCCTCTTTTTAATCTTTGCCATCTACTACTAAGGTAAGTGTCCCTCTTTTCCTCTCTCATCTATTATACACATATTCAGTAAAACCCTCTCTCTTTTATTTTCCAGTTAAAATTATAAAACCCTCTTTCACAATATTTTATTTGAGAACAGAGAAAAATATACACAACAACACGCAGACCATATTACAATGGCGAGCACATAGGCAGTCTTCCTCCAATCTTCCAAATCACTGTCTCCTGACCTTTAAACCCTCTTTTTAATCCTTGCCTTCTCCTGCTCAGGTCAGTGTCCCTCTCTTCCTTTCTCAACTATTATAGACATATTCAGTAAAATCTTGTCCTATCTCTTATTTTCCTGTTACAATTCTAAAACCCTCTTTCATAATATTTTATTTGAGAATAGAGATAAATACACAAAAATACTCAGGCCATATTACAATGGCGAGCACATACGTAGTCTTCCTCCGATCTTCCCAAATACTATCTCCTGATCTTTAAACTCTCTTTTTAATCGTTGCCATCTTCTACTCAGATAAGTGTCCTTCTCTTCCTCTCTCAGCTATTATAGATATATTCCCACTCTCTCTTATTTTTCAGTTACAATTCTAAAACTCTCTTTCATAATATTTTATTTGAGAATAGAGAAAAAATACATAACAATACTCGGGCCAGATTACAAAGGCGAACACATAGGCGGTCTTCCTCTGATCTTCCCAAACACTGTCGCCTGATCTTTAAACCCTCTTTTTAATCCTTTCCATCTCCTACTCAGGTAAGTGTCCCACTCTTCCTCTCTCAACAATCATAGTCATATTCAGTAAAACCCCCTCTCTCTTATTTTTCTGTTATGATTTTAAAACCCCCTTTCACAATAGTTTATTTAAGAACAAAGACAAATACACAACAATACTCAGTCCATATTACAGTGGCGAGCACATAGGCGGTCTTCCTCCAATCTTTCCAATCAATGTCTCCTGATCTTTAAACCCTCTTTTTAATCCTTGCCATCTCCTACCTAGGTAAGTGTCCCTCTCTTCCTCTCTCAGCTATTATAGACATATTCAGTAAAACCCCCTCTCTCTTATTTTACACTTACAATTCTAAAATCCTTTTTCACAATATTTTCTTTGAGAACAGAGAAAAATACACAACAATAGTCAGGCCATATTACAATGGCGAGCACATAGGCAGTCTTCCTCCGATCTTCCAAAACACTGTCTCCTGATCTTTAAACACTCTTTTTAATCCTTGCCATCTCCTACTCAGGTAAGTGTCCCTCTCTTCCTATCTCAGCTATTATAGACATATTTAGTAAAACTCCCTCTCTCTTATTTTCCAGTTACTATTCTAAAACCCTCTTTCACAATATTTTATTTGAGAACATAGAAAAATACATAACAATACTCAAGCCATATTACAATGGCGAACACATAGGCGGTTTTCCTCTGATCTTCCAAAATACTGTCTCCTGATCTTTAAACCCTCTTTTTAATCCCTGCCATCTCCTACTCAGGTATGTGTCCCCCTTTTCCTCTCTTAGCTGTTATAGACATATTCAGTAAAACCCGATCTCTCTTATTTTCTAGTTACAATTCTAAAACCCTTTTTCACAAAATTTTATTTGAGAACAGAGAAAAATACACAACAACACTCAGGCTATATTACAATGGCGAGCACATAGGCGGTCTTCCTTCGATCTTCCCAAACACTATCTCCTGATCTTTAAACCCTCTTTTTAATCCTTGACATCTCCTACCCAGGTAAGTGTCCCTCTCTTACTCTCTCAGCTGTTATAGACATATTAAGTAAAACCCTCTCTCTCTTATTTTCTAGTTACAATTCTAAAATCCTCTTTCATAATATTTTATTTAAGAATAGAGAAAAATACACAACAATACTCAGGCCATATTACAATGGCGAGCACATAGGTGGTCTTCCTTCGATCTTCCCAAACACTATATCCTCATCTTTAAACCCTCTTTTTAATCCTTGCCATCTCCTACACAGGTAAGTGTCCCTCTCTTCCTTTCTCAGCTGTTATAGACATATTCAGTAAAACCATCTCTCTCTCTTATTTTCTGGTTACATTTCTAAAACCCTCTTTGACAATATTTTATATGAGAATAGAGAAAAATACCTAACAATACTCACGCCATATTACATTGGCGAGCACATAGGCGGTTTTCCTCCGATCTTCCCAAACACTGTCTCCTGATCTTTAAACACTCTTTTTAATCCTTTCCATCTCCTACCCAGGTAAGTGTCCCTCTCTTCCTCTTTCAGTTGTTATAGACATATTAAGTAAAACCCTATCTCTCTTATTTTCTAGTTACAATTCTAAAACCCTCTTTCACAATATTTTATTTCAGAACAAAGAAAATACACAATAATACTCAGGCCATATTACAATGGCGAGCACATAGGCGGCCTTCCTCCGATCTTCCCAAACACTGTCTCCCGATCTTTAAATACTCTTTTTAATCATTGTCATCTTCTACCTAGATAAGTGTCCCTCTCTTCCTCTCTCAGCTATTATAGACATATTCAGTAACACCCACTCTCTATTATTTTCTAATTACAATTCTAAAACCCTCTTTCACAATATTTTATTTGGATACATAGAAAAATACACAACAATAATCAGACCATATTACAATGGGGAGCACATAGGCGGTCTTCCTCCGATCTTGCAAAACACTGTCTCCTGATCTTTAAATACTCTTTTTAATCCTTGTCATCTCCTACTCAGGTAAGTGTCTCTCTCTTCATTTCTTAGGTGTTATAGACATATTCAGTAAAACCCTCTCTCTCTTATTTTCTAGTTACAATTCTAAAACCCTCTTTCATAATATTTTATTTGAGAATAAAGAAAAATACCCAACAATACTCAGGCCATATTACAATGGCGAGCACATAGGCGGTCTTTCTCCGATTTTCCTAAACAATGTCTCCTGATATTTAAACCCTCTTTTTAATCCATGCCATTTCCTACTGAGGTAAGTGTCCCACTATTCCTCTGTCAGTAATTATAGACATATTCAGTAAAACCCTCTCTCTTATTTTTCAATTACAATTTTAAAACCCTTTTTCACAATATTTTATTTGAGAACAAAGACAAATACACAACAATACTCAGGCCATACTACAATGGCGAGCACATAGGCAGTCTTCCTCCGATCTTCCCAAACATTGTCTCCTGATCTTTAAACCCTCTTTTTAATCCTTGCCATCTCCTGCTCAAGTAAGTGTCCTTCTCTTCCTTTATCAGCTATTATAGATATATTCTGTAAAACCCTCTCTTTCTTATTTTCCAGTTACAATTCTTAAACCCTCTATCACAAAATTTTATTTGAGAACAAAGAGAGATGCACAACAATACTCAGGCCATAATACAATGGTGAGCACATAGGCGATCTTCCTCTGATATTCCCAAACACTGTCTCCTGATCTTTAAACCCTATTTTTAATCCCGACCATCTCCTATGCAGGTAAGTGTCCCTCTCTTCCTCTCTCAGCTATTATAGAAAAATTCAATAAAACCCGCTCTCTCTTATTTTCTAGTTACAATTCTCAAACCCTCTATCACAAAATTATATTTGAGAACAGAGAGATATACATAACAATACTCAGGCCATAATACAATGGCGAGCACATAGGCGATCTTCCTCCGATCTTCCCATACACTGTCTCCTGATCTTTAAACCCTCTTTTTAATCCTTGCCATCTCCTACTCATGTAAGTGTCCCTCTCTTCCTCTCTCAGCTATTATAGACATATTCAGTAAAACCCTCGCTCTCTCTTATTTTCTAGTTACAATTTTAAAACCCTCTTTCATAATATTTTATTTGAGAATAGTGAAAAATACGCAACAATACTCGGGCCATATTACAATGGCGAGCACATAGGCAGTCTTCCTCTGATCTTCCCAAACACTGTCTCCTGATCTTTAAACCCACTTTTTAATCTTTGCCATCTCCTACTCAGGTAAGTGTCTCTGTCTTCCTCTCTCATCTATTATAGACATATTCAGTAAAACCCTCTCTATCTTATTTTCCAATTCAAATTCTAAAACCCTCTTTCACAATATTTTATTTGAGAATAGAGAAAAATACACTAAAAAACGCAGGCAATATTACAATGGCGAGCACATAGGCAGTCTTCCTCCGATCTTCCAAATCACTGTCTCCTGACGTTTAAACCCTCTTATTAATCATTGCCTTCTCCTGCTCAGGTAAGTGTCCCTCTCTTCCCTTCTCAACTATTATAGACATAATCAGTAAAACCCTCTCTCTCTCTCTTTTATTTTCCTGTTACAATTCTAAAACCCTCTTTCATAATATTTTATTTGAGAATAGAGATAAATACACAACAATACTCAGGCCATATTACAATGGCGAGCACATAGGAAGTTTTCCTTTGATCTTCCCAAACACTATCTCCTGATCTTTAAACTCCCTTTTTAATCATTGCCATCTCCTACTCAGATAAGTGTCCCTCTCTTCCTCTCTCAGCTATTATAAATATATTCAGTAAAACCCACTCTCTCTTATTTGTCAGTTATAATTCTAAAACTCTCTTTCATAATATTTTATTTAAGAATAGTGAAAAATACACAACAATACTCGGGCCATATTACAATGGCGAACACATAGGCGATCTTCCTCTGATCTTCCCAAATACTGTCTCCTGATCTTTAAACCCTCTTTTTAATCCTTGCCATCTCCTACTCAGGTAAGTGTCCCACTTCTCCTCTCTCAGCAATTATAGTCATATTCAGTAAAACCCCCTCTCTCTAATTTTTCTGTTACAATTTTAAAACCTTCTTTCACAATATTTTACTTAGGAACAAATACAAATACACAACAATACTCAGTCCATATTACAATGGCGAGCACATAGGCGGCCTTCCTCCGATCTTCCTAATCAATGTCTTCTGATCTTTAAACCCTCTTTTTAATTCTAGCCATCTCCTGCCTAGGTAAGTGTCCATCTCTTCCTCTCTCAGCTATTATAGACATATTCAGTAAAACCCTCGCTCTCTCTTATTTTCTAGTTACAATTTTAAAACCCTCTTTCATGATATTTTATTTGAGAATAGTGAAAAATAGGCAACAATACTCAAGCCATATTACAATGGCGAGCACATAGGCAGTCTTCCTCCGATCTTCCCAAACACTGTCTCCTGATCTTTAAACCCTCTTTTTAATCTTTGCCATCTCCTACTCAGGTAAGTGTCCCTGTCTTCCTCTCTCATCTATTATAGACATATTCAGTAAAACCCTCTCTCTCTTATTTTCCAGTTCAAATTCTAAAACCCTCTTTCACAATATTTTATTTGAGAATAGAGAAAAATACACAAAAAAACGCAGGCAATATTACAATGGCGAGCACATAGGCAGTCTTCCTCCGATCTTCCAAAAAATTGTCTCCTGACCTTTAAACCCTCTTTTTAATCCTTGCCTTCTCCTGCTCAGGTAAGTGTCCCTCTCTTCCCTTCTCAACTATTATAGACATAATCAGTAAAACCCTCTCTCTCTCTCTCTCTTATTTTCCTGTTACAATTCTAAAACCCTCTTTCATAATATTTTATTTTTGAATAGAGATAAATACACAACAATACTCAGGCCATATTATAATGGCGAGCACATAGGTAGTTTTCCTCCGATCTCCCCAAACACTATCTCCTGATCTTTAAACTCCCTTTTTAATCATTGCCATCTCCTACTCAGATAAATGTCCCTCTCTTCCTCTCTCAGCTATTATAAATATATTCAGTAAAACTCACTCTCTCTTATTTTTCAGTTATAATTCAAAAACTCTATTTCATAATATTTTATTTGAGAATAGTGAAAAATACACAACAATAGTCGGGCCATATTACAATGGCGAACACATAGGCGGTCTTCCTCTGATCTTCCCAAATACTGTCTCCTGATCTTTAAACCCTCTTTTTAATCCTGGCCATCTCCTACTCAGGTAAGTGTCCCACTCCTCCTCTCTCTGCAATTATAGTCATATTCAGTAAAACCCCCTCTCTCTTATTTTTTCTGTTACAATTTTAAAACCCTCTTTCACAATATTTTACTTAGGAACAAAGACAAATACACAACAATACTCAGTCCATATTACAATGGCGAGCACATAGGCGGTCTTCCTCCGATCTTCCCAATCAATGTCTCCTGATCTTTAAACCCTCTTTTTAATCCTTGCCATCTCCTACCTAGGTAAGTGTCCCTCTCTTCCTCTCTCAGCTATTATAGACATATTCAGTAAAACCCTCTCTATCTTATTTTCCACTCACAATTCTAAAACCCTTTTTCATAATATTTTATTTGAGAACAGAGAAAAATACACAACAATACTCAGGCCATACTACAATGGCGAACACATAGGCGGTCTTCCTCCGATCGTCCAAAACACTGTCTCCTGATCTTTAAACCCTCTTTTTAATCCTTGCCATCTCCTACTCAGGTAAGTGTCCCTATCTTCCTCTCTTAGCTGTTATAGACATATTCAGTAAAACCCGATCTCTCTTATTTTCCGGTTATAATTCTAAAACCCTATTTCACAATATTTTATTTGAGAACACTCAGGCCATATTACAATGGCGAGCACATAGGCGGTCTTCCTCTGATCTTCCCAAACAAAGTTTCCTGATCTTTAAACACTCTTTTTAATCCTTGCCATCTTCTACCCAGGTAAGTATCCCTCTCTTCCTCTCTCAACTGTTATAGACATATTAAGTAAAACCCTCTCTCTCTTTTAAAATTCTAAAATCCTCTTTCATAATATTTTATTTGAGAATAAAGAAAAATACACAACAATACTCAGGCCATATTAAAATGGCGAGCACATAGGCGGTCTTCCTCCGATTTTCCCAAACACTATCTCCTGATCTTTAAACCCTCTCTTTAATCCTTGCCATCTTCTACCCAGGTAAGTGTCTCTCTCTTCCTCTCTCAACTGTTATAGACATATTAAGTAAAACCCTCTCTCTCTTATTTTCTAGTTAAAATTCTAAAATCCTCTTTCATAATATTTTATTTGAGAATAGAGAAAAATACCCAACAATACTCAGGCCATATTACAATGGCGAGCACATAGGCGGTCTTCCTCCGATTTTTCCAAACAATGTCTCCTGATATTTAAACCCTCTTTTTAATCCATGCCATTTCCTACTGAGGTAAGTGTCCCACTATTCCTCTCTCAGCAATTATAGACATATTCAGTAAAACCCTCTCTCTCTTATTTTCCAATTACAATTTTAAAACCCTCTTTCACAATATTTTATTTGAGAACAAAGATAAATACACAACAATACTCAGGCCATACTACAATGGCGAGCACATAGGCAGTCTTCCTCCGATCTTCCCAAACATTGTCTCCTGATCTTTAAACCCTCTTTTTAATCCTTGCCATCTCCTGCATCTCCTGCTCAAGTAAGTGTCCTTCTCTTCCTTTCTCAGCTATTATAGACATATTCTGTAAAACCCTCTCTTTCTTATTTTCCAGTTACAATTCTCAAACCCTCTATCACAAAATTTTATTTGAGAACAGAGAGAGATACACAACAATACTCAGGTCATAATACAATGGCGAGCATATAGTCGATCTTCCTCTGCTATTCCCAAACACTGTCTCCTGATGTTTAAACGCTCTTTTCAATCCTGACCATCTCCTATTCAGGTAAGTGTCCCTCTCTTCCTCTCTCAGCTATTATAGACAAATTCAGTAAAACTCGCTCTCTCTTATTTTCTAGTTACAATTCTCAAACCCTCTATCACAAAATTTTATTTGAGAACAGAGAGAGATACACAACAATACTCAGGCCATAATACAATGGCGAGCACATAGGCGATCTTCCTCCGATCTTCCCAAACACTGTCTCCTGATCTTTAAACCCTCTTTTTAATCCTTGCCATTTCATACTCAGGTAAGTGTCCCTCTCTTCCTCTCTCAGCTATTATACACATATTCAGTAAAACCCCCCCTCTCTCTTATTTTCTAGTTACAATTTTAAAACCCTCTTTCATAATATTTTATTTGAGAATAGTGAAAAATACGCAACAATACTCGGGCCATATTACAATGGCGAGCACATAGGCAGTCTTCCTCCGATCTTCCCACACACTGTCTCCTGATCTTTAAACCCTCTTTTTAATCTTTGCCATCTCCTACTCAGGTAAGTGTCCCTGTCTTCCTCTCTCATCTATTATAGACATATTCAGTAAAACCCTCTCTCTCTTATTTTTCAGTTCAAATTTTAAAACCCTCTTTCATAATATTTTATTTGAGAATAGAGAAAATTACACAAAAAAACGCAGGCAATATTACAATGGCGAGCACATAGGCAGTCTTCCTCCGATCTTCCAAATCACTGTCTCCTGACCTTTAAACCCACTTTTTAATCCTTGCCTTATCCTGCTCAGGTAAGTGGCCCTCTCTTCCCTTCTCAACTATTATAGACATAATCAGTAAAACTCTATCTCTCTCTCTATCTCTTATTTTCCTGTTACAATTCTAAAACCCTCTTCATAATATTTTATTTGAGAATAGAGATAAATACACAAAAATACTCAGGCCATATTACAATGGCGAGCATATAGGTAGTTTTCTTCCGATCTTCCCAAACACTATCTCCTGATATTTAAACTCCCTTTTTAATCATTGCCATCTCCTACTCAGATAAGTGTCCCTCTCTTCCTCTCTCAGCTATTATAAATATATTCAGTAAAACCCACTCTCTCTTATTTTTCAGTTATAATTCTAAAACTCTCTTTCATAATATTTTATTTGAGAATAGTGAAAAATACACAACAATACTCGGGCCATATTACAATGGCGAACACATAGGCGGTCTTCCTCTGATCTTCCCAAATACTGTCTCTTGATCTTTAAACCCTCTTTTTAATCCTTGCCATCTCCTACTCAGGTAAGTGTCCCACTACTCCTCTCTCAGCAATTATAGTCATATTCAGTAAAACCCCCTCTCTCTAATTTTTCTGTTACAATTTTAAAACCCTCTTTCACAATATTTTACTTAAGAACAAAGACAAATACACAACAATACTCAGTCCATATTACAATGGCGAGCACATAGGCGGTCTTCCTCCGATCTTCGCAATCAATGTCTCCTGATCTTTAAACCCTCTTTTTAATCCTTGCCATCTCCTACCTAGGTAAGTGTCCCTCTCTTCCTCTCTCAACTATTATAGACATATTCAGTAAAACCCTCTCTATCTTATTTTCCACTTACAATTCTAAAACCATTTTTCATAATATTTTATTTGAGAACAGAGAAAAATACACAACAATACTCAGGCCATACTACAATGGCGAACACATAGGCGGACTTCCTCCGATCTTCCAAAACACTGTCTCCTGATTTTTAAACCCTCTTTTTAATCCTTGTCATCTCCTACTCAGGTAAGTGTCCCTATCTTCCTCTCTTAGCTGTTATAGACATATTAAGTAAAACCCTCTCTCTCTTATTTTCTAGTTAAAATTCTAAAATCCTCTTTCATAATAGTTTATTTGAGAATTGAGAAAAATACACAACAATACTCAGGCCATATTACAATGGCGAGCACATAGGCGGTCTTCCTCCGATTTTTCCAAACACTGTCCCCTGATCTTTAAACCCTCTTTTTAATCCTTGCCATCTCCTACTCAAGTAAGTGTCCCTCTCTTCCTCTCTCAGCTATTATAGACATATTCAGTAACACCCACTCTCTATTATTTTCCAATTACAATTCTAAAACCCTCTTTCACAATATTTTATTTGAGAACATAGAAAAATACACAACAATAATCAGGCCATATTACAATGGGGAGCACATAGGCGGTCTTCCTCCGATCTTCCAAAGCAATGTCTCCTGATCTTTAACCACTCTTTTTAATCCTTGCCATCTCCTACTCAGGTAAGTGTCCCTCTCTTCCTTTCTCAGCTGTTATAGACATATTCAGTAAACCCTCTCTCTCTTATTTTCTAGTTACAATTCTAAAACCCTCTTTCATAATATTTTATTTGAGAATAGAGAAAAATACCCAACAATACTCAGGTCATATTACAATGGCGAGCACATAGGCGGTCTTCCTCCGATTTTCCCAAACAATGTCTCCTAATATTTAAACCCTCTTTTTAATCCATGCCATTTACTACTATGGTAAGTCTCCCACTCTTCCTCTCTCAGCAATTATAGACATATTCAGTAAAACATTCTCTCTCTTATTTTCCAGTTACAATTTTAAAACCATCTTTCACAATATTTTATTTGAGAACAAAGACAAATACACAACAATACTCAGGCAAAACTACAATGGCGAGCACATAGGCAGTCTTCCTCCGATCTTCCCAAACATTGTCTCCTGATCTTTAAACCCACTTTTTAATCCTTGCCATCTCCTACTCAGGTAAGTGTCCTTCTCTTCATTTCTTAGCTATTATAGACATATTCTGTAAAACCCACTCTCTCTCTCTTATTTTTCGTTTACAATTCTAAAACCCTTTTTCACAATATTTTATTTGAGAATAGAGACAAATACACAACAATACTTAGGCCATATTACAATGGCGAGCACATATGCGGTCTTTCTTGATCATCTCAAACACTGTCTCATGGTCTTTAAACCCTCTTTTTAATCCTTGCCATCTCCTAGTCAGGTAAGTGTCCCTCTCTTCCTTTCTCAACTATTATAGACATATTCAGTAAAAAACCTCTCTCTCTCTCTCGAGTTTCAATTCTAAAACCCTTTTTTACAATATTTTATTTGAGAATAGAGACAAATACACAACAATACTCAGGCATATTACAATGGCGAAAACATAGGCGGTCTTCATCTGATCTTCCCAAACACTGTCTCCTGATCTTTAAACTCTCTTTTTAATCATGTCATCTCCTGCTCAGGTAAGTGTCCCTCTCTTGTTTCTCAGCTATTATAGACATATTCAGTAAAACGCCCTCTCTCTCTCTCTTATTTTCCAGTTACAATTCTAAAACACTCTTTCACAATATTTTATTTGAGAACAGAGAAAAATACAAAACAATACTCAGGCCATATTACAATGGCGAGCTCATAGGCGGTGTTCCTCTGATCTTCCCAAACACTGACTCCTGATCTTTAAAGCCTCTTTTTAATCCTTGCCATATCCTACTGAGGTAAATGTCCCACTCTTCCTCTCTCAGCAATTATAGACATATTCAGTAAAACCCTCCCTCTCTTATTTTCCAGTTACAATTTTAAACTCTTTCACAATATTTTATTTGAGAACAAAGACAAATACGCAACAAAAGTCAGGCCATATTACCATGGCGAGCACATAGGCGGTATTCCTCTGATCTCCCCAAACATTGTCTCCTCATCTTTAAACCCCTTTTTAATCTTTGCCGTCTCCTACTGAGGTATGTGTTCCACTCTTCCTCTTTCAGCAATTATAGACATATTCAGTAAAACCCTCTCTTTCTTATTTTTCAGTTACAATTTTAAAACCCACTTTCACAATATTTTATTTGAGAACAAAGACAAATACACAACAATACTCAGGCCATATTACAATGGTGAGCACATAGGCGGTCCTCCTTCGATCTACCCAAACACTGTCTCCTGACCTTTAAACCCTTGCCTTCTCCTACTCAGGTAAGTGTCCCTCTCTTCCTCTCTCAGCTGTTATAGACATATTTAGTAAAACTCGATCTCTCTTATTTTCCAGTTACAATTTTAAAACCCTCTTTCACAATATTATATTTAAGAACAAAGACAAATACACAACAATACTCAGGCTATATTACAATGGCGAGCACATAAGAGGTCTTCCTCTGATCTTCCCAAACACTGTCTCCTGATCCTTAAACCCTCTTTTTAATCCTTGTCATCTCCGACTGAGGTAAGTCTCCCACTCTTCCTCTCTCAGCAATTATAGAAATATTTAGTAAACCCTCTCTCTCTTATTTTTCAGTTACAATTTTAAAACCCTCTTTCATAATATTTTAATTGAGAACAAAGACAAATACGCAACAATACTCGGGCCATATTACAATGGCGAGCACATAGGCAGTCTTCCTCTGATCTTCCCAAACACTGTCTCCTGATCTTTAAACCCACTTTTTAATCTTTGCCATCTCCTACTCAGGTAAGTGTCCCTGTCTTCCTCTCTCATCTATTATAGACATATTCAGTAAAACCCTCTCTATCTTATTTTCCAATTCAAATTCTAAAACCCTCTTTCATAATATTTTATTTGAGAATAGAGAAAAATACCTAACAATACTCAGGCCATATTACAATGGCGAGCACATAGGCGGTCTTCCTCCGATTTTTCCAAACAATGTCTCCTGTTCTTTAAACCCTCTTTTTAAGCCTTGCCATTTCCTACTGAGGTAAGTGTCCCACTCTTCCTCTCTCAGCTATTATAGACATATTTTGCAAAACTCTCTCTCTTATTTTCCAGTTATAATTCTAAAACCCTTTTTCACAATATTTTCTTTGAGAATAGAGAACAATACATAACAATACTCGGGCCATATTACAATGGCGAGCTCAAAGGCGGTGTTCCTCTGATCTTCCGAAACACTGTCTCCTGACCTTTAAACCTTCTTTTTAATCCTTGTCATCTCCTACTGAGGTAAGTGTCCGACTCTTCCTCTCTCAGCAATTATAGACATATTCAGTAAAACCCTCTCTCTCTCTTATTTTCCAGTTATAATTTTAAAACCCTCTTTCACAATATTTTATTTGAGAACAAAGACAAATACAAAACAAAAGTCAGGCCATATTACAATTTCGAGCACATTGACGGTATTCCTCTGATCTTCCCAAACACTGTCTCCTGATCTTTAAACCCCTTTTTAATCCTTGCCATCTCCTACTAAGGTAAGTGTTCCACTCTTCCTCTTTCAGCAATTGTAAACATATTTAGTAAAACCCTCTCTTTTTTATTTCCAGTTACAATTTTAAAACCCTCTTTCACAATATTTTATTTGAGAACAAAGATAAATACACAACAATACTTAGGCCATATTACAATGGCGAGCACATAGGCGGTCTTCCTCCGATCTTCCAAAACATTGTCTCCTAATTTTTAAACCCTCTTTTTAATCCTTGCCATCTCCTACTCAGGTAAGTGTCCCTCTCATCCTCTCTCAGCTATTATAGACATATTCAATAAACCCTCTCTCTCTTAATTTCCAGTTACAATTCTAAAATCCTCTTTCATAATATTTTATTTGAGAACATAGAAAAATACACAAGAATACTCAAGCCATATTACAATGGCGAGCACATAGGCGGTCTTCCACCGATCTTCTCAAACATTGTCTCCTGATCTTTAAACCCTCTTTTTAATCCTTGCCATCTCTTACTCAGGTAAGTGTCCCTCTCTTCCTCTCTCAGCTATTATAGACATATTTAGTAAAACCCTCTCTCTCTTATTTTCCAGTTACAATTCTAAAACCCTCTTTCACAATATTTTATTTGAGAACATAGAAAAATACACAACATTACTCAGGCCATATTACAATGGCGAGCACATAGGCGGTTTTCCTCCGATCTTCCAAAATACTGTCTCCTGATCTTTAAACCCTCTTTTTAATCCTTGCCATCTCCTACTCAGGTAAGTGTCCCCCTCTTCCTCTCTTACCTGTTATAGACATATTTAGTAAAACCCGATCTCTCTTATTTTCTAGTTACAATTCTAAAACCCTCTTTCACAATATTTTATTTGAGAACAAAGACAAATACACAACAATACTCAAGCCATATTACAATGGCGAGCACATAGGCGGTCTTCCTCCAATTTTTCCAAACACTGTCTCTTGATCTTTAAACCCTCTTTTGAATCCTTGCCATCTCCTACTCAGGTAAGTATCCCTCTCTTCCTCTTTGAGCTATTATAGACATATTTAGTAAAACCCCCTCTCTCTTTTTTTCCAGTTACAATTCTAAAATCATCTTTCACAATATTTTATTTGAGAACATAGAAAACTGCATAACAATACTTAGGCCGTATTACAATGGCGAGCACATAGGCGGTCTTCCTCTGATCTTACCAAACAATGTCTCCTGATATTTAAACCCTCTTTTTAATCCTTGTCATCTCCTACTCAGGTAAGTGTCCCTTTCTTCCTCTCTCAGCTATTATAGACATATTCTGTAAAACCCTCCCTCTCTTATTTTTCAGTTACAATTTTAAAACCTTCTTTCACAATATTTTATTTGAGAACAAAGATAAATACACAACAATACTCAGGCCATATTACAATGGCGAACACATAGGCGGTCTTCCTCCGATTTTCCCAAACACTGTCTCCTGATCTTTAAACCCTCTTTTTAATCATTGCCATCTCCTACTCAAGTAAGTTTCCCTCTCTTCCTCTTTCAACTATTATAAACATATTCAGTAACACCCACTCTCTATTATTTTCCAATTACAATTCTAAAACCCTCTTTCACAATATTTTATTTAAGAACATAGAAAAATACACAACAATAATCAGGCCATATTACAATGGGGAGCACATAGGCGGTCTTCCTCCGATCTTCCAAAACACTATCTTCTGATCTTTAAACACTCTTTTTAATCCTTGCCATCTCCTACTCAGGTAAGTGTCCCTCTCTTCCTTTCTCAGCTGTTATAGACATATTCAGTAAAACCCTCTCTTTCTTATTTTATAGTTACAATTCTAAAACCCTCTTTCATAATATTTTATTTGAGAATAGAGAAAAATACCCAACAATACTCATGCCATATTACAATGGCGAGCACATAGGCGGCCTTCCTTCGATTTTCCCAAACAATGTCTCCTGATATTTAAACCCTCTTTTTAATCCATGCCATTTACTACTGTGGTAAGTCTCCCACTCTTCCTCTCTCAGCAATTATAGACATATTCTGTAAAACTTTCTCTATCTTATTTTCCAGTTACAATTTTAAAACCCTCTTTCAAAATATTTTATTTGAGAACAAAGACAAATACACAACTATACTCAGGCCAAACTACAATGGCGAGCACATAGGCAGTCTTCCTCCGATCTTCCCAAACATTGTCTCCTGATCTTTAAACCCTCTTTTTAATCCTTGCCACCTCCTGCTTAGGTAAGTGTCCTTCTCTTCCTTTCTCAGCTATTATAGACATATTCTGTAAAACCCACTCTCTCTCTCTTATTTTTCGTTTACAATTCTAAAACCCTTTTTCACAATATTTTATTTGAGAATATAGACAAATACACAACAATACTTAGGCCATATTACAATGGCGAGCACATATGTGGTCTTCCTTGATCATCTCAAACACTGTCTCCTGATCTTTAAAGCCTATTTTTAATCCTTGTCATCTCCTACTCAGGTAAGTGTCCCTCTCTTCCTTTCTCAACTATTATAGACATATTCAGTAAAAAGCCTCTCTCTCTCTCTTTCCAGTTTCAATTTTAAAACCCCTTTTCACAAAATTTTATTTGAGAATAGAGACAAATACACAACAATACAATGGCGAAAACATATGCGGTGTTCCTCCGATCTTCCCAAACACTGTCTCCTGATCTTTAAACCCTCTTTTTAATCCTTGTCATCTCCTGCTCAGGTAAGTGTCCCTCTCTTCTTTCTCAGCTATTATAGACATACTCAGTAAAACGCCCTCTCTCTCTCTCTCTTATTTTCCAGTTACAATTCTAAAACTCTCTTTCACAATATTTTATTTGAGAACAGAGAAAATACACAACAATACTCAGGCCATATTACAATGCCGAGCTCATAGGCGGTGTTCCTCTGATCTTCCCAAACACTGACTCCTGATCTTTAAACCCTCTTTTTAATCCTTGCCATCTCCTACTGAGGTAAGTGTCCCACTCTTCCTCTCTCAGCAATTATAGACATATTCAGTAAAACGCTCCCTCTCTTATTTTCCAGTTACAATTTTAAAACCCTCTTTCACAATATTTTATTTGAGAACAAAGACAAATACACAACAAAAGTCAGGCCATATTACAATGGCGAGCACATAGGCGGTATTCCCCTGATCTTCCTAAACATTGTCTCCTCATCTTTAAACCCCTTTTTAATCTTTGCCGTCTCATACTGAGGTAAATGTTCCACTCTTCCTCTTTCAGCAATTATAGACATATTCAGTAAAACCCTCTCTTTTATTATTTTTCAGTTACAATTTTAAAACCCTCTTTCACAATATTTTATTTGAGAACAAAGAGAAATACACAACAATACTCAGGCCATGTTACAATGGTGAACACATAGGCGGTCTTCCTTCTATCTTCCCAAACACTGTCTCCTAACCTTTAAACCCTCCTTTTAATCCTTGCCTTCTCCTACTCAGGTAAGTGTCACTCTCCTCTCTCAGCTGTTATAGACATATTTAGTAAAACTCGATCTCTCTTATTTTCCAGTTACAATTTTAAAACCCTCTTTCACAATATTTTATTTAAGAACAAAGACAAATACACAACAATACTCAGGCTATATTACAATGGCGAGCACATAGGAGGTCTTCCTCTGATCTTCCCAAACACTGTCTCCTTATCTTTAAACCCTCTTTTTAATCGTTGCCATCTCCGACTGAGATAAGTGTCCCACTCTTCCTCTCTCAACAACTATAGAGATATTCAGTAAAACCCTCTCTCTCTTATTTTTCAGTTACAATTTTAAAACCCTCTTTCATAATATTTTATTTGAGAACAAAGACAAATACACAACAATACTCAGTCCATATTACAATAGCGAGCGCATAGGCGTTCTTCCTCCGATCTTCCCAAATACTATCTCCTGATCTTTAAACACTCTTTTTTATCCTTGCCATCTCCTACCTAGGTAAGTGCCCTTCTCTTCCACTCTTAGCTGTTATAGACATATTTAGCAAAACCTTCTCTCTCTTATTTTCTAGTTACAATTCTAAAACTCTCTTTCATAATATTTTATTTAAAAATAGAGAAAATTACACAAAAAAACTCAGGCCATATTACAATGGCGAGCACATAGGTTGTCTTCCTCCGAATTTTCCAAACACTGTCTCCTGATCTTTAAACCTTCTTTTTAATCCTTGTCATCTCCTACTCAAGTAAGTGTCCCTCTCTTCCTCTCTCAGCTATTATAGACATATTCAGTAACACCCACTCCCTATTATTTCCAGTTACAACTCTAAAACCCTATTTCACAATATTTTATTTGAGAACATAAAAAATACACAACAACAAAATACACAACAACACTTAGACCATATTACAATGGCGAGCACATAGGCGTTCTTCCTCCGATCTTCCCAAACACTGTCTCCTGATCTTTAAACACCCTTTTTAATCCTTGCCATCTCCTACCCAGTAAGTGTCCTTCTCTTCCACTGTTAGCTGTTATAGACATATTCAGCAAAACCCTCTCTCTCTTATTTTCTATTCACAATTTCAAAACCCTCTTTCATAATATTTTATTTGAAAATAGAGAAAATTACACAAAAAAACTCAGGCCATATTACAATGGCGAGCACATACGTGATCCTCCTCCGATTTTTCCAAACACTGTCTCCTGATCTTTAAACCCTCTTTTTAATCCTTGCCATCTCTTACTCAAGTAAGTGTCCCTCTCTTCCTCTCTCAACAACTATAGAGATATTCAGTAAAACCCTCTCTCTCTTATTTTTCAGTTACAATTTTAAAACCCTCTTTCATAATATTTTATTTGAGAACAAAGACAAATACACAACAATACTCAGTCCATATTACAATAGCGAGCGCATAAGCGTTCTTCCTCCGATCTTCCCAAACACTATCTCCTGATCTTTAAACACTTTTTTTTATCCTTGCCATCTCCTACCTAGGTAAGTGCCCTTCTCTTCCACTCTTAGCTGTTATAGACATATTCAGCAAAACCTTCTCTCTCTTATTTTCTAGTTACAATTCTAAAACTCTCTTTCATAATATTTTATTTGAAAATAGAGAAAATTACACAAAAAAACTCAGGCCATATTACAATGGCGAGCACATAGGTTGTCTTCCTCCGACTTTTCCAAACACTGTCTCCTGATCTTTAAACCCTCTTTTTAATCCTTGTCATCTCCTACTCAAGTAAGTGTCCCTCTCTTCCTCTCTCAGCTATTATAGACATAATCAGTAACACCCACTCCCTATTATTTCCAGTTACAACTCTAAAATCCTATTTCACAATATTTTATTTGAGAACATAAAAAATACACAACAACACTTAGACCATATTACAATGGCGAGCACATAGGCGTTCTTCCTCCGATCTTCCCAAACACTGTCTCCTAATCTTTAAACACCCTTTTTAATCCTTGTCATCTCCTACCCAGTAAGTGTCCTTCTCTTCCACTGTCAGCTGTTATAGACATATTCAGCAAAACCCTCTCTCTCTTATTTTCTATTTACAATTCCAAAACCCTCTTTCATAATATTTTATTTGAAAATAGAGAAAATTACACAAAAAAACTCAGGCCATATTACAATGGCGAGCACATACGTGATCTTCCTCCGATTTTTCCAAACACTGTCTCCTGATCTTTAAACCCTCTTTTTAATCCTTGCCATCTCCTACTCAAGTAAGTGTCCCTCTCTTCCTCTCTCAGCTATTATAGACATATTCAGTAACACCCACTCCCTATTATTTTCCAGTTACAACTCTAAAACCCTCTTTCACAATATTTTATTTGAGAACATAGAAAAATATACAACAATAATCAGGCCATATTACAATGGCGAGCACATAGGCAGTCTTCCTACGATCTTCCAAAACATTGTCTCCTGATCTTTAAACACTCTTTTTAATCCTTGCCATCACCTACTCAAGTAAGTGTCCCTCTTTTCCTTTCTCAACTATTATAAACATATTCAGTAAAACCCTCTGTCTCATATTTTCTAGTTACAATTCTAAAACCCTCTTTCATAATATTTTATTTGAGAATAGAGAAAAATACCCAACAATACTCAGGCCATATTACAATAACGAGCACATAGGCGGTCTTCCTCTGATTTTTCCAAACAATGTCTCCTGATCTTTAAACCCTCTTTTTAATCCTTGCCATTTCCTACTGAGGTAAGTGTCCCACTCTTCCTCTCTCAGCAATTATAGACATATTCAGTAAAACCCTCTTTCTCTTATTTTCCAGTTACAATTTTAAAACCCTCTTTCACAATATTTTATTTGAGAACAAAGACAAATAAACAACAATACTCAGGCCATATTACAATGGCGAGCACATAGGCGATCTTCCTCCGATCTCCCCAAATACTGTCTCCTGATCTTTAAACCCTCTTTTTAATCCTTGCCATCTCCTGCTCAGGTAAGTGTCGCTCTCTTCCTTTCTCAGCTATTATCGACATATTCTGTAAACCCTCTCTCCCTCTTTCTTTTATTTTCTTGTTCAATTCTAAAACCTTTTTTCACAATATTTTATTTGAGAAGAGAGACAAATACACAACAATACTTAGGCCATATTACAATGGCGAGCACATATGCGGTGTTCCTCTGATCTTCCCAGACACTGTCTCCTGATTTTTAAAACCTCTTTTTAATCCTTGCCATCTCCTACTCAGGAAAATGTCCCTCTCTTCCTTTCACAGCTATTATAGACATATTCAGTAAAACCCTCTCTCTCTTTCCAGTTTCAATTCTAAAACTTTTTTTCATAATATTTTATTTGAGAATAGAGACAAATACACAACAATACTCGGGCCATATTACAATGGCGAGCACATAGGTGGTCTTCCTCCGATCTTCCCAAACACTGTCTCCTGATCTTTAAACACTCTTTTTAATCCTTGTCATCTCCTGCTCAGGTAAGTGTCCCTCTCTTCTTTCTCAGCTATTATAGACATATTCAGTAAAATCCTCTATCTCTCTCTTTCTCTTATTTTCCAGTTACAATTCTAAAATCATCTTTCACAATATTTTATTTGAGAACAGAGAAAAATAAACAACAATACTCAGGGCATATTACAATGGCGAGCACATAGGCGGTCTTCCTCCGATCTCCCCAAATACTGTCTCTTGATCTTTAAACCCTCTTTTTAATCCTTGCCATCTCCTACTCAGGTAAGTGTCCCTCTCTTCCTCTCTCAGCTATTATATACATACTCAGTAAAACCCTCTCTCTCTCTCTTATTTTCCGGTTACAATTCTAAACCCTCTTTCATAAAGATATAAAAAATAACACCAAATCTAGTTGAGTTCATTTGTAGATTCTGTACTTATGTCTTTTGATTTTTAAGTTGTTACTTAAATATATGCTTAATTATGTCTTTTGATTCTCTTCCTTCCTTGTGTAAATATATGCTTGCTTGCTGTTGAAATATTGAAATAAGATATAAATAATAAAATCTACGTGAGTCGATTAATTTTTTAATTTAGTTATTTTCAGATAATTTGTTTTGAAACAACATATTGCTAGCTACTCTCTAAAGGCTATTATCGATTTCAAGATAATTTATGACAAAACTGGTAGAGATGTTAAAAAATAACAAACATAAAATTACTCACTCCATCTTCAAAAATGGCATAATTAAGTACTAAAAAAAATGCACTCGAGAAGATGATATAAGTACATATTTTAATTTGTAAGGTCATGATATTATTATTTTTTAATTCTTCTTCATTAAAGAGACAAGAATAATACAATAGTTTTCCGATAGAATAGGACCATTTTTTCAAACAATTATAGATAAGTACTTTTTGTTCTACACACTATTTTGATAACATTATTAAATGGAATATGTTTTGAAATTGATGGAATATGTATTTTTGTTATTTTTGAATCATAATTTAGTTATTTCATTCTATTAACTACAATTACAAACCAATATCATCAATAAAAGACAAAAAAAATTATAAAAGAAACTTTTATTTGATAAAAATTGTATAATAAATACTAATATGCAAACATAAAGAGTAATATAATTGTAGGTAAAGAAAAAATGAATGGGCTAAAATTATAGGATTTAAAAACACAAAAATTGTGATTATTACTGTTGTCAAGTCATCACTAATCAAGTAATGACTTATTAGTGGTGGTAAAAAATTACAAAAACAAAACATATCCTTCTTGTAAAAAACTAAATCGCTGATGGATTAAGTCTTGACTTCTTTTACCGTGAAGTTGTAATTGGCGAATGTAACTTTTAGGTATATACAGAGCAGAGCGGGTTACCATTTTTCGAATGAGCACAATATGTTTGAGAAATGTCCTCAAAAAGAAAAGAAGCCGGTAGCTTATGGACCAATCCCTGCATGATTCGATTCAGACTCGACGGGCTAGATTCACAAATGATCTTAAAAGGATAGGCTTATCCAGCTCTTACCCACGTGGCACCTCATAACTGGGATCCCATATCTCTCCCAAACAAAAGCTCAACTAGCCACGTGGCAAGCTAAGACCCATGCAAAAAGATCAAAAACCCAAAGCTAGCCAACCGGCCATGAGACATCCATCCAATTGAAGCAAAAGGCAGCAATGGCATCTCTAACAACCTTTGCTGCAACCTTTTTTTAAAATATATTATTTTATATTTTAAAAATGCAACCTTTTTTTTAGACTCTAGTAACAATTAGTGCAAATAAAGAAAAAAAAAAAAGATTACATAACGATATTGAAAAATGAGTTATCCAGGTAGGGGAACCTGTATGCTAAGCGAGGTGGGTTTATTATTATTTATTATGGTCTCTATTGTTTTTTAAATGCAGCATTGTATCCTTTTGCTTTTGAACATTAACATTTTTATAATTAAGGAATGCATATTTCTTATAATATTTTCTTAAGAGGTAAATTAGGAGAGAATTTAGAGAAAATTTACGTCCAAATAATAACACAAAAGTTTATTAAATATTCCGATTTAATTAAGAACTTAAAACTCAACATCAAAAAAATAAAATGAAACTATTTTTATGAAATAAAGAATAATATTCCCTTCATTCCAAAAAAGAAAAACAGAAGAAAAAGCTGGCCTCATGTATAAAATTTTAAATTTTTTTATTTCTTCCATATATTCCTAAAATAATTAATTAATAATTTAATAAAGTAATATGATAATAAATTTATATTACTAATAAATAATATATATTAATTATCAAATAATTTTTTACATTTAAATTCTATTTTGAAAAGACCCTCTATTTTACAAAACAAATGAAGAACCACTCTTACACATCCTTTAGTGAAAGATAAAAAAGCAGATACAAAAATTCTACCCTTGGGACAAAAGCGTAAACAATCACATAAAAAGTATAAAAATATCTATATCTTTTACGGAGAATGTATTGCACGTGTAGTTAGAAGAAGTGACAAAACACCTTTTACCACTAGGGACTAGGCTATGCTTTCGCTGTGAGCCACTCCCCCCCCCCCCCCTCTCTGCAACTTTGCTCAATTGATGCATGTACGTTTCATGTATACAGTCCACTCAGCACAACAAACTACACTCTAATCACATGCTGCGCAAGTTAGTCCAGCCCAATTTTTAAAATATCTATATCTTTTACGGAGAATGTATTGCACGCACGGTTAGAAGAAGTGACAAAGCACCTTTTACCACTAGGGACTAGGCTATGCTTTCACTGCGAGCCACTCCCCCCCCCCCTCTCTCTCTCTATTTCTGCAACTTTGCTCAATTGATGCATGTACGTTTCATGTAACAGTCCACTCAGCACAACAAACTACACTCTAATCACATGCCGCGCAAGTTAGTCCAGCCCAATTTTTTAAATATTATAAAACAAAGAGACACAATACTCTCTTACATACAAATAATAACAAAAATAAAATAAGTAAATTACACTTTACTATAATTTTTATTTTTATATTACACTTTACTATATTACTCTAAAATAAAAATATAAGAGTTCTGCTATATATTGCGATAAAGTTATGCTGATTTACAATTGCGAAACTCATTAATATATGAGATTAGTAACAATTATAGAGAAGTCCCACTTATTACAAATCTTTTCAAACAAATTACCACTGACACTTATCCACGTAATTGATAATCAAATAATCTTTAGAAAACATTGGGAATATATATATCATTATCCAAAATATAATACATAATATAATTTAATAATGTCTAGCTATTAAATTTACTTTGCTTAATATTTTTTATATTTTCCTGCGCGCACACACCCCATATGTTCCATTTAAAATCACAAAGATTGAAAAATGGAGTATAAAATCAACATATTTGTCCAAAAAAAAGGAAAAATAAAATGTCTTAATTGCACTAGGCCAGAAAAACGACAACGTTTGGTGTCGCTTGCCCATAAAGTGATGACATTGAACGACATTGTCCCACTTCCATCACCACCGAATCATGCTAAAGTTTTGATTTGATTTAAGCTATCGGATGGACCCACCCCAATGATAACTATCTTTTTATTCGAGAAAGAAGCACACGAGCATTGTTGACATGGAAACTTGTGACATTTCACCCCTAAGTATATGAAACAATCAAAAATCAACAAAGATTGAAAAATGGATTATAAAATAATATGAAAAACTGTACTTTCAAAACGATAAGTAATTGAGACTTATAATAATAATAAAAATTACATATAATGTATCATTTTATATTATTATTTATTAATAAAAATTAGATTTTTGCCAGTTACTTTTCTAATCCACTTTTTGTAGGTACTTATTTTTTTCATTATTCCATAAATATGGAAGAGAAAAACTCAATCCCCTCCAAAATAATTTATGGAGCGGTCCTAATTTTTAGTTATTTTCGGATAATTTTAAATTCGAATGAATTTTTGGTAATATAGTAATTATATTTATTTTGAAACAACATATTGCTACTCTCTAAAGGGTATTATCGATTTCAAGATAATTTATGACAAAATTGGTAGAGATGTTAAAAAAACATAAAAATTACTCACTCCATCTTCAAAAATAGCATAATCAAGTACTAAAAAAAAGTGCACTCCAAAAGTACATATTTTAATTTGTAAGGTAATGATATTATTATTATTATTTAATTCCTCTTCATTAAAGAGATAAGAATAATACAATAGTTTCCGATAGAATAGAACCATTTTTTCAAGCAATTATAGAAAAGTACTTTTTGTTCTACACACTATTTTATTTGAGAAAAGGGAAAAAGACACAACAATACTTAAGCCATATTACAATGGTGAGCACATAGGCGATCTTCCCAAACACTGTCTCCTGATCTTTAAACCCTCTTTTTAATCCATGCCATCTCTTACTCAAGTAAGTGTCCCTCTCTTCCTCTCTCAGCTGTTAAAGACATATTCAGTAAAAACCTCTCTTTTATTTTCCAGTTACAATTCTAAAACCCTCTTTCATAATATTTTATTTGAGAACAGAGAAAAATACACAACAATACTCATGCCATATTATAATGGCGAGCACATAGGCGGTCTTCCTCTGATCTTCCCAAACACTGTCTCCTGATCTTTAAACCCTCTTTTTAATCCTTGCCATCTTCTACTCAGGTAAGTGTCCCTCTCTTCCTCTCTAAGCTATTATAGACATATTCAGTAACACCCACTCCCTATTATTTTCCAGTTACAACTCTAAAACCCTCTTTCACAATATTTTATTTGAGAACAGAGACAAATACACAACAATACTTAGGCCATATTACAATGGTGAGCACATAGACGGTCTTCCTCCTATCTTCCCAAACACTGTCTCCTGATCTTTAAACCCTCTTTTTAATCCTTGCAATCTAATACTCAGGTAAGTGTCCCTCTCTTCCTCTCTAAGCTATTATAAACATATTCAGTAAAACCCTCTCTCTCTTATTTTTCAGTTACAATTCTAAAACCCTCTTTCACAATATTTTATTTGAGAACAGAGAAAAATACACAACCATACTCAGGCCATATTACAATAACGAGCACATAGGCGGTCTTCCTCTGATTTTTCCAAACAATGTCTCCTGATTTTTAAACCCTCTTTTTAATCCTTGCCATTTCCTACTGAGGTAAGTGTCCCACTCTTCCTCTCTCAGCAATTATAGACATATTCAGTAAAACCCTCTCTCTCTTATTTTCCAGTTACAATTCTAAAACCCTTTTTCATAATATTTTATTTGAGAACAGAGAAAAATACATACTAATACGCAGACCATATTACAATGGCGAGCACATAGGCGGTCTTCCTCCGATCTTCCCAAACACTGTCTCCTGATCTTTAAACCCTCTTTTTAATCCTTTCCATCTCCTACTCAGGTAAATGTCCCTCTCTTCCTCTCTCAGCTATTATATACATATTTAGTAAAACCCTCTTATTTTTCATTTACAATTCTAAAACCCTCTTTCATAAATGTTATAGCCAAAAATTTAAGTCACATTATAAATGAATATATTAATTAAATATTAATGATATTGAAAATTTTTTGACATATAAGGAATGAATATGTGATTTAATTTAAACCTTGGTGTGTGATAAATAATTATGTGACTATGTGATTATATGATTAATTGCTAGATTGAGTAAAGTGAGTCACACTAATATATAGGGTAATCAAAGTAGTGGACTAACCTTAGGGTTTTTAAAATCAAGAGTTTTAATAAAGTTGTTAATTAATTAAATATTCAATTAAAGCGAATATAGTTAGTAAATAAAATTGTAAATTAATTAATATGAGTATTAATTAACGAGGATTATGTGAAATATGAATAATTAATTTTAATAGTCCAATTAGTAAGAAAACACTAGTGGACTAGCCTAATTAAATAATTAACCAAGCCCACTCATTTAATTGAACATGGACTTGGATAATTAATGTGTGGACTAACTAAATTAGCCCAACATCTAATTAAACTAGTACCCAAGCATGGATTATTAACCTTGGCAACTAGTAGCCCAAATGTATTTAAAGCAAAACCCAATTGCTAGCCCACTTGGAAAAGGTTTTTGGCAACTTGTTAATTTCATTAAAGCAATAAAAGAAAAAGAGAAAATGGGACAAAAACCCAAGGGAGCTGGCGAATTTGGAGTGGCCCACATGGGGTGAGTTGTTGGTCTCTTGCTAGCTTGCTTGTGGAGATTGATAAAGTAGTACAATTGATTATGACAAGCTATCACCAAGTTGTCAAAAACTTGTACTTGCAAATAATGATAAAATGCATAGATACAACCTATGTATCTATAGATTATTGTAAGTAATTAGATTGTAAGGCATGAGTCTTATTCATCTTCTTCCTTGGTAGATTAGAGAGAGAGAGAAAACTAGAGAGAAAATACACTTGGAGAGAGAGTTCTTGTGGGAGGAAAGAGGAGAGAGGGTGCCGCCACCTAGAGAGGAAGGAGGAGAGCTTGTGGATGACTCATAACTTTATCTCCTACTTTGGAAAGAGAAGGAAGCAAGCCACCAAGCTAAGAAGGTATACAAACTAACCTAAAAACCCTAAAAACTCTAATTTTGGGTTATGGGTGAAATCTTATGTTGAAGTTTGAAATTTATATTTTAAATATTTAGAATCATGTTAAATATGTTTATGTTTGATGATATGTGATTGTGGTATGAAATTGTATGGGTTTGTGTAGAAAAGATAAGCTAAAAGTTTGAAAACATTTTTACCGACGCACAAACCATAATTTGTTCGAATAAATTGTGTATTTTGAAATCTATGCATGATATTCTTAGTTTTCTTTTTTCTGAGTTTTAAGGGGTAAGTTAAGAAAATAATCTCGTTAGAATCATTGAAAAAGAAGTTAAAATGAGAGAGTTATGTAATTTTTACCAAAACATGCTAACTGTTGGTACACTGTCGGAACAGTCCACTTTCAGGCGAGTTTCAGTCATCAAAACGTATCCAAATTTGGTGTTTGATGATGAAAAATTATAGTTCGGAAAGATAAGAATCCAACGAGTTTGACTGGAGGTCATTTTGAGTTGTAAATTTCATTATATTCGCGTTTCTGTGAAGGACCCCGCGACTGGAATAAAGAGGGTAGCCTACATGGTTGTTTCAAGTGAACCGCTCTAGTTCACGAGGGACTTCCGGCGACGGTTCAAGCCTTTTTCGGCCATTTTCGGCGACGGGTCCCGGCCCAAAACCTATTTAAAATGTGAAAAAGATATTATAATATTTAATTTGATAATTGTTGGTGTAATTAAGTAATTCTTAGAGTGATTAATGGTTTAATTCCTTTTGAATTATTTGAGATTACTAACTAACAAATATTTGTATTACTAATTAATAATTACACTAATTAAATATTGTTTAAGTGTAATTAACTATTTAATAATTATTTAATTAACATTGGGTAATAATTAAATAGAGTTAGTGTTACTAAACTAACTATTTGTTATTTAGTTAAGACTAAATAATAAATAGGGATACAGAATGAATTAATTATTATTTGATTAATGTTAAATAATGATTTAAGAATGTTAACGTTAATAAATTAATTATTTATTATTTAAGTAAGATTAAGTAATTAATAGCGATAATTACTTACTCACATGCTATTTAATTAACACAAAAAGTGGTGAATTGAATAGTGTGAATCTAGGATGCTGGATTAAGGGGTTAGTTTGAATCCAGGTTGCTGGATTGGAAAAACAGTTTGATGAATTGAATAGTTAGAATCCAGGTTGCTGGATTGTAGGTTAGTTTGAATCCAGGTTGCTGGATTGGAAAACAGTTTGATGAATTAAATAGTGTGAATCCAGGATGCTGGATTAGAGGTCAGTTTGATGAATTAAATAGTGTGAATCCAGGATGCTGGATTAGAGGTCAGTTTGAATCCAGGGTACTGGATTATAATCCAGGTTGGAATCCAGTTTGCTGGATCGCCATTTAGTTTGCTGGATCGCCATTTAGTTTGCTGGATTTGGAATCTAGTTTGCTGGATTGAGTATTTAACCTACTGGATCATAAAAAAAGACTTATATAAGGAAAGATTAAGCAATGAAATGATTAAAAGATTATCAAAGGACAATTATAACACTAAGATTTTAATGTAATGTCTAATACTAACTATGTGGCTGACTATTAGACAATGTAATGTGTAAATTAATGATATTATGGGTGAAATATATGATGCTAATTGAGAGATCAATCTTATAACTGATAGGTCTTTCAAAAGAAGTTATATTAAATAGTGTAGTAGTAATCAACGACCAAGGCAAGTTTCCTATCCTTGTGCAAGTATCTTAACTTGATTTTTATATTGAAATGCAAGTTCCCTAACCTTACTCAAATTTATATTGAGCAAGATCTTAACTTACACAACTTCGTACAATCACATATAGGATGCCTGAAGAACAACAAGGTAGTCACACCGTGAACCAAGAACAGTTAGATCTAGTGGAAGAACCGGTAAAGCAGAAAGTGATGTTAGATACCCCCAAGGATGAATTGATCGGCGACCTAATGGCCAGGAACCATGAGTTATAAGAGAGAATTTCCCACTTGGAGGAACAAATCCAAACCCATCAGCTTATGGAGCACCAATATAGAGATGCAGCTCATCAGGCTCAGGGGCAGTCAGTTGAGTTGAGTGGAAGGCTGGAGGAGCTAGCAGAGTTATAGTAAGGAGTAGTGCAGGTAGAGAATCAAGCTTTAAGGTTTGAGTTTGATTTAGAGATAGCCGATAAGATAAGTGTGGAGGATGCGTGGGTCGACACAGCTAGGAAAGTTGACTAGCTAAAGAAGGAATTGGAAGCCAAAAAGGTCAGGATCGAGTCCTTAGGCCGGGCTTTAGATGCAGCTTATGTGAGTCCCGGGATTGGAGATAGGAGGCAGCATTTTGAGGTCGGTGAGTCAAGCCATTCGGTTCGACGCCGAGTCGATGAAGATGCACTCCAGGAGCAGGAGCATGTCCATGCTGAGGTGGCTCAGCCGGACAGTCAGTGATGTGATGGTTTAGTTACTATGTATATAGATGCACTAGTACCCTTTTGTTTATTAGGATTATGTATGATGTAAACCTCAGGCAGTGAGAGGTAGTATGAAAATAGGATGTATCCCCATTTTATGTGTATAGGGGAGTATATCTTTTGGTAGATCCCATCTTTTGATGTTAAAATGGGATAGTTGGCATTTATAGAAAGATGTCAGGCATGTAAAGTGTATGACACTAAGATTTGGTATATGAATATAAATGCAATATTATGACTATATGTGTGGTTGAGTAAATAATATTTGAGAATTAAGTTAGTAAGTTGTCTATCTGAAAAATGTTTATTCAGCAAGCCGTATTGGTTAATATAGCAAATCGTATTAGTTATTACAGCAAACCATATTGGTTAAATCAGCAAACTGTATTGGTTAATTCAGCAAACCATATTAGTAAATCCAGTAAGCTGAATTTTAAAACCCAACGTTATGATTATATGAGTTTAAATTACGTATTACATTTTAAATACTAGCACTAATAATGTGTGGCTTAGCATCAAACTCAAAGAGTAACTTAAGGTTTTGTTTAAAATCAGATAATGCCGCCAATTAGAGTACCACAGAACCAAGGGGAGGAGAGATCCGTTAATGATGAAGGGGGTCCAGCAAACCCAATGCAAGACTTTATTAACATGTTAGCAGAGGCTATGCAAAATTGAGCACCAGTTGCAGAAAATCCGCTAGGGAATCAATTAGCGAATTTTAAGGACTTTAAGGCAGTAGGTCCGCCATAATTTAAAGGGACAACAGACCTTATTGAAGCTCAAACATGGATAAAGGAGATAGAGAAGGCTTTTATTATTGCAAGAGTTGCAGAAGAGCAAAAGACAGTTTTTGCTACATACTTAATGAAGGGTGAGGCTAATTTCTGGTGAGAATCAAATCAGAATAGGGCTGGAGAAGAAATTATAACATGGGAAAGGTTTAAAGAATTGTTTTTTGAAAACTATTTTCCAAAGAGTATGCAAGGAAGGATGGAAGTGAAATTCTTAGAATTAAAGCAAGAGAACATGTCAGTCTCAGAATACGCCACCAAGTTTAACGAGTTGGCAATATTTTCACCACATCAGGTGCATACCGAGGAACGAAAGGCGCGGAGATTTGAGAACGGGTTGAAACCATAGATTTTCAGCAAGGTGGCAGTATTAGAAATTGATTCGTTTTTGACTCTATTGGAGAAAGCTATCATTGCAGAAGGAGGTAGTGAAGCAGTATCCAAATATAATCAAGAGAAGAACAAGAAGAAGAATGACGGTGGAAATCAGAATGTTAGTAGTGGAGGTAGCAACAACAAGAAACGCAAATGGAATAACATTGGCAACAACTTAGAGTCTCAGCAAGTGAGCTTTCAATAGAAGAAGAAAGCATATGACAAGTGTGGAAGAAATCACTTTGGGGAGTGTATGAAAAGGAATAATGTTTGTTATAATTGTGATCAGGAAGGACATATTTCTCGAAATTGTCCTAAACCAAGGAAAGGAGGGTGTTTTTCATATGGAGGAACGAGTCATTGGTTTAAGGATTGTCCGTTGAAAAAGAATACTGAAGGAGGAAGTGGCAACAAGGGCAATAACGCTAAATTAACCATTGGAGGGCCAGTACAGCAAAGCAAGCCAACAGCTAGAACATTCAACATGACAGTGCAAGACGTAGTGGCATCCAAGGAGGTGGTATTAGGTATTATTCTGATCAATAATATAAATGCATATATATTATTTGATTCGAGAGCTACTTGTTCATTTGTGTTTGATGATTTTGCTAAAAGATTAAACTTACCTCATGAAAAGTTAGAAAACCCAATGAATATAGAAGTTGCGAATAAAGAAGTGATCCTTGTAGAATTTATCCATAGAAACTGTTGTGTAGAAATAAGGGGACATACGTTAAGCATGAATTTAGTTCCGATATGCTTAGGAAAATTTAATGTAATCCTAGGAATAGATTGGTTGTTCAACCATGAGGCAATTATTGACTGTCAGAAAAAGAGTATATGCCTTAAGACACCCAATAAGTTTAAGGTTGTATTTTATGGTAGCAAGTTGCCAAGACAAACAAGTTGTTTGACGATGATTCAGGCTAGGAAGATGTTGAAGAAAGTATGTGGGGGTTATTTGGCTAATGTAGTGGATACACGGATGGTGAATTCTGACATGGGACAGATACCTATAGTGAATGAGTTCGTGGATGTCTTTCCAGAGGAATTGTTAGGACTTCCACCAGACCGAGATATAGAGTTTGTAATTGATTTAGTACCGGAGACAGCGTCAATATCGAAAGCACCGTATAGAATGGCTCCGGTAAAAATGAGAGAGTTAATGGTTCAACTACAGGATTTGTTGGGCAAAAAGTACATTCAACCTAGTGTATCTCCGTGGGGGGCACCGATGTTGTTTGTAAAGAAGAAGGATGGATCGATGAGGTTGTGCATGGATTATAGAGAATTGAATAAGGTGATAATTAAGAACAAGTATCCATTACCAAGAATAGACGATCTGTTTGATCAACTTAAAGGAGCGAAGTATTTTTTAAAGATTGATCTGAGGACTAGTTATTATCAGTTGAAGGTGAGGCCGGAGGATGTAACAAAGATAGCATTTAGAACTCGTTACGGCCATTGTGAGTTTCTAATGATGTCGTTTGGGCTGACGAATGCGCCAGCTGCTTTTATGGACATGATGAATAGAGTATTTAAACAGTACCTGGATAAGTTCGTGGTTGTGTTCATTGACGACATTCTGGTGTATTCGAAGACTGAAGAGGAGCATGCCGAACATTTAAGGATAATACTGGAGACATTGAGAAAAGAGAAATTGTATGCAAAATTTTTAAAGTGTGAATTCTGGTTGAAAAAAGTTCAGTTTTTGGGGCATGTTATCGACAACGAAGGAATTTCTGTTGATCCAGCAAAGGTAGAAGCAGTGAAAAATTGGGGACAACCGAAGACACCGACAGAGGTCAAAAATTTCTTGGGATTGGCAGGATATTACCGGAGGTTTATTCAAGATTTCTCAAAGATAGCGACGCCGTTGACAAATTTGACCAGGAAGACAGTTAAATATGTGTGGACGGAGAAATGTGAGCAGAGTTTTCAGGAGTTAAAGAAGCGACTAAGTGAAGCACCTGTGTTATCCTTACTAGATAGTACGGAAGGTTTTACAGTGTATAGTGATGCGACACATAAGGGACTGGGTTACGTGTTAATGCAGAATGGAAAAGTCATTGCGTATGCGTCACGCCAGTTAAAGGATTATGAAAAGGGATACCCTACCCATGACCTGGAATTGGCTGCGGTAGTGTTTGCCCTTAAGATTTGGAGACATTATCTCTATGGAGAAAAGTGTGAGATATACACAGATCACAAGAGTCTAAAGTATATCTTTACACAAAAGGAGTTGAACATGAGGCAGATGAGGTGGTTAGAATTGATCAAGGACTACGATTGTGATATTTTATACCATCCCGGGAAGGCCAATGTAGTAGCAGATGCTTTAAGCAGGAAGAGCAGAGAGAAGTTGTTTGTGTTGACAGAGCAAGAAAAGTTAGTAAATGAGATGGAGAAAATGGAGTTAGAGGTGAAAAATCCGAGGGATTCGGATAAAGTAATAGAAATGGAAGCAAGTCCGACCTTATTAGACAAGGTGAAAGAGGCTCAAGAAAATGATAAAGAATGTGGTAACATTAAGAAGTGGTTAGCTGAAGGTAAAGAGTTGAAGTATAAAATTGATAGCACTGGATTGCTGAGATTCGAAAATCGAGTTTGGGTACCCTCAGTACTGGAGTTAAGAGAGAAGATTTTGCAAGAGGCCCACAGTACGAGATACTCGATACACCCAGGAAGCACAAAGATGTATCAAGATCTGTGTCAACATTTTTGGTGGTCGAACATGAAGAGAGAGGTTGCAGAATGTGTCAGCCGATGTTTAACCTGTCAAAGAGTCAAGGTAGAGTATCAACGACCGAGTGGATTATTACAGCCGCTAGAGATTCCTTAATGGAAATGGGAGCATATCACGATGGATTTCGTAGTGGGGCTTCCCGCAACACAGAAAGGTTACGACGCCATATGGGTGATAGTGGATCGCCAAAAACTTGTTGTCTGATTAATATAACGACAATTTACGCGCAAGTATACGCGGTCAACAAGTAATAAAGAGTAAGTAAAGTATCGATCCTACGAGGAATTATTACTAGTATTTTCCAAGTATTAACCTTTTATCATCTCAATCTTATCTAAACTAATGGTTTTCTGTCTTTTTGGTGGTTTGGATTAATAAAGATAACATTAATAAAAGAACAATAGAAAGCTTTAAAGATAATGAAGATATGAGATTACAATTTCTCCTATTGATTCATCTACCTCAACACACTTCCTGTTAAACCAAATTAATTATCACAGATTGTTAGTCGAGAACACGAAAGTGAGACAAGGCCATCTTTCGATGTACCAAGTCCATATCATATATAATCCACAAATGATAGAATAAACACGAACACCCACATTACCTAAACCACTATATGTCTATGTGATTTACAAATAAATAGGGTTTAAGCTCAAGCTCTCAAATGACTACAAGCGGTGCTTCGGTATATGTCTATCCTAAGCACAAATCATACATTCCAACGCCATGTAGAACATACAAACACATGGTATTATGATTAGATCTAAACCCATAATCCGTTTTTCAATTTCATATGGATTATCATGGTAATTGCTAACTAGGCAATTAAGCAATTAAACGCAAATCATAATAGACAATCCATAAATAGCTAATAAGACTAACAAGGAAGCATAACCAAGTAAACTACACAACAAGATCCATTATAATCCCAAAATAGAGTTTAGTTCATGGTAACTATAAATAACATCATATTCAATTTATACATCATGTTGGATTACAAAATAGAAGGTAAACTAGAGATAAAACTACTTTTGTAGATTTTCATATGATGTTTGATGGGTTGATAATGAACACTAGCTTATCCTCCTTGATTTTGCAATCCTTGATGTTTTTGCCCCTTTGGCCTTGCTTGATATAGCTTGATTTTAGTATTTTGGCCCTCTAATTTGATGTATTTGGTAGCTTCCTCTATCTAGATTTGATGTTAGAAGGTGTTAGAATGAGTTAAAATTAGTTGATTTCTTGTTTCTAGCCGCCAAAGAGAAGTTAGAAGTGTAGAATCAGAAAACCTAGCTTTCCCCCGAGTTTTGGACAAAAATCTGCTGCCTTCTGCGCGACGCCATCGCCCCGGCGACCAAAATGGCCTAAAATCTGCCTCCCCGGCGGTGGGTTCGCCCCGGCGGCGAAATAGTGCTGCAAACTGCCGCCCCGGCAGTGGAAATCTGTACCGCGAGACAGTTTAGACGTTCGTTGGTAAAATGACCATAACTTCTTCGTCCGAACTCGGATTAAGGCGATTAAGGAGGTTATGGAAAGCTAAGAACTAGCTCTACAACTTCTATAACTGGAGCTCGACGAGATAAGGGCCGAAGCAAGGATCAAATTGGCCTGGAAGCAGTTGCTGTGTAAAATGCATGCAAAATCCGATGGTATAATGACCATAACTCTCTCATACGAACTTCAAATTGGATGATTCCGGATATTCTAGAAAGCTAAGACAAAGATCTACAACTTTCGTTCTTTAAGTTTTGAGAGATTCGGATTGGATCATGGGTCAAATTGAGAAACAAGTAGCTGGAATGCTAGATTCAAGCCAAAAATGCATCGATCCAAGGGGCTTTTATTTCAATTCCTACAAAACAAAGTAAAAACACATAAAAGCATACAAAAACATATAAAAGTAATACAAAACTACATTACACAACAATAAGATGAAAACACATAAAACTAAACGAAATAGCTAAAGAATTACAAATTATCAAGGCTAAAAGTACCCAATTTGCGTATATAAAACACACTCATCAAGGCCCACAGTACGAGATACTCGATACACCCAGGAAGCACAAAGATGTATCAAGATCTGCGTCAATATTTTTGATGGCCGAATATGAAGAGAGAGGTTGCAGAATGTGTCAGTCGATGTTTAACCTGTTAAAGAGTCAAGGTAGAGCATCAACGACCGAGTGGATTATTGCAGCCGCTAGAGATTCCTTAATGAAAATGGGAGCATATTACGATGGATTTCGTGGTGGGGCTTTCAGTAACACAGAAAGGTTACGACGCCATTGGGTGATAGTGGATCGTCTTACAAAGTCAGCGCACTTTTTGCCGATCAAGATTAGATACAATTTGGATTAACTAGCCAAGTTGTATATCAAAGAAATAGTTTCAAGACATGGAGTGCCGATATCAATTGTATCTGATAGAGATCCGTGCTTCACGTCAAATTTTTGGAGGAGTCTTCAAAAAAGAATGGGGACACAATTGAGGTTAAGTACCGCGTATCATCCACAGATCGATGGGCAAAGCGAAAGGACAATTCAAACATTAGAAGACATGCTCAGAACCTGTGTGATGGATTTCAAGGGAAGCTGGGAGGATCATCTTCCGTTAGTAGAGTTCTCATATAATAATAGTTATCATGCGAGCATTGGTATGCCACTGTACGAGGCACTATATAGAAAAAAATACAGAACACCCTTATGTTGGGATGAAGTAGGTGAACGCAGACTGTTGGGGCCAGAATTGGTGCAGCAGACCGTAGTGATCATCAGGGTAATAAGAGCTTGTCTGGTAGCAGCTCAGGATCGTCAAAAGAAGTATGCAGATTTGCATCGCAAGAAGAGAGACTTCGAAGTATGGAGCTATGTGTTCTTAAAAGTATCTCCTTGGAAAGGGAAAATAAGATTTGGCAAGAAAGGCAAATTAAGTCCGAGATTTATTGGACCATTCGAGATACTGAAGAAGATAGGTGAAGTGGCGTACAAGGTAGCTCTACCTCCTAAACTGGAACATATCCACAACGTGTTTCACGTGTCAGTGTTACGTCCGTATAAGCCTGATTACAAGCATGTTATATCATATGAACCGATTCAAGTCGAAAAGAACTTATCTTATGAAGAGATTCCTATAGAAATTTTGGATAGGAAAGAGCAGAAGTTAAGGAATAAAGTTATACATTTTGTCAAAGTGCTTTAGAGAAACCATGCAGTTGAACAAGCTACGTGGGAACTCGAGGAAAAGATGAGGAAGAATTATCCTAATCTTTTTGAGTAACCTTATGTGAAATTCCGGGGACGGATTTCTTATAAAGAGGGGAGAATGTAATAGCCAGAAATTTAAGTCACATTGTAAATGAATATATTAATTAAATATTAATGATATTAAAAATTTTATGACATATAAGGAATGAATATGTTATTTAATTTAAACCTTGGTGTGTGATAAATAATTATGTGACTTTGTGATTATATGATTAATTGCTAGATTGAGTATGTAATAGTTGGTTAGGATTTATCATGTTAACATTCCCTTCTATTAAAAAATATTCAACATTTAATGAAAATATTTCTTGAACAAGACTGAAATTTGATTTCAATTAAATAAATAGCAACATTACAGAGTCGTGAAATGAACTACTTGATATGCGCTACTGATAATACTTTCTAAGGCCCCCTGCATGCCAAATGTTTTTGACTTCCGTCCCATCCATTGCTCGAAGCCGGTAGGTTCCTGCCTTCGGCACTTCCGTGACCTCATAGGGCCTTTCCCAGTTCGACATTAGCTTCCTGAGGTTTTGGGGTGATGATGCCTCCAACTCTCTGAGAACTAAGTCCCCAACTTCGAAGCTCCTCAACTTTACATCTTTGTTATAATATCTGGCCATTCTTTTTTGGTAGACTGCTAGCCTTACCATGACCGACTTCCTAGCCTCCTCCAATAGATCAAGGTTGAGGCGAATGCCTTCATCGTTGTATAATTCTTTAAACTGGCTGACCCGAAGTGAAGGAGAACCGATCTCGACTGGAATAAGGGCATCTGTACCATAGGCCAGTTTATACGGCGAATCGCCTGTTGTGGTTCGAGGGGCGGTCCGATATGCCCATAGCACGCTAATCAACTCTTCGGACTATCTCCCCTTAGCTTCGCCCAACCTTCTTTTAATCCCATTTAGCAAAGTCCTGTTGGTGACCTCTACTTGGCCATTAGATTGAGGATGGGCAACTGAGGTCTTCCGATGTTGTATGCCCAGATCCTTCAAAAACTCTTCAAACTTTGACCCCACAAATTGACGTCCGTTGTCGGACATGATTGCTATCGGGATGCCAAATCGAAACTCCACGAACTCCTTGAGGAACTGAAGGCATTCCTGTTTTGTGATCAACCAAAGCGGTTTTGCCTCTACCCACTTAGGCATGTAATCGATGGCCACTATCACAAAGCTAACCTATCCTTTTGCCTTCGGCAATGGCTCCAAGATGTCAATTCCCCACATAGCAAATGAGACCGAGGATATAAGACCGAGTATAATTCCTCGGGTGGTTGCTGAGGGATAACACTATTGAGCTAACATTTTCGACAGTTCTGCACATATTCCTTAGCTTCTTGGAAGAATTTCGGCCAATAATACCCTTGTCGAAGCACTTTATATGCCAATGCCTTGGCCCCCATGTGATGCCCATAAATTCCTTCATGCACCTCCCAAAGTGCATAGTCAGCTTCGGATGGGACTAAACATTTTAACAAAGGAGAAGTGAAGGCCCGTCAATACAGATCTCCGTCAATGAGCACGAAGTTTGAACTTCTATATTTTATCTTTCTTGCCAACATTCGATCTGAAGGTAAGATGCTATCAGCGAGATAACTTATATAGGGTGTCATCCAGCAGTCTGACCGTTCTACTACTAGCACCTCTGATCTTTGAACACTTGGTGAATCTAAAATTTCCAAATATACTGACCCACTAAACGAACCGGCATCCGTTGTGGCCAACCTAGCCAATGCATCGGCCACTGTGTTGTCTGCTCGATCTACACTATGAAGGGCATATGAGCTAAAATACTGAAGCCGATCTCTGACTTCTACCAGGTACTTAGTCATTTTTTTCCCCCATGCTTTGTACGCTCCCAAAATCTGCTTAACCACTAATTGAGAGTAACTGAAGATGATCAGCTTCTGCACCTCGAGACTCTTGGCCAACCGTAAGTCTGCCAACATAACTTCATACTTAGCCTCATTGTTGGTCGCCCTAAAACCGAAGCGAATTGCCTGCTGCACTTTAAACCCTTCTGGACTCGTCAAAATTATCCCTGCCCCACATATATCCGAAGTGGACGATCCATCGACATATAAAGTCCATGACGTCTGAACTGGTGTAACATCTGAAACTGACACCATCCTCTCCGGCTGATCAAGCGAATCGGGTTCGGAGAAAGAACACTCTACCACAAAGTCGGCTAAAGCCTGACCTTTGATTACCGTCCGGGGATAATACCACAAGGCTTTTTGGCCGGGTCTACATGCAATTTATGCACAACAACTTCTTCACCAATCCCAGGCATGTCACTGGGCTCCCAAGCAAAGATATCTGCATACACGCAAAACAAGTCAACGAACCCTGTTCTGAACGGTCCTTGCAATCTCGAACCGATCTTAATAGTCTTTTCTTTCTTCCCTGGATTAGCTTAATGTCCTCTGTTTCTTCGGCTGGTAAGGTGAAAGGTTCCGTACTCCCTTCGGTAAATGGTTCAACCTCAATCGCCATAATTTGTTTCTGTTTGCTTCTGCCAACAGTCGAAGATATTAACAAGTTTCTATAACATCTCTGTGCTAGATCAAGGTCCCCTTTGACTTGGCCGACCCCATTTGGCGTAGGGAACTTCACTTTAAAGTGTGGGATGGAGGTTACCGCCTATAGTGCCATTAATGTCGGTCTCCCCAGAATGGCATTGTAAGTCGAATCCACATGCACAACGAAGAATCTGACATTGACCTCCACCAGTTGAGGAGCCGTCCCAAAAATGACTGGCAACTCAATAGTGCCCGCTACCCGAACTGGATCATTACCGAAATCGTACAACGGAGGCTCCTGCCCGACCTCCATTTTTTTTCCTCCCAAGTCTAGCCTTTGGTAGGCATGAGCATACAGTATGTCGACCGATGAGCCATTGTCGATCATAATTCGCCTCATATCCATGGATCCGACTTGGGCAATAATAGCCAACGCCCTTTCCTATGGCTCAATAGGTTTTGACGGGTAATCCTCATCGGTGAAAGAGATCACCGTGTCTGGGTATAACTGCTCCCTCCTGATGGGTTGATCGGACACTGTCATAACCGTATCTAGTACCCCACGTCTTTTTTTTCGGTTACCTTCCCAACTGAACCACCAGTTATTACGTCAATCACCCCCCCCCAAACGTTTGGGGGTTGTATGGATTGAGTTTGGGGGTTGTATGGATTGAGTTTGGGGGTTCGACTCGACGTTATTGTTATTCGCCGTCCTTCTCGATCCCTCTCGCCCAACAACGTATTAGATCAACTCTCCATTCTGTACATTCTTCTCAATCAACTCCTTTAAGTTCCGGCAATCCTCGGTGGAGTGTCCCGACGTCTGGTGGTAGTCACAATATTTGTTCTGACTCCCCTGATTTGGATAGGCGTTGTTCGGGCATGGCATGAAATAAGGTTGATTCTTCATATGCTCTAATATATTTACCCGGTCGGTGTTTAGGGAGGTATACACTTTCTCGACCTTTCGGTTCGGGAGGGGCGGACGGCCTCCTCCCGATCCCCCACCAAAATTCTTCTTCGGCCATACATGCGTCTTGTTATTATAGTTTGACCGAGGATAAGTGTTTCTGTCACGGTCCTTTGGTTTCTCCGAAGATGATGGATTCGACTTCCAACTTCCTATAGCTTCTTCTACGGCGATAAAGCCTTCGGCTCTGTCATATGCCTCTGCCAAACTCTTCGAGGTGTTGAACATCATGTCTTTCACCAGTTTTTTAGATTTTGCTATGTCCAACCCCATACTAAAGTAACCGAGGGCGTGGGGGGTCGTTCAGGTCTGTCACCATACTAACCGCCTCTCAGAATCGTTTCACATATTGGCCCAAGGACTCGTTAGAATATTACCTTATTTGCATCAGGGAAGCGGTAGGCTTCCCTCTCATTTTGTTACTCCCGAACCGGCTATGGAACTTGTCACAATGCCCCTTCCAAGGTGATATTGAGTTCGGGGCTAGAGACGTCATCCATTATCGGGCCTCCTTCCTTAAGGTGGAAATGAACGTCTGACATTTAGCCGCATCGGAGTAGTCATAATACTTCATCAGCCGGTCATAGGCCTGACTATGATCATAGGGATCCCCTGATCCGTCGAAGCTTTCCATATGAGGGGCCTTCTTCTTCGGATCGGCTCGAACCCAGTTAATCTCGGGTGAGAAGGGTGAAGTCGGGTCAATCAGAATCTCCTCTTGATTGACCATTGCGAGCACCTCTTCGAGCTACACAATTCTCCGGGCTAATGCCTCGGGATCTCTTGTTTGAAGGGACGGCTCGTGCCTGCCCCGAATCTGGACTGGTCGCCCGCCTTCTCTATTCGGATCTTCCATTGCCTTCACTACTGGCCTCTCGGGAATGGCTTCTGTGCCTATTCCTTTTCTAAGAGCGGCTTCTGAGCCTACATCTATCCTGGGATCGGCCTCGCCGCCTGATCCTTTCTTACGAGCGACTCCTAGGCCTCCTCCTCTCCCGAGATCGGCTTCGTTGCTTGACCCCCTCCTGAGAGCGGCTCTAAGGCCTGCTCCTTTCTTGCGAGCGGCTCTTGCGCCTGCTCCTCTCCCGGGATCAGGTTCGTCACCTGACCCTCTCCTGAGAGCGGCTCTGAGGCCTGCTCCTATCTTGTCAAGAGCCGTCCAAATGATGTATCTTGGACTGGCGCCCTGCCGATACTTTTCGACTGCCATGGCCACTGGAGGAAGCCTCCCCTTCTTCCAGTAGAAAAGTTAACTATTTCTCTAACTCCATTTGCTGAAGGCGTATTACATCTACAGTATCTCTACGACGTTGTGCCCTTCTAGCAACGAGTGACTCCCTTTCGTTGTGGCTTCGACCTGGCCTAGAGTTTCGGTTTTCGGCACGGCTGTGCCGCTGTGTCCTTTTTTGGGAGGTCGAAAATAATTTTTTCTGACGATTGGTGTCCGAGGCCCAGTTGGACCCATCGAATGGCTTTGGGGACCCAACCGATCTGATATACTTTTTGACGGTCCTAGCCTATCCCTAACCGAACCCCTAGGTTGGGGAAGACCAGTGGTGGACTCTCCATGTGCCGAGACCATTTTTGATTTATTCGACACCGTTGTCACAAATCAAAACTCCAAGTGATTGGAAAATTACTGAGCACTAGGCCCTCATTCTAGCGCCAATGTTAACACCAAGATTCATCCACGTGCCCCAATCACCAAAAGCGCGTCAATCCTGCACAATAACGAGACCACACTCAGGGAGCCTGGCGATTTTATCCGCAGGGGGATAGCTCCAGTGTGAGAATAAGTACAGGCTGAATAAGGTTTTAACAATTGAGGTTTTAAGCTTTAGTGCTGTAAAAAAGTTGATTATCTATAAAATGAGGTTTTAGCCTTGTATTTATAGAGATTACACCTTGTCGATGTCATGCCTATCCCCGGGTGTAGGTAGAATTCTTCACCAGGTCAGATTCCTTAATGGGATTTGACTGAATCTCTTCAAATGTAGGGGGCACCGTATAACTATAAAGTGTTTCAACATTTTCGAACAAAATATGGTGAAAAAGTTCAAAAACTCATGTAAGAAGCTGTAAACAATAATGGCTATTAACTAATAACTAAACCAACAACAAAAAATATATTTTTATGATAGAGGAAATACAAGAGCAGCACTATGAGTTTATGAAGACTATAACCTGCGCTTAACATGAGCAGCACCAAGAGGGATGTGAAAGCAATAGTCAAGAATTTGGCCATTCTTTTCTTAAGTGAAAGATTGTCTAGGGTTTTGAGGGAGGAGTAATCCTTTAATCGATGATTCTATATAATATATGTTTATATATAATGGAGTATTATCCATAGCAAATATTTTACACGCATGGCTATCGGATCTTGCATTCTTAATTGTAAGGTTTTGCATACATGATTTAGAATAACACAGAACCACAAAACCGTGATGTTGTAGTCACTATTCATCCGCAAAAGTGTAATTGTGTTAGGAGCAAGTAATCAAAAATAATAAAATTTTCTATTGCAATACGGTAGGATAGTACACCTTTTTAAATATGATGGCCATATCTTGCTATGAAAATATAAAAAATATGGTGCTCATATAAGCTTTCATAATTACTTAAATGCAATAGATCTTTTTTCATATATAATACTTGTGATCTTTACTTTCATATCCGAAACTATTATTGGACTACCAAGTATATATAAAACAGTTTAATAAAAATATAACATTGTTTACATAAGAGGGGTTCATAGCTATAAATTAAGAAATCAGTGTGTATTTCATTTATTTCCTTTGCTTATTTAATTTACAAAAATAAAATTATAGTATTGTTATAGTAATTATTTGTTGGTAATTTAATTTTTTTTTCAGATTTTGAAGTGGTGATGGGTCAAGGCGATGAAGTGAAATGTTGTAAAAGCAATCATATTGGAAGTTGTGTTCCAGGAAGTGGGGACGATGACAAATGTGATCAATTATGTCTCCAAGCATCTTGCAGTGGAGGCCAGTGCAAGATAGAGGGCAGCAGGCCGCCAAACCATGTTTGCCATTGTTTTTGTTGAGCGTCCAAATTACTGACAACAAAATGAGAGAGTTTAAGTTAATTTGTGACAATTAAGAAATATAATTGCAGTTCCAGCTTTCACCTTCTTCTATTTCGTTGAATTCTCAAGTTTATTGCCTTATAGGAGTAATTTAACTTAAAAAACTAATAATAATTTTTAATTATTTATTTTGTTCTTATTTTTGGCCAATATTCATTGTAACTACTTGCGGTTTTGTCGAAGAAATTTATAGGAAGAATAAAAAATCGAAACATGAAAGGAAATATAAACATTAGGTAAAACTAATGCCAAACAAGAATTAAAATCCTAAGATTTGAACCGTGAAAATAAGATGTTCAATAATGTATAATTTTAACTTTTAGATTCTTATTTGTTAGGATTTTTTTAACCTTAATTTAAGGTTGCTTTTAGCCACAAACTTGGGAGTTTAAATTAGTATATCAATTGACAAAATTTTTGTCATAGATTTAACTTGTGAATTTAATTTAGTAAACCACACTTATTATAGGAAGTTGTTTCTTTTTGGGTTTTTGTTACTTCTTTTGCGGATTCTAATTTTTTCTTTTTTCTTTGTTTTTTGGTTTTTTGTGAATTCAAAGGCCCGAACAGATTTTAAGATTGTTTACCGAGTGGATATTAGTTTTGCTTACTGTTAGTTTCGTGTCAAGATCATTCCCATCTTTTTAATGCCAAACAAGAATTAAAAACCTTAAATTTGAACGGAGAGGATAAGATGTTTAATAACATTTAATTTTAACTTTTAGATTCTTAATTGTTAGGATTTTTAACATTAATTTAAGCTTGTTTTTAACCTCTAATTAAGGAGTTTAAATTTGCATATCAATTACGAAGATTTTGAAATTATGTATGTGTGCACACCTAGAAGGGGGATGAATAGGTGTGTGTGTGCGTGGGTGTCCACGAACTATAGCAAATTTCAATTTTTCTCGCACAGGTGTAATCTGCTTTGAGTTATTCTTGTATTACTTCATAATAGAATTACTTATGCATGCAGTGAGGTTTTCTAACTTTCTAATGCAAGAAATAAATAATAATCACAATAAGATAAACAGATTATGTAAAGTAAATTCTAAACACACAAGTACACCGAGATTTATACTTGATTCGGCCCCTTAGTCCCCCACTCTATGAGCCTACATCCAAGGTCAATATCAATTGATACCAAGCAGGTTTCCTTTACTATTAATAAATCAATTACAATAATTTTAACTCACTGCACAATTGAATTCAGAAAACTTTCTAAGCACACAGTTCCCTTGAGGAAACCTCCTCCCTTGAGCACCTCTGTTCCCTTGAGTACGTACCACTACTCCCTTGAACATCTCTGCCCCCTTGAACTCTCCTTGTACAATATTAAAGGAACTCCTTGCTTCACTCTGAAACCCCTTGTACAAGATAAGAAATTTAAGAATAAAAAGGATTACAACTGAACACTATGGTTTCCAGCAATAATACTAAAATCAAAACACTTATGTAAAATTTTGTTTGATTTGAGGTTATGCATCAACAAGTTTATAACAATAAAAATTACTAAAATCTAAGTTGTTGAAATATATACTTATATACATAATATTTACACTATTATAAAAATAATATTCAAATGCCTTGAATCAAACGAAATTTTACATACTCTCATATTTGTGCATGTTCATTACATCCGTACGGTTAGATTATGAAGTTGATGATCAAATGATATTATATTAGAAGTGACCTAAGATAACTTATCTTAGATCGATCTAAGATAACTGTTACTCCTATATACATATACGCGCGCGCGTGTGTGTGTAATAAGAAGCCAACGGATACTTTGTTGATAACTTGATATTGATTGGAGAAAAGATTGTGACTAGATTCTAAACAAAACAAAAAGTCACGTTTTTAGCTTTTTAAAACAAACATTTGTTTTACCAAGTCAGGAAGAATTCCAAGTATACCAAATCCTAATCATAGATAATAACCGGATAGAAAATATCATCCCAACAAACTAAAACCTTGTCCCACGGGTTTGAAATATTATGATCAAGTTTAGTTTGAAAATTAAGCTATCTTTGTTTAAAAGATATATTTTAGAAACAAGTTTTAAGCAACTAATCCTCGAGCTCTTCTATGCGGACATGAAAATTAGACATGAGTGTATTTGAATTTCACTTATTTGTATTTTTGCCCCTTATTGGAGGTCAAAATACAAATAGTTAAAATTTAAATACACTCATATCTAATTTTCATGTCCACACATAGAGTTTTTGCTAATCCTCCTTTAAAAAAGAGTTTGTTATGGAAACAACCATATCAATATATCTTTTGAAAATAATCTCGGTCGAATATGGTACCTTCTAATAATTAAAAATATATTACCATCTAAATTGTTTTACCACACAATAGAGATTATAGAAAAATCTATTTTTTTCTTAATTAAAAATCAGCGCCTTGATTATAGGAAAAATACTAAAAACCTTACATTTATTTCTAGACCCAATCAATCTTTGATCTTCATAGTTCACTGTACTGGAGCAATATTCCAGCAGCCTTATATCATCAATCCTTGAGAATTTTTCAGCCTAATCTCTAAATTTGTAACAACATGCAAGATACTACAAAAGCACAAGTTGTCATCATTAAAACCAAAAACATGTAAACCAACAGATTCTAGTCATAATTTTAGAGATTTAAATTATGCATTTAATTTAATTTTTATTTATTTATTATTATTTGTAATCCACACTTATTATACAAAGGTATCTTCTAGGGGTTATGTTAATTCTTTTGTGGATTTTAAATTATTTTTTATTTTATTTTTTTGTGACTTCAAAGGATTAAAGATTGTTTTCTTAGTGGATATTAGTTTTCCTTGGCACTATTTTCGTGTCAAGAGATTCCAATCTTTTTGATGATAAGAACTTCATCTCTCAAAAAACATCAATTAATAAATTTTTTTTTATCATACTGAGATAAAATAATGCTTTTTCAATGTTTATTTCCTCTTCAAACTTCTATTTTTTACAACAAACACTTATATTCGATGAAGCGTTAATGTAGCCCTAGAAAGAATCAACTCATATTGATAGCTAAATGAAAAATTAGATTTTAAAGGTAAATTTCTTCACCAATTAAGAAACAAGTACTTTTATTTGCTGATAAAATCATGCAACCTTTAACAATCCAACGAACAAGTAAATAATTGAATAAATTTGAGAAGTTTAAGAGTCACGAATAAAAGTATTTTGAAGTTTAATTAGTTTATTACTACCTTCAGATTTGTACTAGTTTTTTTCTTTTTTACAAATATTTTATTTTCAAACTCTCACTAGATTTAAACATATTTTTGCATCCTCCTAGTTGCATTCGAAAGCATTAACCCGATATCATTATATTAATGTTTTATATTAATACATATGCTTAATGTTACTAAAAAAAATAATATTTTCATGCTATGTAAAATTTATTTCTCTATAAATTAAAGAAAAATAAAAAGGAAGAAACTGGTGTTAGGTACCCATTACTCCCCTATCATGAGTTTTAATATCATAATTACAATAATGACAGAGTTCATGTCAACTTTTAGTATTGGAATCAAGGTTTGTACAAAAAATCATCTCTCTAAATATAATAATAATAAATCTTGTAATTAGTGTATTTTTACATAGTTTACAATTGTAGGACCGGGAAAGGTCAAGCACAATTAAATGATAAATCAACCAAATATTAACTAATAAATGATATTTTCATTAATTATTCATCATTACAAGTGTTGAGCACAGTACATTAGTTTCCTATACTATTACACTTCCTATTGCGGTCAGGTTCTTTGATTGCGAGAATTACACAAAGGCTATGAGATTGGTAAAGACTTGGGCGACGGGAGAAATTGTAGCAAACTCTTCAAAGGCAATATAGGCAGAACCCTTGTTCTACACTTGTGGTGAATGTGTTTGTGGGTTTGGGTGTGATTGGGGACTTAAGCTCCGCGGGGGCTAAGTCCTTAGAGAGGTCCTTAGGCTTGTGGAGATTAAGTATGAAACTTAGCCAACCAAACTAATAAGGTATGCCTCTTAATGCTAGCTAGTAGCTTAGTGCTTGTGATTCTAGAGAAAGTGTGACGCCCCCAAATCCGGGTACCTCAAACCCGAATCCGGTGCTCCACGGTACATCCCATTCCAAACAACATACTAGACATGAATGTAATTACTATATTATTACAACACGTCTTACTCTCAATCCCAGGTTCTATTACCATAACATCATTACACATACATAATAAGTCTTAATATTACATCATTTCTAATACAAATAAACTACGACGCCATCTAGACGTTCATCTTGCCCTTTCCCTTGTCCTTACCGGAACCTTCGATCCGCTCGGGCTTAGCTGCAATGTTTAATATAAAGCAAGAATGAGCATTCAATTGCCCAACAAGTATAACAGTTGAATAACAACAATATCATCAATCACATCATTTCTCTTTGACAATTGAACAATAGTTGTGAAATATTCTGAATAAACAGGAATAATACTTTGCTTTCGTTTTAAAAAAATATATTTTCGAAACGACATTGAGTGGTTATAAGACCTTGAACTTTCTTTTGCTTTCTTGAAAAGGTACACAGCAATATAACTGCAAACCGTCTTACTTACGAGCACTTCTAGGTGATCAGCCTATTGTACTCTATGTTGATCAACACTCTAGCTAGAAACGACTATATGCGTTTGTTTAGGCGCTCGATGCCTTGTCAGAATAACTGACTAAAAATTGCCCCTAATATTAGGGTTGTTCATCTCATTCATGTCTCGAAATCCTAACCAAAGCAATTCGGTTGGATAGCTCTACTTAATCATCAATAACATTTCAAGGATTTATTATCAAATCAATAAAATATTTCTGTCTAGCCGAAACAAATGGCATCGACGTTCTCTATAACAGTTCATATATATGTGAACTTGAAAGCTTCAACAATTTATGTCATAACATAGCTCGAATACTTGTGCAAATACTGAAAAATTTACATAAGTAAGGAATTCAAACAACCATATATGTATTGCGTAAATCGAAACTTCAAACATCGCATGAGGATCATGAGAATATAAAATCAAATGAATCAAATAAACTTGCCCAACACAAGGGTTAGACAAGCGTTAGAAAACTTGCCTTAAGCGCTTGCTACTACTTGACGTTAATCGTCCTTCAAATATGTACTACGTATTTGGACACATATTCACATACCAATTAGTCTCACAATAAACACCAAACATTGGCTTACATTACTCAACACATTATAATCATTACGAACATTGATTGCCACTACGACTACCCAAACGGGGGTCTCGCTCCCCGGTGAGCTGGCAGGGGAGTAGGGGGCAGCGCCCCCCTGAAAGCCAAACGAAAAATGCAACTATGCTATTCATTTCATTTAAGCAAATCTCACGTGACTTAGTCATTTCATGTTTGGGGTCATTCAACTATTACACTAACATATCATACATATGCTTTGGGGTATTTATAACATGGTAAACCTATGTAAACATGCATCAAATCAACAACACGAAACAACCTTGCATTTCAGTTCTGCAGACCAGCGCAGCTGCGCAGGTCTTACACTTGGGAGTGGCGCAGCTGCGCCACTCTGCATCCAGGGACTTTCAGGTCTGCAAACCAGCGCAGCTGCGCAGGTGCTATGCTTGGGAGTGGCGCAGCTGCGCCACTCTGCATCTAGGGACTTGATACATCTTTGTACTTCCCGGATGGATCGAGTACCTCGAACTATGGGCCTCTTGCAAAATCTCCTCTCGTAACTCGGGTACAGGCGGTACCCAAATTCTTCCTTCAAATCTCATCACTCCATCATCATCGAGACGTTTATACTTAATTTCCTCTCCTTGGGAAATTCTCTGCCTTATTCCCTCGCACTCCTCATCGCTAAGTTGTGCTTCTTTTACTCGGTCCAATAAGATTGGACGAGTCTCTATTGTGAACAACTTCTCTCCCGATTCTGCCGGGAACCTCACTTCTATCTCCAGTTTAGCCCTATCTGTTAGCTCATCTTGAGCCGTTAACATTGACAACTTCCTCCGACCTTTCCTACTTAAGGCGTCGGCCACTACATTCGCCTTCCCTAGGTGATATAGAATCTCACAATCATAATCTTTGATCAATTCTAACCACCTCCTCTGCCTCATATTCAATTTCTTCTATGTGAAAATATACTTTAGACTTTTGTGGTCCGTGTATATCTCACATTTCTCGCCGTATAAGTAATGCCTCCAAATCTTCAGGGCAAACACAACTGCTGTCAATTCGAGATCATGAGTAGGGTATCCCCTCTCATAATCTTTCAATTGTCGTGATGCATACGCAATGACTTTACCGTGCTGCATAAGCACGCATCCAAGTCCCTTGTGTGACGCGTCACTATAAACTACAAAATTACCTGTATCATCCGGTAGGGATAATACTGGCGCCTCACTCAACCTTTTCTTGAGCTCTCGGAAGCTCTCCTCACACTTCTCCGTCCAAACATACTTTACCGCCTTCCTCGTCAATTGGGTTAATGGGGTTGCTATCTTCGAAAAATCCTGAATAAATCTTCGATAGTAGCCCGCTAACCCTAAGAAACTACGCACTTCTGTTGGCGTCTTCGGCTGTTCCCAATTAATAACCGCCTCCACCTTCGATGGGTCTACGGATATACCATCTTTGTCAATTACGTGTCCCAAAAAGTGGACTCTCTCTAGCCAAAATTCGTATTTCGACAATTTCGCATACAACTTCTCCCTCCTCAAGGTTTCCATCACTATTCTTAGGTATTCAGCATGATCTTCCTGTGTCATTGAGTAGACTAGAATATCATCTATGAACACCACTACAAATTTTTCTAGATGCTGCTTGAACACTCTATTCATTAAATTCATAAATGCGGCTGGCGCATTTGTCAACCCGAATGACATCACTAGGAACTCATAATGGCCGTAACGAGTCCTAAATGCTGTCTTAAGTACGTCCTCTCCCCTCACCTTCAACTGGTGATATCCCGTTCTCAGATCTATTTTAGAAAAAGTATTTTGCCCCTTTCAACTGATCAAATAAATCGTCGATCCTGGGCAACGGATACTTGTTCTTGATCGTTACTTTGTTCAACTCCCGATAGTCGATACAAAGCCTCAGCGATCCATCCTTCTTCTTCACAAATATCACTGGCGCTCCCCATGGAGACACACTTGGTTAGATATACTTTTTATCTAATAACTCCTGCAGTTGAACCATCAACTCTTTCATCTCCACTGGCGCCATTCTATATGGTGCCCTTGAAACGGGTGTCTTTCCAGGTACTACGTCTATTACGAATTCGATCTCCCTATCCGGTGGAAGTCCTGGCAATTCGTATGGAAATACGTCATCGAATTCATTCACGATAGGTATTTTCCCCATTTCGGCTCCCTCTCGTTGGGTATCAACAATATGGCACAGATAACCTACACACCCTTTTCTTAACAGCTTCCTGGCTTGCATCGTCGATAGCAAACTCGAACGTCTAGGAGATTTGCTACCGTAAAATACTACCTTAGACTGCTTCGAAGTCTGGAGGTTTACGCTTTTCTTTTGGCAATTGATTACTGCCCCATGGTTAAACAACCAATCCATTCCCAGTATTACGTGGAATTCTCCCAGTCTGATCAGAATTAAATCTACCGATAACTTACTCCCTCTAATTTCAACGTAACAATTTCGATGAACATGTTCAACAGGGATTACTTCCTTATTCGCAACTTCTATGTTCAAGGGAGACTCTAGTTTCTTTAGAGGTAAGCTTAAACGTTGAGTAAATTCACATGATACAAAAGAACAGGTCGCACCCGAATCAAACAACACATATGCATTAATATTATTGATCGGAATGATACCTGAGACTACGTCTCCTGATGTCACTGCATCTTGGACCGTCATATTGAAGGTCCGGGCTGTTGGTCTACTCGGTGGAGCTGGACTAGTCATAGTCAGCTTGCCACTGCTATTCCCATTACCTCCCCCATCTGTCCCCTTCTTTGGGCAATTCTTTGCCATGTGGCCTGGTGCTCCGCAAACGAAACACCCATCGATCTTCTTCGGGTTAGGGCAGTTAGGAGAGATGTGTCCCTCCTGCCCACAGTTGTAGCATGCCGTCCTTCCCTTCAAGCAGACCCCCAGGTGATTCTTCCCGCAGGTCTTACACGGCTCTACCCTCTTCTTTGGGTCTCCTTGTTTGTTCCCGGTATTCCTGGAATTGTTCCATTTCCTCTTCTGGTTACTTCCACTGGCTATATCAGTCTTATTTCCTCCTTCGTTCCGACCCTTATTCTTCTTCTCCCTATTGTAGAGGCTTAGCGCCTCACTCCCTCCTTCGGCTATGATAGCATTTTCCAAGATTGATCCAAAGGTATCGATCTGTAACACGCTCACCTTACTGTAGAGCCAGGGTTTCAGGCCCTGTTCAAACCTCCTCGTCTTCCTTTCCTCGGTGTCCACTTGGTGTGGCGCAAACCGAGCCAGCTCGTTGAACTTGGCAGCATATTGGGGTACTGTCAGGTTATCTTGCTTCAGTTCTAAGAATCGCATCTCCATGCGACTCTGCATGCTCTTAGGAAAGTAGTTCTCGAAGTACAACTCCTTGAATCGTTCCCAAGCAATGACTCCTTCTCCAGCCCTATTCTAGTTTGCTTCCCACCAGAAATTAGCTTCACCCTTCAGTAGGTAGGTAGCAAAAGTGGTCTTCTGCTCCTCCCCAACTCCAGCAATGATGAATGCTTTCTCCACCTCCTTAACCCATGATTGAGCCCTCTATAGGCTCGGTGGTCCCCTTAAATTCGGGCTCTCCTACGCTCTTAAAGTCCTTAAAGTTGGCAACACGCGCAACTGGAGGAACGACAGGTGGTACAGTTGGAACTCTATTCAAAGCCCCTACTAGGAAGTCTATGAATTGCTGCATAGGGTTTGTTGTTTCCCTAGTCTCACTCTTATTATCGGATTCTCTATTCTCATTCCTCTGCGTTCCCTGTCTTCCTCTTCCTCTCCATCTCGGCGGCATATTTCTGCTAAATAAATTATGCCACTATTAATCCATTATTTATCCTTGCGTACTATAGTAAGTACTGACACGTACACATACCAATTGCAAGACACATTAGAATAAACATACTCATCACAAGGCACATTAAAATAAACATACTTATATTAACATGCTTCTTACTTCATACATTCTGCAACACATAACTTCTGCTATTCGCATACAATATATCCCTCTATTACTAAAAAGATGGGATTTATACCAGATAACCTATTACACATACAAAATTTAGGATTTACATCCTTACAAGGTACACCTCTAGACCTTGTCAAATCACTGAACTAGACCACGCCTAATGGCGTCTGCATACTCGTCGTCAGCTATGGCCATCACCAGATCCCTACTAATGGTGTGCCTGGTCTGGCCCTCCTCAACTGGGTAATGGGTCACCCTACGCTGAAATCGCCCATGTGACGACCTGAACGCATAGTTAGACCTATCGGTCCTCACCTTCTTGATCCTCGCCTTTTCTTCTAGGTCATCGGCCCGATCTTCGGCCCTGATCCTATCATCGATCTCTGCCTCCCAGTAGGCCTCTAACTCGTGTCTCTCTTGCAAGAGTTCTTGAACCCTCGCCTCTAAGGCTTGAACTCTACCTCTTAGTGCTACATTCCTGTCAAGTACCACTTCAAACAGATTATTCATGTCTGCCGGTGCCACTTCCTCCTCTTTAGAAGGCACAACATCCGATAATATATCATCCGTTTCCTCCTCATGCTCGGACAAATCCTCATCAAGTGAAAGGTCCATCTCCGGTTCCTCCTCCGGATCCTCTTCTGGGTCACTATCTACTTGAGCCTCAACTTCTGCTAGCGGCTCGGGTGTTGGCTCGGGTGGAGCGATCAACTCCTCGCTTACTACATGCATATCTCTATACACGGGTTCTTCTCCAGACATCTACAAACCAATATACTAACTCGATTAGTACATAACAATAACATATAATATTATAACACATAACAAATATAGTTTATTTTAAGTATACTTTTAGTTCTTTTGATGAATTTCCTCAATCCACCCTTAACAACTCTATTTGAGTTCATTTACTAACTCTTCTATTCTCTCTACGGTCATATTCCTAAGGTTTTCCCTAACCTAAGGTTTAAAACCTATCAGCTCTGATACCAACCTGTGACGCCCCCAAATCCGGGTACCTCAAACCCGAATCCGGTGCTCCATGGTACATCCCATTCCAAACAACATACTAGACATGAATGTAATTACTATATTATTACAACACGTCTTACTCTCAATCCCATGTTCTATTACCATAACATCATTCCACATACATAATAAGTCTTAATATTACATCATTTCTAATACAAATAAACTACGACGCCATCTAGACGTTCATCTTGCCCTTTCCCTTGTCCTTACCGGAACCTTCGACCCGCTCGGGCTTAGCTGCAATGTTTAATATAAAGCAAGAATGAGCATTCAATTGCCCAGCAAGTATAACAGTTGAATAACAACAATATCATCAATCACATCATTTCTCTTTGACAACTGACAGAGTTCATGTCAACTTTTAGTATTGGAATCAAGGTTTGTACAAAAAATCATCTCTCTAAATATAATAATAATAAATCTTGTAATTAGTGTATTTTTACATAGTTTACAATTGTAGGACCGGGAAAGGTCAAGCACAATTAAATGATAAATCAACCAAATATTAACTAATAAATGATATTTTCATTAATTATTCATCATTACAAGTGTTGAGCACAGTACATTAGTTTCCTATACTATTACACTTCCTATTGCGGTCAGGTTCTTTGATTGCGAGAATTACACAAAGGCTATGAGATTGGTAAAGACTTGGGCGACGGGAGAAATTGTAGCAAACTCTTCAAAGGCAATATAGGCAGAACCCTTGTTCTACACTTGTGGTGAATGTGTTTGTGGGTTTGGGTGTGATTGGGGACTTAAGCTCCGCGGGGGCTAAGTCCTTAGAGAGGTCCTTAGGCTTGTGGAGATTAAGTATGAAACTTAGCCAACCAAACTAATAAGGTATGCCTCTTAATGCTAGCTAGTAGCTTAGTGCTTGTGATTCTAGAGAAAGTGTGACGCCCCCAAATCCGGGTACCTCAAACCCGAATCCGGTGCTCCACGGTACATCCCATTCCAAACAACATACTAGACATGAATGTAATTACTATATTATTGCAACACGTCTTACTCTCAATCCTAGGTTCTATTACCATAACATCATTACACATACATAATAAGTCTTAATATTACATCATTTCTAATATAAATAAACTACGACGCCATCTAGACGTTCATCTTGCCCTTTCCCTTGTCCTTACCGGAACCTTCGACCCGCTCGGGCTTAGCTGCAATGTTTAATATAAAGCAAGAATGAGCATTCAATTGCCCAGCAAGTATAACAGTTGAATAACAACAATATCATCAATCACATCATTTCTCTTTGACAATTGAACAATAGTTGTGAAATATTCTGAATAAACAGGAATAATACTTTGCTTTCGTTTTAAAAAAATATATTTTCGAAATGACATTGAGTGGTTATAAGACCTTGAACTTTCTTTTGCTTTCTTGAAAAGGTACACAGCAATATAACTGCAAACCGTCTTACTTACGAGCACTTCTAGGTGATCAGCCTATTGTACTCTATGTTGATCAACACTCTAGCTAGAAACGACTATATGCGTTTGTTTAGGCGCTCGATGCCTTGTCAGAATAACTGACTAAAAATTGCCCCTAATATTAGGGTTGTTCATCTCATTCATGTCTCGAAATCCTAACCAAAGCAATTCGGTTGGATAGCTCTACTTAATCATCAATAACATTTCAAGGATTTATTATCAAATCAATAAAATATTTCTGTCTAGCCGAAACAAATGGCATCGACGTTCTCTATAACAGTTCATATATATGTGAACTTGAAAGCTTCAACAATTTATGTCATAACATAGCTCGAATACTTGTGCAAATACTGAAAAATTTAACATAAGTAAGGAATTCAAACAACCATATATGTATTGCGTAAATCGAAACTTTCAAACATCGCATGAGGATCATGAGAATATAAAATCAAATGAATCAAATAAACTTGCCCAACACAAGGGTTAGACAAGCGTTAGAAAACTTGCCTTAAGCGCTTGCTACTACTTGACGTTAATCGTCCTTCAAATATGTACTACGTATTTGGACACATATTCACATACCAATTAGTCTCACAATAAACACCAAACATTGGCTTACATTACTCAACACATTATAATCATTACGAACATTGATTGCCACTACGACTACCCAAACGGGGGTCTCGCTCCCCGGTGAGCTGGCAGGGGAGTAGGGGGCAGCGCCCCCCTGAAAGCCAAACGAAAAATGCAACTATGCTATTCATTTCATTTAAGCAAATCTCACGTGACTTAGTCATTTCATGTTTGGGGTCATTCAACTATTACACTAACATATCATACATATGCTTTGGGGTATTTATAACATGGTAAACCTATGTAAACATGCATCAAATCAACAACACGAAACAACCTTGCATTTCAGTTCTGCAGACCAGCGCAGCTGCGCAGGTCTTACACTTGGGAGTGGCGCAGCTGCGCCACTCTGCATCCAGGGACTTTCAGGTCTGCAAACCAGCGCAGCTGCGCAGGTGCTATGCTTGGGAGTGGCGCAGCTGCGCCACTCTGCATCCAGGGACTTGATACATCTTTGTACTTCCCGGATGGATCGAGTACCTCGAACTATGGGCCTCTTGCAAAATCTCCTCGCGTAACTCGGGTACAGGCGGTACCCAAATTCTTCCTTCAAATCTCATCACTCCATCATCATCGAGACGTTTATACTTAATTTCCTCTCCTTGGGAAATTCTCTGCCTTATTCCCTCGCACTCCTCATCGCTAAGTTGTGCTTCTTTTACTCGGTCCAATAAGATTGGACGAGTCTCTATTGTGAACAACTTCTCTCCCGATTCTGCCGGGAACCTCACTTCTATCTCCAGTTTAGCCCTATCTGTTAGCTCATCTTGAGCCGTTAACATTGACAACTTCCTCCGACCTTTCCTACTTAAGGCGTCGGCCACTACATTCGCCTTCCCTAGGTGATATAGAATCTCACAATCATAATCTTTGATCAATTCTAACCACCTCCTCTGCCTCATATTCAATTTCTTCTATGTGAAAATATACTTTAGACTTTTGTGGTCCGTGTATATCTCACATTTCTCGCCGTATAAGTAATGCCTCCAAATCTTCAGGGCAAACACAACTGCTGTCAATTCGAGATCATGAGTAGGGTATCCCCTCTCATAATCTTTCAATTGTCGTGACGCATACGCAATGACTTTACCGTGCTGCATAAGCACGCATCCAAGTCCCTTGTGTGACGCGTCACTATAAACTACAAAATTACCTGTATCATCCGGTAGGGATAATACTAGGCGCCTCACTCAACCTTTTCTTGAGCTCTCGATCGGAATCTCTCCTCACACTTCTCCGTCCAAACATACTTTACCGCCTTCCTCGTCAATTGGGTTAATGGGGTTGCTATCTTCGAAAAATCCTGAATAAATCTTCGATAGTAGCCCGCTAACCCTAAGAAACTACGCACTTCTGTTGGCGTCTTCGGCTGTTCCCAATTAATAACCGCCTCCACCTTCGATGGGTCTACGGATATACCATCTTTGTCAATTACGTGTCCCAAAAAGTGGACTCTCTCTAGCCAAAATTCGTATTTCGACAATTTCGCATACAACTTCTCCCTCCTCAAGGTTTCCATCACTATTCTTAGGTATTCAGCATGATCTTCCTGTGTCATTGAGTAGACTAGAATATCATCTATGAACACCACTACAAATTTTTCTAGATGCTGCTTGAACACTCTATTCATTAAATTCATAAATGCGGCTGGCGCATTTGTCAACCCGAATGACATCACTAGGAACTCATAATGGCCGTAACGAGTCCTAAATGCTGTCTTAAGTACGTCCTCTCCCCTCACCTTCAACTGGTGATATCCCGTTCTCAGATCTATTTTAGAAAAGTATTTTGCCCCTTTCAACTGATCAAATAAATCGTCGATCCTGGGCAACGGATACTTGTTCTTGATCGTTACTTTGTTCAACTCCCGATAGTCGATACAAAGCCTCAGCGATCCATCCTTCTTCTTCACAAATATCACTGGCGATCCCCATGGAGACACACTTGGTTGGATATACTTTTTATCTAATAACTCCTGCAGTTGAACCATCAACTCTTTCATCTCCACTGGCGCCATTCTATATGGTGCCCTTGAAACGGGTGTCGTTCCAGGCACTACGTCTATTACGAATTCGATCTCCCTATCCGGTGGAAGTCCTAGCAATTCGTCTGGAAATACGTCATCGAATTCATTCACGATAGGTATCTGCCCCATTTCGGCTCCCTCTCGTTGGGTATCAACAATATGGCACAGATAACCTACACACCCTTTTCTTAACAGCTTCCTGGCTTGCATCGTCGATAGCAAACTCGAACGTCTAGGAGATTTGCTACCGTAAAATACTACCTTAGACTGCTTCGAAGTCTGGAGGTTTACGCTTTTCTTCTGGCAATTGATTACTGCCCCATGGTTAAACAACCAATCCATTCCCAGTATTACGTGGAATTCTCCCAGTCTGATCAGAATTAAATCTACCGATAACTTACTCCCTCTAATTTCAACGTAACAATTTCGATGAACATGTTCAACAGGGATTACTTCCTTATTCGCAACTTCTATGTTCAAGGGAGACTCTAGTTTCTTTAGAGGTAAGCTTAAACGTTGAGTAAATTCACATGATACAAAAGAACAGGTCGCACCCGAATCAAACAACACATATGCATTAATATTATTGATCGGAATGATACCTGAGACTACGTCTCCTGATGTCACTGCATCTTGGACCGTCATATTGAAGGTCCGGGCTGTTGGTCTACTCGGTGGAGCTGGACTAGTCATAGTCAGCTTGCCACTGCTATTCCCATTACCTCCCCCATCTGTCCCCTTCTTTGGGCAATTCTTTGCCATGTGGCCTGGTGCTCCGCAAACGAAACACCCATCGATCTTCTTCGGGTTAGGGCAGTTAGGAGAGATGTGTCCCTCCTGCCCACAGTTGTAGCATGCCGTCCTTCCCTTCAAGCAGACCCCCAGGTGATTCTTCCCGCAGGTCTTACACGGCTCTACCCTCTTCTTTGGGTCTCCTTGTTTGTTCCCGGTATTCCTGGAATTGTTCCATTTCCTCTTCTGGTTACTTCCACTGGCTATATCAGTCTTATTTCCTCCTTCGTTCCGACCCTTATTCTTTTTCTCCCTATTGTAGAGGCTTAGCGCCTCACTCCCTCCTTCGGCTATGATAGCATTTTCCAAGATTGATCCAAAGGTATCGATCTGTAACACGTTCACCTTGCTGTAGAGCTAGGGTTTCAGGCCCTGTTCAAACCTCCTCGTCTTCCTTTCCTCGGTGTCCACTTGGTGTGGCGCAAACCGAGCCAGCTCGTTGAACTTGGCAGCATATTGGGGTACTGTCAGGTTATCTTGCTTCAGTTCTAAGAATCGCATCTCCATGCGACTCTGCATGCTCTTAGGAAAGTAGTTCTCGAAGTATAACTCCTTGAATCGTTCCCAAGCAATGACTCCTTCTCCAGCCCTATTCTAGTTTGCTTCCCACCAGAAATTAGCTTCACCCTTCAGTAGGTAGGTAGCAAAAGTGGTCTTCTGCTCCTCCCCAACTCCAGCAATGATGAATGCTTTCTCCACCTCCTTAACCCATGATTGAGCCTCTATAGGCTCGGTGGTCCCCTTAAATTCGGGCTCTCCTACGCTCTTAAAGTCCTTAAAGTTGGCAACACGCGCAACTGGAGGAACGACAGGTGGTACAGTTGGAACTCTATTCAAAGCCCCTACTAGGAAGTCTATGAATTGCTGCATAGGGTTTGTTGTTTCCCTAGTCTCACTCTCATTATCGGATTCTCTATTCTCATTCCTCTGCGTTCCCTGTCTTCCTCTTCCTCTCCATCTCGGCGGCATATTTCTGCTAAATAAATTATGCCACTATTAATCCATTATTTATCCTTGCGTACTATAGTAAGTACTGACACGTACACATACCAATTGCAAGACACATTAGAATAAACATACTCATCACAAGGCACATTAAAATAAACATACTTATATTAACATGCTTCTTACTTCATACATTCTGCAACACATAACTTCTGCTATTCGCATACAATATATCCCTCTATTACTAAAAAGATGGGATTTATACCAGATAACCTATTACACATACAAAATTTAGGATTTACATCCTTACAAGGTACACCTCTAGACCTTGTCAAATCACTGAACTAGACCACGCCTAATGGCGTCTGCATACTCGTCGTCAGCTATGGCCATCACCAGATCCCTACTAATGGTGTGCCTGGTCTGGCCCTCCTCAACTGGGTAATGGGTCACCCTACGCTGAAATCGCCCATGTGACGACCTGAACGCATAGTTAGACCTATCGGTCCTCACCTTCTTGATCCTCGCCTTTTCTTCTAGGTCATCGGCCCGATCTTCGGCCCTGATCCTATCATCGATCTCTGCCTCCCAGTAGGCCTCTAACTCGTGTCTCTCTTGCAAGAGTTCTTGAACCCTCGCCTCTAAGGCTTGAACTCTACCTCTTAGTGCTACATTCCTGTCAAGTACCACTTCAAACAGATTATTCATGTCTGCCGGTGCCACTTCCTCCTCTTCAGAAGGCACAACATCCGATAATATATCATCCGTTTCCTCCTCATGCTCGGACAGATCCTCATCAAGTGAAAGGTCCATCTCCGGTTCCTCTTCTGGATCCTCTTCTGGGTCACTATCTACTTGAGCCTCAACTTCTGCTAGCGGCTCGGGTGTTGGCTCGGGTGGAGCGATCAACTCCTCGCTTACTACATGCATATCTCTATACTCGGGTTCTTCTCCAGACATCTACAAACCAATATACTAACTCGATTAGTACATAACAATAACATATAATATTATAACACATAACAAATATAGTTTATTTTAAGTATACTTTTAGTTCTTTTGATGAATTTCCTCAATCCACCCTTAACAACTCTATTTGAGTTCATTTACTAACTCTTCTATTCTCTCTACGGTCATATTCCTAAGGTTTTCCCTAACCTAAGGTTTAAAACCTATCAGCTCTGATACCAACCTGTGACGCCCCCAAATCCGGGTACCTCAAACCCGAATCCGGTGCTCCATGGTACATCCCATTCCAAACAACATACTAGACATGAATGTAATTACTATATTATTACAACACGTCTTACTCTCAATCCCATGTTCTATTACCATAACATCATTCCACATACATAATAAGTCTTAATATTACATCATTTCTAATACAAATAAACTACGACGCCATCTAGACGTTCATCTTGCCCTTTCCCTTGTCCTTACCGGAACCTTCGACCCGCTCGGGCTTAGCTGCAATGTTTAATATAAAGCAAGAATGAGCATTCAATTGCCCAGCAAGTATAACAGTTGAATAACAACAATATCATCAATCACATCATTTCTCTTTGACAACTGAACAATAGTTGTGAAATATTCTGAATAAACAGGAATAATACTTTGCTTTAGTTTTAAAAAATATATTTTCGAAACGACATTGAGTAGTCATAAGACCTTGGACTTTCTTTTGCTTTCTTGAAAAGGTACACAACAATATAACTGCAAACCGTCTTACTTACGAGCACTTCTAGGTGATCAGCCTATTGTACTCTATGTTGATCAACACTCTAGCTGGAAACGACTATATGCGTTTGTTTAGGTGCTCGATGCCTTGTCAGAATAACTGACTAAAAATTGCCCCTAATATTAGGGTTGTTCATCTCATTCATGTCTCGGAATCCTAACCAAAGCAATTCGGTTGGATAGCTCTACTTAATCATCAATAACATTTCAAGGATTTATTATCAAATCAATAAAATATTTCAATATCTGTCTAGCCGAAACAAATGGCATCAACGTTCTCTATAACAGTTCATATATATGTGAACTTGAAAGCTTCAACAATTTATGTCATAATATAGCTCGAATACTTGTGCAAATACTGAAAAATTTACATAAGTAAGGAATTCAAACAACCATATATGTATTGCGTAAATCGAAACTTCAAACATCGCATGAGGATCATGAAAATATAAAATCAAATGAATCAAATAAACTTGCCCAACACAAGGGTTAGACAAGCGTTAGAAAACTTGCCTTAAGCGCTTGCTACTACTTGACGTTAATCGTCCTTCAAATATATCCTACGCATTTAGACCCATATTCACATACCAATTAGTCTCATAATAAATACCAAACGTTGGGTTACATTACTCAACACATTATAATCATTACGAACATTGATTGCCACTACGACTACCCAAACGGGGGTCTCGCTCCCCGGTGAGCTGGTAGGGGAGTAGGGGGCAGCGCCCCCCTGAAAGCCAAACGAAAAATGCAACTATGCTATTCATTTCATTTAAGCAAATCTCACGTGACTTAGTCATTTCATGCTTGGGGTCATTCAACTATTACACTAACATATCATACATATGCTTTGGGGTATTTATAACATGGTAGACCTATGTAAACATGCATCAAATCAACAACACGAAACAACCTTGCATTTCAGTTCTGCATACCAGCGCAGCTGCGCAGGTCTTACACTTGGGAGTGGCGCAGCTGCGCCACTCTGCATCCAGGGACTTTCAGGTCTGCAAACCAGCGCAGCTGCGCAGGTGCTATTCTTGGGAGTGGCGCCACTGTGCATCCAGGGACTTTCAGGTTCTACTACTGCAGAATCCAAAAACCCAAACTCTTGATTTCGTCCCATTTGCTTCATAGTCATTATACAACAAGTCTATATGACTTAAAACATGCTTTTACAACTGAGCTATGCATCATAACATCATTTAAATCAATTAATCATTCCTAATTCTCATGTTTCTTAGAGAAATCATTCTCTTGGACATTAAACCAAATAGTTGGTGGGCATGGCTTTAGAGTTCATAACTCATAGCCAATCATTACATGGTTACCCCTGACTTCACATATGAAATCAATTCTGTAACGCCCCCGAAACTCGGGTCTTACCTTGAACCCGATTCCGGCGCGTCACGGTACTACCCATACAACATGGGTTTACTAAAAATATGTAATTACAATAATATAACAATATATCCTCATCTAATCCCAGGCACGAAGACCTTAAGTAAAACACTTATGACCAAGGTTGAATAAATACCATGATCCTTTACAATATCTCATATGTGAACGCAAGGTTCAGATTCTGACTTTATCCAATCCCTGAATATTCGCAAGGTTATTCAATAACCAATACATTCGTTATAAAAATATCCTTTATATAACATCGACATCCTTGTAGTTTACTATAACAAGTAACTAACATAATCACATCATAAATACTATAATGGATAACCTTCATTTCTAACTCAGGGTTTACATAGTCAAATTCACGTACATCATATACCGTCATCATAACTAAATAAATACAGTAAAGGGACATTTAGCAACCTTCCTGTTTCCATGCGCCTCTAATCCTTATCATCACGATATCAAGATAATTGCGTTGCATCGTAAATCTGCAAAAGTTTTATTTTTGCAAGAATGAGCACGACGGCTCAGCAAGAACTGACAGTTTTCACATTTCATGCTTCACGTAACACATAAGTTTGCATTTTATCCATGCATCATGATTCTCATACTATGCATCTTACTCATGCATTATAAATCTTATGCAATTCATCCATATATATGCATCATGTATCTCATAGCATACTTCATGCATCTCACATTGTATATTTGCAATAATTCAAGTTCCACATAGAACAATATAGTCACATAATTGCATGTTATGCACACTTTAATCATGCTCTCATATAATCCACATAATAGTGAAAGATTTAGTAATCAAGTCATGTACTTCAATACATTTAAACAAGTTAACAAGTTACTGAAAGAACTTGCCTTTAAGCGTTCCTTGCCAAATTATGATGGCTCGTCCTTCAAATATCCTACACAATTTATTTAACAATAAAATACCAATTAGCCACTGAAAAGGTTTCATATAACGGTTTACAATATAACAACTCTTATCTCATATTGTTCGCGCATTATAAATTAATAACGCGATTAACTCTAAAACGTTACTCGGCGTCGCGTCGTTTGAAAACGTTACGACCCTTATCACCATCAATACTTATTGGTTACATTAACCCCATCCCGTATCTTATAATGTTCGTTTCATTTGAATCGAGACATTATTCAAGTTCATTAACACTTTACACGGCGTTTCGACGTTTACACGTCACACACCTAATTCGCCTCCTTTGCATGTGCTTAGCATGCTCGTGCATTGGTTTATAACACACTATCATGTTTCATTAGTATTAGAAACAAAATATTAAACAAGATTATACACACTAGTTACGACGTTACGACGCTTTGCACGTCTATACGCTAAACTTGATTATTCGAACGCCTAGGCGACATGCAATTGCGTACGCCTAGCACGCCCATTCAAATTGTCTAATACCCAAAGGTTAATGTTAAGTATGATTATAAATCATAATAACCATGTTTTAGAACTTAGAACATCATTTAACAATGTCGGGAGCATTATACTATGCACACACGCATGACCGACGCCTACCGTTTGCACAATAGCCCTAAAAACGGTTAATTTCAAAATTGTTCCAGGTAATTAATTTCAATTCTAATTAATGTATATTGTAGGTCTATCTCTAAGCTTTTCGTATCATCTTGAATCGCCTAAATCTGAGTCCGTATGAGAAAGTTATGGCCATTTTCCCAACGGACGTCGAAGCTGAGTCGGACAGCGCACACGCGGGCGGGCGGCACCAGGCGCACGGCGTGCGGCAGCGCGCGCGCGCGGGCGCGCGGGGCCTTGGTGCGGGCGCGCGGCTGGCCTGGTGGCCCTTGTCAGACATCGCGATTTTGACCCTCCTTCACTCCAAACCTCATAACTTCTTCTCTAGACCTTCAAATTGGTCCGTTCCGGACTCTATGGACTCCCAAGACATAGAGCTACAACATATCAAAAATTCAGAGCTACCCATTAACATTAACATGGCCAAATCTTAGGCCAAAGTATCAACTCATGTTATATTTTCGTGTTCTTGGTGCTCTTCACCAAAATCATCACCAAAACTTCGTTTTAATCCCTTTTTACTCCATTCCAACTGGGTTAAACTCATAACCCATGGAAGTACAATATCATAACAACAAACGAATTAAACAAACACAAAATCATAGCTACAAAGTCCTCTAAATCGTCCAAATGTCCTTGTTCATGTCCAAAGTTCATTGTTCTTCATGTTCTTCATCCTCCTTAAGCATAGGTACAGATTTCTTGCGTTTTTGTTCCACTTTGATGTTATTAATGGCTTATATAACCTCTTAACAACATTTACAAACAATCACCACAAACAAAAACACCAAGAATCGCCACAAATCCGACCCACAAGCTTAAGAGCTCAAAAACTAAGAAAAACTTGAAAAACTCAATAAGAAATCGAATGGAAAGGATTTGATTGGTGTTTACCTCTATAAATCATTCCTAGATGATTAAGAAGCTCGGCTAGGATTTATTTTGAAGGTCCTCCTTGCTTGGATTCTCTTCTTCTTCCTCCCGTGCCTCCTTCTTCTTCCTCCTTCCTTTTTCCGGCGAACTTCCGGCGACTCCTCCTCCTTTTTCCGGCGAGCTCTCTCACTCTCACTCTCTCTCTCTGCAGAATTTGAAATGTGTTTGAATGGGGAGCTGATGGTTTGCAATAGAGGAATGAAGTTGTTGAATTATTTAGGAGAGTGGAGGAGTAAATTTGGGAAGAAAAATGAGTTTGTGGTTTAATGGCTCAAGGTGGCCAGTTTTTCAACATTGCCGGCAATAGCTCTCCCTCCTTGCAATTTGATTGGTCCAAAATGAGGGATTGGTTCCCTCTTGGAGTGACAAGCCAAAATAAATACCCGAAAACTCCCACTTTTGTACCAAAACTGGTAAATAACCCTACCCAAAATTAAAATGGGCATTACCATAAATATTTGGATACGTAAAAATAATTATTAAGGGATTTGTCCAATTATTCGGAACACCCATATAATACATTTCGGATATGGATAAAATCACGTATCAGCTCAAATAAAATTTCTGACACTTGAAAAAATTATTCGTACGCATACACGTATTTATGAAATTATTCAACATCGAAAAAGACACAAAAAATTTTATGGCTGTGAATAGTGCCTCGGGAAACGTGCCCCGTGAATAGAAATTTTGCGATCTTTCGTAAAATCAATTATTCACTCCTACGATTCAATAACGCATAAAAACTTCATACATTGACATCATCCAGGTTATAAAATAGCCTTTAAACACGTCACACATAAAAATAATATTTAATCCGTTAAATACTATTAATAAACCCAAATTACAAGGGTATTCACGATTCGCGATCGCTACTCTTTCCGATTAACTCCCCATAATCGTATACATCAACGTACATATATCTCACCCATATTTTGGGTAGCGTCTTTACAGTAAATAACTCGTCCAATAATATTATCCTTTAACTATTTATTTAATCCAATAAATAGTACTCTAGCGATATTTCTCGAATCCGCCAAATTAGCTAATACGAAAACTTTGATACCTACTAATCATCGTCTACACATAATCTAGGTTATAATATAACCTTTAAACACTTACCACATAATATTATCAATAAAAGTCTATTTTATTCAATAATATTCATAAGCTCGAATTATCAAGCTACCCATGACTCGCGATTCGTTGCAATAATTAACTATTAACTCATTCATTTCGAATCTATGTATATATTTCACATTTATATATATACATATTAAGCTCATCTATTTAATCACATAAATATATATAACACATATATATTCAAACGCGACTCATAATAAGAATTATTCTATATTAAATTCTTATTATAATATTCTCAAAAATTCGGGTTGTCTCCTTCCCTCCTTATAAAGATTCCGTCCTCGGAATCACAAATATCAAACCTCTTACTCGGTTTTCGTCTAATTTCTTCCGAAATTTTATCGTTGAATAAATTTTAACGTATTACTATAACATAGGTTTCATATTACCTATTTAATCTCTGAGTATTATCCTATGTTTAACCCATCAATTTCCTTTTCTAAGGATCATTGTATGCCACAATCATCATAATAATTTAATATCATGATTTGCTAACTCATAAACATTCGGGATATTACATTCACCCCTTCTTCTAAGAATTTCGTCCTCGAAATTTCAATGCATTCATCTTTACTTATTCTACCCATCAAAACTAGGTTTTCAATCTAACCTTTACACTGTCCTCTTTCAAGGATTCACGTAAAATTGTCGCATTCTACGACTACTTCTCCTTGGGATAATCACCCTTCCCAAAATCAGTTTCCCGAATAATAGGAAACTTCAACAATTGTTTAATAATTGTGAAGTAACTTGAACAAATAGGAAATAAAATGTTCCTTAAAAACTTTTCATATTATGCTGAGGGGCCATAAAGACCATGACCATAGAGGTTTACGGGTATTACTACCCCTACCAATTTCAATTATGAAAAAGGTAATCTACCTCATAAAGATCATGAACGTAGTCAAGGAACTAGTCCGTCAGTAGTACTCGAGGGGATCAGCCTCTCATACCCCATGTATATGCATAACATTTAACTCTGACTGCATCGGATACCCGACACTTATAGCATCCATATTAAGGGTTGCTCTCCGCCAGTTGTACTTGAGGGGATCGACCTCTCGTACACCATGTGTATGCATAACATTAAATCCTGACCGTGCCAGATAACCGACACTTATATTCCCCTATTCCGGGTTATTCCCCCAGCTCAAGAATCCGCACCAAAACAATTTGGTTTGGCATAAATTCTCAAATAATGCTTGAATTTCATAAACACATTGCAACATTCGTCTAGCCGAATCAAATAGCTTAGACTTACATCAATAATTCGGACATCAATCGAATCATTATAGCCAACTCAATTGGCATGCAAATTTTTTTTTTTTTTATACCTTAGAGAAAACAAAAATCATTTTATGACGTCATAATACTGCACTGTTGCAACAGTGTGTTAGGATTCCGTCATTTTCTGACCTTGTCATACTACATCATACCTTAGTGGGTTGACGATCCTATGATCACATCCAACACTAGGTTAATCTGCATTGATGACTCCATCATCTGTCATTCTACACCAGGTTTCATGATGCATTGATGACAATTTAAAAATACATTTTGATATTTTTAAATCAACTTTGTCTAGCCGAAACTATTAGCTTAGACATATGAATAATAGTACATTTAAAATCCCTGGTCCAGAAATCTGGCTCCATACATTTTTCGAAGAGCAAAAGTGCAAATGTCAGCACGAAGTCAATAAATTTCGAAGTCTAGCATAGCTAGAAGATTTGGAATATCCATGTCTCCTCATCAACTTCAATTTCTCCCATTTCTCCACTATTTAATAATTCTATCTATTTCTAACTCCATCAATGCTCATCATTTTGAGAATTCACAGTTCTAAATCCACAACCTTTCGATACCCCAATATAGTTCATCAAACTTACCACACAATATGAGTTCAGGAACTTACCACAATCATATGGGTTTAAAAACTTATCCTAGTCAGACCAAAATCGTCCATTCGCTGAGGGGTTCCATCAGACCATATGATTATGAGTCACGAACTTACCATACATGTGAGTTTAAAGAACTCGCACCTAATCTTAATATTCTCTAACTATCAAATATAAATATGAGAAAAGAATCACCTTCTCGTCATACGTATAGTGATAGCGCGATACTAGGTTCCAACGATTATCAATATAGGAAGCTAAGTGATTGTCGAACCTATCACAACCCCCTGCCCATACAAGGAATCGGTCAACTCGGCCACTAATCAATATAGGAGGCTAAGGGGTTGTTACACCAAGCACAAAATTCCCCGCCCATACAAGGAATTGTTCAACTCAACCACTATACCGATATAGGAAGCTAAGTGGTTCTCAAACCAAGCACGAATCCCCCGCCCATACAAGGAATTGTACAACTCAGCCACTAACACGAGTCCTCAATTGAAATCACCCCCAATCCTAGCTTACTCGTTGCTTAACAAGAATTTAATTCGTGTTTCATCACCCATAACTCTTTTCCGAGTTTTTACTCGTACTATCTCATAGTACCATCTGTCTATAGCATTCAGCTAAAATTTTCAATCATTCAATTGATCATTGTCATTCTATGACTTAGTCCAATCACATCGTGATCTTACTCTACAATCGTTTTACATTACGATCTTCCTTATCCTACGATCGTTTCATCCTACGACCTTCTCTACTCTTCTCTTTAATCATAATATATGATTTTATGTCTTTACGCCTTATAGACCTCGTCTATTGATCAATACTTATCATCTATATCACTGGAGTCAGGTAACTCCCAATTCTCATCTTTTATAACGCATCGAGATTCTTCTTTGAATCATCTTATATATATCTCAACTCTTACTATGAATTTTCTAAATTCATTTACTATCAATTAAACTCTATTTGAGTTTTATTCCTTCATTATCTTCATCATTATTATCTTTCTTCACTACAGTTATAGCCTAAGGTAATCTTACCTAAGGTTTATAACCTATCAGCTCTGATACCAACTGTAACGCCCCCGAAACTCGGGTCTTACCTTGAACCCGATTCCGGCGCGTCACGGTACTACCCATACAACATGGGTTTACTAAAAATATGTAATTACAATAATATAACAATATATCCTCATCTAATCCCAGGCACGAAGACCTTAAGTAAAACACTTATGACCAAGGTTGAATAAATACCATGATCCTTTACAATATCTCATATGTGAACGCAAGGTTCAGATTCTGACTTTATCCAATCCCTGAATATTCGCAAGGTTATTCAATAACCAATACATTCGTTATAAAAATATCCTTTATATAACATCGACATCCTTGTAGTTTACTATAACAAGTAACTAACATAATCACATCATAAATACTATAATGGATAACCTTCATTTCTAACTCAGGGTTTACATAGTCAAATTCACGTACATCATATACCGTCATCATAACTAAATAAATACAGTAAAGGGACATTTAGCAACCTTCCTGTTTCCATGCGCCTCTAATCCTTATCATCACGATATCAAGATAATTGCATTGCATCGTAAATCTGCAAAAGTTTTATTTTTGCAAGAATGAGCACGACGGCTCAGCAAGAACTGACAGTTTTCACATTTCATGCTTCACGTAACACATAAGTTTGCATTTTATCCATGCATCATGATTCTCATACTATGCATCTTACTCATGCATTATAAATCTTATGCAATTCATCCATATATATGCATCATGTATCTCATAGCATACTTCATGCATCTCACATTGTATATTTGCAATAATTCAAGTTCCACATAGAATAATATAGTCACATAATTGCATGTTATGCACACTTTAATCATGCTCTCATATAATCCACATAATAGTGAAAGATTTAGTAATCAAGTCATGTACTTCAATACATTTAAACAAGTTAACAAGTTACTGAAAGAACTTGCCTTTAAGCGTTCCTTGCCAAATTATGATGGCTCGTCCTTCAAATATCCTACACAATTTATTTAACAATAAAATACCAATTAGCCACTAAAAAGGCTTCATATAATGGTTTACAATATAACAACTCTTATCTCATATTGTTCGCGCATTATAAATTAATAACGCGATTAACTCTAAAACGTTACTCGGCGTCGCGTCGTTTGAAAACGTTACGACCCTTATCACCATCAATACTTATTGGTTACATTAACCCCATCCCGTATCTTATAATGTTCGTTTCATTTGAATCGAGACATTATTCAAGTTCATTAACACTTTACACGGCGTTTCGACGTTTACACGTCACACACCTAATTCGCCTCCTTTGCATGTGCTTAGCATGCTCGTGCATTGGTTTATAACACACTATCATGTTTCATTAGTATTAGAAACAAAATATTAAACAAGATTATACACACTAGTTACGACGTTACGACGCTTGCACGTCTATACGCTAAACTTGATTATTCGAACGCCTAGGCGACATGCAATTGCGTACGCCTAGCACGCCCATTCAAATTGTCTAATACCCAAAGGTTAATGTTAAGTATGATTATAAATCATAATAACCATGTTTTAGAACTTAGAACATCATTTAACAATGTTGGGAGCATTTATACTATGCACACACGCATGACCGACGCCTACCGTTTGCACAATAGCCCTAAAAACGGTTAATTTCAAAATTGTTCCAGGTTAATTAATTTCAATTCTAATTAATGTATATTGTAGGTCTAATCTCTAAGCTTTTCGTATCATCTTGAATCGCCTAAATCTGAGTCCGTATGAGAAAGTTATGGCCATTTTCCCAACGGACGTCGAAGCTGAGTCGGACAGCGCACACGCGGGCGGGCGGCACCAGGCGCACGACGTGCGGCAGCGCGCGGGCGCGCGGGCGCGCGGGCGCGCGGGGCCTTGGTGCGGGCGCGCGGCTGGCCTGGTGGCCCTTGTCAGACATCGCGATTTTGACCCTCCTTCACTCCAAACCTCATAACTTCTTCTCTAGACCTTCAAATTGGTCCGTTCCGGACTCTATGGACTCCCAAGACATAGAGCTACAACATATCAAAAATTCAGAGCTACCCATTAACATTAACATGGCCAAATCTTAGGCCAAAGTATCAACTCATGTTATATTTTCGTGTTCTTGGTGCTCTTCACCAAAATCATCACCAAAACTTCGTTTTAATCCCTTTTTACTCCATTCCAACTGGGTTAAACTCATAACCCATGGAAGTACAATATCATAACAACAAACGAATTAAACAAACACAAAATCATAGCTACAAAGTCCTCTAAATCGTCCAAATGTCCTTGTTCATGTCCAAAGTTCATTGTTCTTCATGTTCTTCATCCTCCTTAAGCATAGGTACAGATTTCTTGCGTTTTTGTTCCACTTTGATGTTATTAATGGCTTATATAACCTCTTAACAACATTTACAAACAATCACCACAAACAAAAACACCAAGAATCGCCACAAATCCGACCCACAAGCTTAAGAGCTCAAAACTAAGAAAAACTTGAAAAACTCAATAAGAAATCGAATGGAAAGGATTTGATTGGTGTTTACCTCTATAAATCATTCCTAGATGATTAAGAAGCTCGGCTAGGATTTATTTTGAAGGTCCTCCTTGCTTGGATTCTCTTCTTCTTCCTCCCGTGCCTCCTTCTTCTTCCTCCTTCCTTTTTCCGGCGAACTTCCGGTGACTCCTCCTCCTTTTTCCGGCGAGCTCTCTCACTCTCACTCTCTCTCTCTGCAGAATTTGAAATGTGTTTGAATGGGGAGCTGATGGTTTGCAATAGAGGAATGAAGTTGTTGAATTATTTAGGAGAGTGGAGGAGTAAATTTGGGAAGAAAAATGAGTTTGTGGTTTAATGGCTCAAGGTGGCCAGTTTTTCAACATTGCCGGCAATAGCTCTCCCTCCTTGCAATTTGATTGGTCCAAAATGAGGGATTGGTTCCCTCTTGGAGTGACAAGCCAAAATAAATACCCGAAAACTCCCACTTTTGTACCAAAACTGGTAAATAACCCTACCCAAAATTAAAATGGGCATTACCATAAATATTTGGATACGTAAAAATAATTATTAAGGGATTTGTCCAATTATTCGGAACACCCATATAATACATTTCGGATATGGATAAAATCACGTATCAGCTCAAATAAAATTTCTGACACTTGAAAAAATTATTCGTACGCATACACGTATTTATGAAATTATTCAACATCGAAAAAGACACAAAAAATTTTATGGCGTGAATAGTGCCTCGGGAAACGTGCCCCGTGAATAGAAATTTTGCGATCTTTCGTAAAATCAATTATTCACTCCTACGATTCAATAACGCATAAAACTTCATACATTGACATCATCCAGGTTATAAAATAGCCTTTAAACACGTCACATAAAAATAATATTTAATCCGTTAATACTATTAATAAACCCAAATTACAAGGGTATTCACGATTCGCGATCGCTACTCTTTCCGATTAACTCCCCATAATCGTATACATCAACGTACATATATCTCACCCATATTTTGGGTAGCGTCTTTACAGTAAATAACTCGTCCAATAATATTATCCTTTAACTATTTATTTAATCCAATAAATAGTACTCTAGCGATATTTCTCGAATCCGCCAAATTAGCTAATACGAAAACTTTGATACCTACTAATCATCGTCTACACATAATCTAGGTTATAATATAACCTTTAAACACTTACCACATAATATTATCAATAAAAGTCTATTTTATTCAATAATATTCATAAGCTCGAATTATCAAGCTACCCATGACTCGCGATCGTTGCAATAATTAACTATTAACTCATTCATTTCGAATCTATGTATATATTTCACATTTATATATATACATATTAAGCTCATCTATTTAATCACATAAATATATATAACACATATATATATTCAAACGCGACTCATAATAAGAATTATTCTATATTAAATTCTTATTATAATTATTCTCAAAAATCCGGGTTGTCACATCCTTCCCTCCTTATAAGGATTCCGTCCTCGGAATCACAAATATCAAACCTCTTACTCGGTTTTCGTCTAATTTCTTCCGAAATTTTATCGTTGAATAAATTTTAACGTATTACTATAACATAGGTTTCATATTACCTATTTAATCTCTGAGTATTATCCTATGTTTAACCCATCAATTTCCTTTTCTAAGGATCATTGTATGCCACAATCATCATAATAATTTAATATCATGATTTGCTAACTCATAAACATTCGGGATATTACATTCACCCCTTCTTCTAAGAATTTCGTCCTCGAAATTTTCAATGCATTCATCTTTACTTATTCTACCCATCAAAACTAGGTTTTCAATCTAACCTTTACACTGTCCTCTTTCAAGGATTCACGTAAAATTGTCGCATTCTACGACTACTTCTCCTTGGGATAATCACCCTTCCCAAAATAAGTTTCCCGAATAATAGGAACCTTCAACAATTGTTTAATAATTGTGAAGTAACTTGAACAAATAGGAAATAAAATGTTCCTTAAAAACTTTTCATATTATGCTGAGGGGCCATAAAGACCATGACCATAGAGGTTTACGGGTATTACTACCCCTACCAATTTCAATTATGAAAAAGGTAATCTACCTCATAAAGATCATGAACGTAGTCAAGGAACTAGTCCGTCAGTAGTACTCGAGGGGATCAGCCTCTCATACCCCATGTATATGCATAACATTTAACTCTGACTGCATCGGATACCTGACACTTTATAGCATCTATATTAAGGGTTGCTCTCCGCCAGTTGTACTTGAGGGGATCGACCTCTCGTACACCATGTGTATGCATAACATTAAATCCTGACCGTGCCAGATAACCGACACTTATATTCCCCTATTCCGGGTTATTCCCCCAGCTCAAGAATCCGCACCAAAACAATTTGGTTTGGCATAAATTCTCAAATAATGCTTGAATTTCATAAACACATTGCAACATTCGTCTAGCCGAATCAAATAGCTTAGACTTACATCAATAATTCGGACATCAATCGAATCATTATAGCCAACTCAATTGGCATGCAAATTTTTTTTTTTTTTATACCTTAGAGAAAACAAAAATCATTTTATGACGTCATAATACTGCACTGTTGCAACAGTGTGTTAGGATTCCGTCATTTTCTGACCTTGTCATACTACATCATACCTTAGTGGGTTGACGATCCTATGATCACATCCAACACTAGGTTAATTTGCATTGATGGACTCCATCATCTGTCATTCTACACCAGGTTTCATGATGCATTGATGACAATTTAAAAATACATTTTGATATTTTTAAATCAACTTTGTCTAGCCGAAACTATTAGCTTAGACATATGAATAATAGTACATTTAAAATCCCTGGTCCAGAAATCTGGCTCCATACATTTTTTCGAAGAGCAAAAGTGCAAAATGTCAGCACGAAGTCAATAAATTTCGAAGTCTAGCATAGCTAGAAGATTTGGAATATCCATGTCTCCTCATCAACTTCAATTTCTCCCATTTCTCCACTATTTAATAATTCTATCTATTTTCTAACTCCATCAATGCTCATCATTTTGAGAATTCACAGTTCTAAATCCACAACCTTTCGATACCCCAATATAGTTCATCAAACTTACCACACAATATGAGTTCAGGAACTTACCACAATCATATGGGTTTAAAAACTTATCCTAGTCAGACCAAAATCGTCCATTCGCTGAGGGGTTCCATCAGACCATATGATTATGAGTCACGAACTTACCATACATGTGAGTTTAAAGAACTCGCACCTAATCTTAATATTCTCTAACTATCAAATATAAATATGAGAAAAGAATCACCTTCTCGTCATACGTATAGTGATAGCGCGATACTAGGTTCCAACGATTATCAATATAGGAAGCTAAGTGATTGTCGAACCTATCACAACCCCCTGCCCATACAAGGAATCGGTCAACTCGGCCACTAATCAATATAGGAGGCTAAGGGGTTGTTACACCAAGCACAAATTCCCCGCCCATACAAGGAATTGTTCAACTCAACCACTATACCGATATAGGAAGCTAAGTGGTTCTCAAACCAAGCACGAATCCCCCGCCCATACAAGGAATTGTACAACTCAGCCACTAACACGAGTCCTCAATTGAAATCACCCCCAATCCTAGCTTACTCGTTGCTTAACAAGAATTTAATTCGTGTTTCATCACCCATAACTCTTTCCGAGTTTTACTCGTACTATCTCATAGTACCATCTGTCTATAGCATTCAGCTAAAATTTTCAATCATTCAATTGATCATCTGTCATTCTATGACTTAGTCCAATCACATCGTGATCTTACTCTACAATCGTTTTACATTACGATCTTCCTTATCCTACGATCGTTTCATCCTACGACCTTCTCTACTCTTCTCTTTAATCATAATATATGATTTTATGTCTTTACGCCTTATAGACCTCGTCTATTGATCAATACTTATCATCTATATCACTGGAGTCAGGTAACTCCCAATTCTCATCTTTTATAACGCATCGAGATTCTTCTTTGAATCATCTTATATATATCTCAACTCTTACTATGAATTTTCTAAATTCATTTACTATCAATTAAACTCTATTTGAGATTTATTCCTTCATTATCTTCATCATTATTATCTTTCTTCACTACAGTTATAGCCTAAGGTAATCTTACCTAAGGTTTATAACCTATCAGCTCTGATACCAACTGTAACGCCCCCGAAATTCGGGTCTTACCTTTAAACCCGATTCCGGCGCGTCACGGTACTACCCATACAACATGGGTTTACTAAAAATATGTAATTACAATAATATAACAATATATCCTCATCTAATCCCAGGCACGAAGAACCTTAAGTAAAACACTTATGACCAAGGTTGAATAAATACCATGATCCCTTTACAATATCTCATATGTGAACGCAAGGTTCAGATTCTGACTTTATCCAATCCCTGAATATTCGCAAGGTTATTCAATAACCAATACATTCGTTATAAAAATATCCTTTATATAACATCGACATCCTTGTAGTTTACTATAACAAGTAACTAACATAAATCACATCATAAATACTATAATGGATAACCTTCATTTCTAACTCAGGGTTTACATAGTCAAATTCACGTACATCATATACCGTCATCATAACTAAATAAATACAGTAAAGGGACATTTAGCAACCTTCCTGTTTCCATGCGCCTCTAATCCTTATCATCACGATATCAAGATAATTGCATTGCATCGTAAATCTGCAAAAGTTTTATTTTTGCAAGAATGAGCACGACGGCTCAGCAAGAACTGACAGTTTTCACATTTCATGCTTCACGTAACACATAAGTTTGCATTTTATCCATGCATCATGATTCTCATACTATGCATCTTACTCATGCATTATAAATCTTATGCAATTCATCCATATATATGCATCATGTATCTCATAGCATACTTCATGCATCTCACATTGTATATTTGCAATAATTCAAGTTCCACATAGAACAATATAGTCACATAATTGCATGTTATGCACACTTTAATCATGCTCTCATATAATCCACATAATAGTGAAAGATTTAGTAATCAAGTCATGTACTTCAATACATTTAAACAAGTTAACAAGTTACTGAAAGAACTTGCCTTTAAGCGTTCCTTGCCAAATTATGATGGCTCGTCCTTCAAATATCCTACACAATTTATTTAACAATAAAATACCAATTAGCCACTAAAAAGGCTTCATATAATGGTTTACAATATAACAACTCTTATCTCATATTGTTCGCGCATTATAAATTAATAACGCGATTAACTCTAAAACGTTACTCGGCGTCGCGTCGTTTGAAAACGTTACGACCCTTATCACCATCAATTACTTATTGGTTACATTAACCCCATCCCGTATCTTATAATGTTCGTTTCATTTGAATCGAGACATTATTCAAGTTCATTAACACTTTACACGGCGTTTCGACGTTTACACGTCACACACCTAATTCGCCTCCTTTGCATGTGCTTAGCATGCTCGTGCATTGGTTTATAACACACTATCATGTTTCATTAGTATTAGAAACAAAATATTAAACAAGATTATACACACTAGTTACGACGTTACGACGCTTGCACGTCTATACGCTAAACTTGATTATTCGAACGCCTAGGCGACATGCAATTGCGTACGCCTAGCACGCCCATTCAAATTGTCTAATACCCAAAGGTTAATGTTAAGTATGATTATAAATCATAATAACCATGTTTTAGAACTTAGAACATCATTTAACAATGTCGGGAGCATTATACTATGCACACACGCATGACCGACGCCTACCGTTTGCACAATAGCCCTAAAAACGGTTAATTTCAAAATTGTTCCAGGTAATTAATTTCAATTCTAATTAATGTATATTGTAGGTCTATCTCTAAGCTTTTCGTATCATCTTGAATCGCCTAAATCTGAGTCCGTATGAGAAAGTTATGGCCATTTTCCCAACGGACGTCGAAGCTGAGTCGGACAGCGCACACGCGGGCGGGCGGCACCAGGCGCACGGCGTGCGGCAGCGCGCGCGCGCGGGCGCGCGGGGCCTTGGTGCGGGCGCGCGGCTGGCCTGGTGGCCCTTGTCAGACATCGCGATTTTGACCCTCCTTCACTCCAAACCTCATAACTTCTTCTCTAGACCTTCAAATTGGTCCGTTCCGGACTCTATGGACTCCCAAGACATAGAGCTACAACATATCAAAAATTCAGAGCTACCCATTAACATTAACATGGCCAAATCTTAGGCCAAAGTATCAACTCATGTTATATTTTCGTGTTCTTGGTGCTCTTCACCAAAATCATCACCAAAACTTCGTTTTAATCCCTTTTTACTCCATTCCAACTGGGTTAAACTCATAACCCATGGAAGTACAATATCATAACAACAAACGAATTAAACAAACACAAAATCATAGCTACAAAGTCCTCTAAATCGTCCAAATGTCCTTGTTCATGTCCAAAGTTCATTGTTCTTCATGTTCTTCATCCTCCTTAAGCATAGGTACAGATTTCTTGCGTTTTTGTTCCACTTTGATGTTATTAATGGTTTATATAACCTCTTAACAACATTTACAAACAATCACCACAAACAAAAACACCAAGAATCGCCACAAATCCGACCCACAAGCTTAAGAGCTCAAAACTAAGAAAAACTTGAAAAACTCAATAAGAAATCGAATGGAAAGGATTTGATTGGTGTTTACCTCTATAAATCATTCCTAGATGATTAAGAAGCTCGGCTAGGATTTATTTTGAAGGTCCTCCTTGCTTGGATTCTCTTCTTCTTCCTCCCGTGCCTCCTTCTTCTTCCTCCTTCCTTTTTCCGGCGAACTTCCGACGACTCCTCCTCCTTTTTCCGGCGAGCTCTCTCACTCTCACTCTCTCTCTCTGCAGAATTTGAAATGTGTTTGAATGGGGAGCTGATGGTTTGCAATAGAGGAATGAAGTTGTTGAATTATTTAGGAGAGTGGAGGAGTAAATTTGGGAAGAAAAATGAGTTTGTGGTTTAATGGCTCAAGGTGGCCAGTTTTTCAACATTGCCAGGCAATAGCTCTCCCTCCTTGCAATTTGATTGGTCCAAAATGAGGGATTGGTTCCCTCTTGGAGTGGACAAGCCAAAATAAATACCCGAAAACTCCCACTTTTGTACCAAAAACTGGTAAATAACCCTACCCAAAATTAAAATGGGCATTACCATAAATATTTGGATACGTAAAAATAATTATTAAGGGATTTGTCCAATTATTCGGAACACCCATATAATACATTTCGGATATGGATAAAATCACGTATCAGCTCAAATAAAATTTCTGACACTTGAAAAAATTATTCGTACGCATACACGTATTTATGAAATTATTCAACATCGAAAAAGACACAAAAAATTTTATGGCGTGAATAGTGCCTCGGGAAACGTGCCCCGTGAATAGAAATTTTGGCGATCTTTCGTAAAATCAATTATTCACTCCTACGATTCAATAACGCATAAAACTTTCATACATTGACATCATCCAGGTTATAAAATAGCCTTTAAACACGTCACATAAAAATAATATTTAATCCGTTAATACTATTAATAAACCCAAATTACAAGGGTATTCACGATTCGCGATCGCTACTCTTTCCGATTAACTCCCCATAATCGTATACATCAACGTACATATATCTCACCCATATTTTGGGTAGCGTCTTTACAGTAAATAACTCGTCCAATAATATTATCCTTTAACTATTTATTTAATCCAATAAAATAGTACTCTAGCGATATTTCTCGAATCCGCCAAATTAGCTAATACGAAAACTTTGATACCTACTAATCATCGTCTACACATAATCTAGGTTATAATATAACCTTTAAACACTTACCACATAATATTATCAATAAAAGTCTATTTTATTCAATAATATTCATAAGCTCGAATTATCAAGCTACCCATGACTCGCGATCGTTGCAATAATTAACTATTAACTCATTCATTTCGAATCTATGTATATATTTCACATTTATATATATACATATTAAGCTCATCTATTTAATCACATAAATATATATAACACATATATATTCAAACGCGACTCATAATAAGAATTATTCTATATTAAATTCTTATTATAATTATTCTCAAAAATCCGGGTTGTCACAAATTCCCATAGCTCCTGGACATATACAACCAGTACACAACCAATGCACACAACCAAACCAAGATGATTACAACTTCATTATTAACAAAACATGAATAACAGTCCACTAATGTCCATTTCAGTCCATTTCTTGATTCCTTATGCATAGGTTCGATTCTCATTCATTGTTCCACTTTCACATATCATTAACAAGGTTTAATAGAGCTAATTAACAACCATACATGTTCATGCACTAACTAGCAAAATCAGTCACATAACTTCAACAAAGCAACCAACACAAAACTAAGAACTTAGAAATATTGTGTAAATGAGCTAAGCTCTATATTGCTTACCTCTTGGTGCTTCTTCTAGGTTGCTAATTGAATCAAATAGCAGCTGCTACCACACTCCTTCTTCTTCCTCAATTCACCCGTACACACTCAATTCCTACACTCTCTCAATTTTCAGCTATCTTACTAAGCAACAAGTGGAAGGAATGGAGGCTAAGCAATGGGAGAGTATATATAGAAGAAGGATTTGAGTTTCTTGGAGGTGGAGGAGCTGAGCATGCTCGGGCATGGCAGCTCCCCATGTATGGGCGATTGAGTTTTTGCTCTCCCCAAGGCTCGGGTACTCCCCCCTCTACTAAGTTGTTTTCTTACATTCTTCCTTCACCAAATGCAAATTTTGCTCCTCCCCAAATGCATCACGTTCTTCATTTTCTTCTCCTTCTCTTCCTTCTCCCGTACTCTTCTTCCTTTTTCAATGTGACCAGCTGATTACATAACCCATTTCCCTCATGGGTCATGGGTCATGGGTCATGGGTCATGGATGGTGGGTTTGGTTCATGGACTAGTTCCATGGGTTTTGGGCTTCAATTAATAACCAATTGGGCTTCTCTTGGACTCCAAATTTAATAATTGGGCTCAAATAAAATCCCACACTTGGATTATTAACCCCTCTCATTAACGCTTTGGCGAAATTATGAAAAGTCATAAAATCGAAAAAGGCGTCTTGGCGTAAATAGCTCTTTAGTGCTATTTCTCTAATGATTTAATCAACTCCAATAAAAAATAATAACAATAAAAAATTATCGCCTACACATCATATGTAGTAATAAAATATTCAAACTCATAACACGGAATAATATTAATAAAAGTTCAATTTATTCCATAAAATTCGTAGCCTCGCATTACAAAGATACCCGCGATCCGCGATCGTTACAGAAAGAAAGTATGTTCTAGAGAGAGAAACTTTCAAGTTCTCCAAAATTTTCAAATTTTCAATTTTCATACAAATGAGAAGGAGGGGGTTTTTATAGGATTCATGGGGGGTGCCCCCATGTGTCGTGTACATGACCTACCTGTCACTTATAAATTGTGATTACAATATTAGTTCTAAGTGTAAATACTATATTTTCGAATTCTGTTTTGCCTTACGTTTATATCCGTCGGAATTTTGGTCGGATATATAGGCGTCGAGATTTAGTCTGTCGAAAATTCGGTCGAAAATAAAAAAATTCGACGGAATAATTCTGACTACTTTTCCGTCAGAAATAACATATTTTCGATGAATTTTTTCGTCAGAGATTGTTAGGTTTGTACATAGCGCGAATATGCAATCAAATTACATAAATAGTGCGGAAGCGCGATAAAATCAGATTTTAAAATTTTATACAAACCATCACCATGATCTTTCTTTATGCACAATTATTAATTAAACGAAAGAGATGGAGAATAAGAATTATACCCTTGTAGAATTCTAGCTTCCTCAGGTACAAGTTCACCTCCAATTCCTTCGCGTTCTCCTTGAATTCCACCGATTAAATTCCTTCCTTTGATCAACGTTAGCCACCCAAGTGTTTGGCCTCTAGAGGTGATCCACCAAGGAATAATACTTGTTCAAGAAGATGGGTGTTGGCAAAACCCTAGTTTCTATCTCTATAGAAATTGTAAGTACTCTCTACAATTCTTATGCAAGAGTGTGTAAAAAGTCTAACCCCAAATCATGATAAGACTCCTCTTATTTATAGATATAGGGAACCCTCCTAAACTATTTAGGATTAGGGTTTTTATTTTAATTAAACTCCTTTAATTAATTGAACTCCTAATCCAATTAGGAATTCATGAGAGAGTACTTCTATTAATTAATTCCCAATCCCTATTAGGAATTAAATAATAGTAATAGTAATAATAATAATAAGACTCCTCTTATTATTTTATATTTAATATTTCCAAAATATTAAATAATAAAAATTAAGCTATTTAATTTATTCTATCTCCATAGATTAAATTAAATACACTTAACTTATTATTACGATTATGCCATTTACTTCTTAAATAAATATTTTCCTTTTGCGGTGTGACCCTTTAGGTTCTCCATATTAAACCGGTTGTGAATAAATCAATTAGAACAATTCTAATCTTATTTAAATAAATAAATTAAACTATTTAATTCATTTAAATAAATAATATTTATTCTACAATAAGGGTAAGCCCCCTTAGCGTTCAACGACTTTCCAGATAATATAGATTTCAACATTAATCACAAAAGAACCTTTCAGTGAATAGTTACCGTACAATTCAATCCTTCTACCATACAATGTCCCAATTAAATATAAGACATGGAATTACTGTCAAGTCTTATTTTATTTAATTATATGTATTTCGATTCTGAAATGCACAACTCTGATTAATGCAAATTAGAAACTCCTTTCTAATTTCATTCTGCTTTGGCCAAAGACTTCTGAGTCGTCATTTATCGAATCACATAGGACATTCTCTCCTTTTACTAGAAGTGGTAGATTCTTTATTGATCATTCACCTATCTCCATGTATAACTTATTATACCCAATCATACCCTTTGATATACCCTAAAGGTCTTAAGGGACATGTCAAAGTATAACTCATCATACACAAGATACTATGATGATCTCAAGTCCAAGGATCACTTGTACTACTATCACTAGAGGAATTCCTATTGACAGGCGAGTAAAAACTCCATTAGGTATTCCTTAGCGAGCCACGTTCAGTGAACTTATTCTCTAATAAGCACCTACATACTTGCTTTAGTGTCTCCACACAAATGATTATGAGATCAATCATCCTCTTCATAAGAGCAAGCAACGTATGTACTAATCTATCCGGATTCACTAATCCCCTTTTTAGTAATCCATCGATTAGGAACTATTTTAGTTTGTGAGCTATCTAGAATTTAGATCTCATTAGCATGATCACCATCATGATTCTAAAAGCATTGCTCAAAACTATGGGTTTATCACATTTAATATAACAGCACTATGTAGATAAAGTAAAATGCCTTTAATAGACGAATAAGATTACAAAGTATATGCTACATCATATCAAATATGATTGGCTTGTGTGCATACTACTTTCAATCTCCCACTTGCACTAAAGCCAATCGTCATGGTATCTAATACTCTTCTTCTCTAAGTGACGATCATCCTGCTGTTTGGATAAAGCTTCCGTAGATGGATATGCAATGTTGTTCTTGAGAGTCCACTATCTCTATAGTGACTTCTTCTCTTTCAATGATTCTACTAATCAAATGAAAGTGCCGCAACACATGTTTGAATCCAAGATGAGACTTAGGAACTATTCCTAGTTCTGTGATGAACTTTTCATCCAAACAATCAACTTGCAGCTTCATTTACAGCTATATACTTTGTCTTTGTCACTTATACCAGCAACTCTTTGCTGTTTGGAACCTTTCCAATTCACTGCACCACCTTTCAAGGTAACGATTTACCTTAAAGTGGATTTGTTATCGTCTTGGTCAGTCTGAAAAACTTGAGTCTGTTTAGCCCTCTAGTTTTAATTCAGACCTACCATGAATCATAATCACATCTTCAGTACCGGTTAAGTACCTAAAGATGTTTATCACCGTCTTATAGTGATCATCTCCAGAATATGACTGATCAACATCAGGCCTTGTATATTCACTGTATACATGATAGTAACTCATGCGATCTCTCTTTTAATTGGAGACAATTTTAGAGAGATACACTCCATGACTCATCATCATGAGACTTCTCTTGGAGTTTGCCATGCTAAACGCCTTTAGCATCAAATGAATATACGTTCCTTGGGTCAAGCCGAACATCCTTTTAAATCTATCTATATAGATTTATATCCCCAATTTATAGGATGCTCCTCCCAAGGCATTCATGGAGGAATGTTTAGACAATTTTATCTTTACTGATTTGTAGCATTAGTGTGTTATTCCTTGTCAGTAGTATATCAACATATAATACCAAGAATGTCACAGCGCTCCCACTGACCCTTTTGTACATACTAGGTTCATTCCCATTTTTGATAAAATCAAACTCTTTTGATTGTCTCATCAAAATGAATGTTCCATCTTTGAGAAGCTTGCTTCAATCTATAAATGGATCATTGTAGCTTAAAACACGATTTGCTTCAACCTTTGAAACAAATTCCTCTGGCTGTATCATACATACATTCTCCCCAAGCCTTTATTGAGGAAGGACGTCTCCACATCCATTTTGTCAGATTTCGTATTAAGCTGCAATCACAAGCAAAATCCAAATGGACTTGAGCATTACCCGATAGTAAGGTTTTATCACAGTCAACTCCTTGACTTGAAAAACCTTTTAAACAGGTCTGGTCTTATAGGTGTCTACCTTGCCATTTGCCCTAGTCTTTCTCTTAAAGACCCATATATACCAGAGTCTATACTTGGTTCTTATACATAGAGTCCATTTCGGATTTTATGGCCATCTGCCATTTCTCTGAGTGTCTTCTACTCATAGCCTCATCGTATATAACTGGATCATCATCCTCTATGATGCGTACCTCATCATCATCCTCTATGATGAATCCATACCTTCCAGGTATCTTCGATACTCTTCCAGATTTACGATTCGGTTGTGGTACAATAGGTCTATCTACAGGTTCCTCGGTTCGACTTAAAGTGCTTTGTGGTTCTTGAACTCCTTCAAGATCTATTACCCTCCCACTAGCTCCTTCAATGATAAACACCTTTATCTAAGAAGGTAGCATGTAGGATTATAGTACCCTAAACTTCTTTAGGATATCCCACAAATCTGCACTTGTCAGATTTTGTCCTAAACTTATCTTTGAAACCTTTTCACAAAAGCTGGACAACCCCTTATCTTAACATACTTAAGAGTAGGAATCCTTCCTATCCATAACCTTTATGAAGTCTTGGGCTCAAATTTTTGAGGTTACCTTATTTTGTAGATATGCAGCCGTTTCTAGGGTTTGACCCCAGATGGATACTAGAATGTCGGTAAAAATCATTATGGACTGCACCATGTCCAACAAGGTACAATTTCTCCTTTTAGATACACCAATTAATTATTGCGTATCGGAAGTGTCCATTATGAGAAAATACCATTTTGAGATGATCTAGAAACTCATTGTACAAGTATTCTTTCCTCGATCTGATCAAAGAATCTTAATACTTTGTCAATATGTTTCACTTCTGAATTCTTTGAACATTTCAAATGATTCAGACTTGTATTTCATCAAATAAACACATTCAACTCTTTGAATGACGACCCCCTTTTCTTTTACTAGTTTGTTCAATTTGCAAAATAATTTTCATGTAAGTCAAGTATACAAAGTCTATCAAGTAATCTTCCAGTTTCAAACAAAACATTATCATTATAAATAGAACAACAATTGTTCTTAAATATAATACCAGAACCTTCCTTGTCCAACAACGGAAGTAATAATGTTTCTAAAGAGAACTGGAACATAATAACAACTTATTAACTTAATAGACTTGCCCGTAGGCAATGCTAAACTATAAGTTCTTACGGTTAATGCAGCAACCATTGCTTCATTCTCCACGCGTAAGATTACTTATTCTTTGTTTAGCTTTCTACTTTTGCTTAGTCTCTGCATTGGATTGCATACGTGAGAACTACAACCAGTATCCAATACCCAAGTAGAACCTTGACTTATAGAAAAATTTATTTCAATCATGAACAAACCCATATTTGTAACCGAAGCTTCACTAAGCTTCTTCTCGTTACCCTCTAGTTTTAATTCTAGTATCCAGGCTTATTGCAGTGGAAGCAAAACTCCTTTGCTATCTGCATCAGTCTTGTTCTTATTGTCCTTTATTTTTGCCCTTCCATTTACCTTCTTTGAATTGTTCTTCTTTTAAGAAGATCCTTTGGCCCTCTTTCGCTTCCTGGAAGAATCATCTACCAGTAAGACTTGGTCTTTCTTGGTTGGAAAGTGACTCTTTACAGTTTTCAACATGTTTAAGAAACTCAGGCAGGCTGACATATAACTTGTTCATGTGGAAATTCACAACAATTTGTGAGAAAGAGTCCAGAAGTGATTGCAAGATCAAATCTTGGATCAACTCTCCATCCATTAAAACCCAGTTGTCCCAATTGTTCAATCATATTGATTATTTTAGGACATTTGTCTATACTGTAGTGCCATCGGTCATTCTAGATCGGAAGAGCTCCTTAGATATCTGATATCTAATAGTCCTACTTTCCTCACCCTTCAACTCCTTGAAGGTGCAAGAGTATAGTAGGAGCATCCATAGTTTCATGCTGACGTTGAAGCTCGCTACTCATGGATGCGAGCATGATGCATTGAGCCAACTATGCATCATCTTGCCACTTTCTAAAAAGTAGCAATCTCTTCCTCAGAGGCATTGTCTGCAACCATTGCAGGGATAGATATATTAAGGACATAAGATAACTTTTCAGCCTTGAGAACTATTCTCAAATTCCTTAACTAGTCCGTGTAATTCGGTTCGGTTAATTAGCATCTAATATGCTATGCAGTGATAGTGAATTAGACATCGTAAAATTCTGTAAATGAATTTGTAATTTAACAACATTTTAGCATACATTCATTTTTAATTAATTACCAAAATAAATTAGGTCTTTATTTTAAATTGATATCTCCCACTATTTTCATCAAACCATATTACCCTCATTATATAGTTCGGCAAATCTAATTAAAGATTTGCTAGTGAGAATAAGGATCCCATTTCAAATGTATATAGCCTTGTGTGACACAACAAACTATATATAAATAAATAGGTAGACAACTATTGTCAATTACATCACTATGTAACTCCTTGTATTTTGCCTCTTAGATTATTCTGATCAAGTGTGACACATCCGAATCAAAATTATCTAAGTTAAGTCCAACCTAGCACTTCCATATATTCGAAAGAAAAACATTGTCCTTGTGTGACACAACAAAACAGTATCGTTCAGTCTATGTATAAGCATCAAATGTGATAAAGCAACATCTTAAATATTTAATACTTGCCTTGTGTGACACAACAAACTCATATTAAATATTTAATACTCTATCGCTTTACCATGCTAGAAGGCGACGTTCGATATTCCAAATATCTTTGAACACTTAGGACTTAATATAATTTCTTTGAGGGGTTTGTTATTATTTGTCTCATCTTGTTTAGCGCGCATGCACATATATATATATAAAATACGCGTCATATTATTAAACATGCGAAGCATGTTGTATAATATATAATATATACATAGTAAGCATGCACATATAGAATATTATATTCTACCCGGATTGATTATGGACTTTTATTCTAGTTTGGTTCACTAGAGCCACCAAGTGAACCAAAAGGTCAAACCTAGGGTGCAAGAATTAAATTTAAATATAACTATTACATTTAAACCCGGGCTCCATTACAAACGGTCTTCAAGCGCTCCTTGCTCCTTTGTCTTCAATTTTTCAAAATTAATTCTAACTAGTCTTATTACAAAAACTATTTACAATAAATAGAAACCTTGATCAGCAGTCAAGGGGAAATACATAGGAGGGAGATAGAATTTACATTAAGAAAAAATTAGAGAAGACGAGGTACGCAGACCCCATTTATAAAAATCCATACATTCAAGCATCCACTAAAATAAATCCAATCACACATTGGTCAATAGTCCATAATCAATCCCTATTTATTATCATACATATCTCTATATGTATCAATAAATAACATTCATCCCATGAATAATAAAACCATTCCATATATGCATTGATATCATTTAATGGGCAATATTAGTTAGTATAAAATTCAATTTCAACTCCAATTAGTTATCATGGAATCCAATTCCAACTCTAATTAGTTATCATGAAATCCAGTTTCAATTAAAATAAACTTCTTTATTTTAATCATATTCCAAATCAAAATAAACTCTTTTATTTTAATTTAATTTTTTTTTTGAATAAAAATAAACTCCTTTATTTTAATCAAAATCCAAATCAAAATAAACTCCTTTATTTTAATTAATATGGAAACCAATTTCAAGTTTAAAATAAACACCTTTATTTTTAACTTAAAATTGTTGGAAAATAAAATATGTTGAATCCTATTCCTTATCAAAATAAACATCTTTATTTTTTAAGGAAACATGGAATCCTATTCCATATGTGAATAAACTCCTTTATTCTAGGAAATATGGAATCCTATTCCATATGTGAATAAACTCCTTTATTCTAGGAAACATGGAATCCTATTCCATATATGAATAAACTCCTTTATTCTAGGAAACATGGAATCCTATTCCATATATGAATAAACTCCTTTATTCTAGTTAACGTAGAATCACATTCCAAGTTAAAATAAAACTTTTAATTTTAATCATATTCCAATTAAAATAAACCTTTTATCTTAATTGAAAATAAATAAAATCAAAATAAAAAAAAATAAAAAAATAATTTTACACAAACAATTATGCCCAATTAAATTGTTCTAAACACATATCAATGTATATACCGAATCAAAACAATTAATAATTCGCATAAAGTTTGGCTCTTGATACCACTGTTAGGTTTGTACATAGCGCGAATATGCAATCAAATTACATAAATAGTGCGGAAGCGCGATAAAATCAGATTTTATAATTTTATACAAACCATCACCATGATCTTTCTTTATGCACAATTATTAATTAAACGAAAGAGATGGAGAATAAGAATTATACCCTTGTAGAATTCTAGCTTCCTCAGGTACAAGTTCACCTCCAATTCCTTCGCGTTCTCCTTGAATTCCACCGATTAAATTCCTTCCTTTGATCAACGTTAGCCACCCAAGTGTTTGGCCTCTAGAGGTGATCCACCAAGGAATAATACTTGTTCAAGAAGATGGGTGTTGGCAAAACCCTAGTTTCTATCTCTATAGAAATTGTAAGTACTCTCTACAATTCTTATGCAAGAGTGTGTAAAAAGTCTAACCCCAAATCATGATAAGACTCCTCTTATTTATAGATATAGGGAACCCTCCTAAACTATTTAGGATTAGGGTTTTTATTTTAATTAAACTCCTTTAATTAATTGAACTCCTAATCTAATTAGGAATTCATGAGAGAGTACTTCTATTAATTAATTCCCAATCCCTATTAGGAATTAAATAATAGTAATAGTAATAATAATAATAAGACTCCTCTTATTATTTTATATTTAATATTTCCAAAATATTAAATAATAAAAATTAAGCTATTTAATTTATTCTATCTCCATAGATTAAATTAAATACACTTAACTTATTATTACGATTATGCCATTTACTTCTTAAATAAATATTTTCCTTTTGCGGTGTGACCCTTTAGGTTCTCCATATTAAACCGGTTGTGAATAAATCAATTAGAACAATTCTAATCTTATTTAAATAAATAAATTAAACTATTTAATTCATTTAAATAAATAATATTTATTCTACAATAAGGGTAAGCCCCCTTAGCGTTCAACGACTTTCCAGATAATATAGATTTCAACATTAATCACAAAAGAACCTTTCAGTGAATAGTTACCGTACAATTCAATCCTTCTACCATACAATGTCCCAATTAAATATAAGACATGGAATTACTGTCAAGTCTTATTTTATTTAATTATATGTATTTCGATTCTGAAATGCACAACTCTGATTAATGCAAATTAGAAACTCCTTTCTAATTTCATTCTGCTTTGGCCAAAGACTTCTGAGTCGTCATTTATCGAATCACATAGGACATTCTCTCCTTTTACTAGAAGTGGTAGATTCTTTATTGATCATTCACCTATCTCCATGTATAACTTATTATACCCAATCATACCCTTTGATATACCCTAAAGGTCTTAAGGGACATGTCAAAGTATAACTCATCATACACAAGATACTATGATGATCTCAAGTCCAAGGATCACTTGTACTACTATCACTAGAGGAATTCCTATTGACAGGCGAGTAAAACTCCATTAGGTATTCCTTAGCGAGCCACGTTCAGTGAACTTATTCTCTAATAAGCACCTACATACTTGCTTTAGTGTCTCCACACAAATGATTATGAGATCAATCATCCTCTTCATAAGAGCAAGCAACGTATGTACTAATCTATCCGGATTCACTAATCCCCTTTTTAGTAATCCATCGATTAGGAACTATTTTAGTTTGTGAGCTATCTAGAATTTAGATCTCATTAGCATGATCACCATCATGATTCTAAAAGCATTGCTCAAAACTATGGGTTTATCACATTTAATATAACAGCACTATGTAGATAAAGTAAAATGCCTTTAATAGACGAATAAGATTACAAAGTATATGCTACATCATATCAAATATGATTGGCTTGTGTGCATACTACTTTCAGAGATATGCGTCGATTTTAATCTAGATTAATTCCAATGGAAACTTTCTGGAAATAGCCATTTTTTCGTCGAAAATATTATTTTTTTTAAAAAAGTATTAAACTATAGAATCGACGACATTTTCGTCAGAAATACCTTGTTTCGTCGAGATTACCTGATTTTTTTTCAATAAATTTTTTAAAATTGCAGCTTCCAGATTTTTAAACCCATTTTTATACCTGTAAACCGGCTTTATCCCAACAACGTATACAGTAATATATGTTGACATACAACATAACTATAAAAACCTGCTTTATCTCATCAACATGTACATACATAAATCTAACAAGTGTCAATGTGAATTAACTCAACAATAACAAATATCAGCTAATGTTCCATAAATTATACAAAAAATTGTTTAAACTAGAATGATTTACAATGTTGAAACTACAATGATTTACAAAACTCGTACAACTTAACTAAACTACAATTGTTTACAATATGAACAAAATATGTATAAATGATCTATAAATGAATACAATCTATACAAATGATCTATAAAACTAACTCAAACTAGTATGAGAAAGATCATCGGGCGGGGGTGGATGGTGCTGCTCTGGTGTATGAAAATCATCGTCGCCATCTCCCTGCTCGCGATCGGCATCGCCAACCTGCTCGGCATCACCAGCCTGCTCGGCATTTTCACCCTGTTAATAGAATTAAAAATATAAATTATTAATCCGTATGAGAGAATTAAAGAGATAGATAAATAAAAATTAAATAACATGCAGAATACCTGAGTAGTCGAGGGCTGACTCCCCATCGGACCAAAAGCCTCTGACAGTAGGGTAATCACCATTCGGAGCACCTCGTCGCGTATCACGACGAACTGCTATTGCGGTACTCCCGTACTCTCGACGGTGGCCCCTTAATATCCTAAGCTAGCTAGTGAAGGCGAGTACGACTAGGCAACTCCTGACGACGGATAACCAGATCCGTACGAAACGTCTCCGACACCGCCGCCATGACCCTCTGGAATAGCTCGTCATCCAAGCCAGCGCCCGTATGAGATGGTTTAACAGGTGTTCTTGGACGCTGGCACTGGTTAGAGCCTGCGAAATTAAATATAACATTACTACATATTAATTTATATTATTTTTATAAATTGAGATATAACGAGAAACATAAGAAATATTATTACCTTCGGGTAGGGTATACGCAAGTATCCTCGGCAGGCCCAACACTCAATACTTGTTGGTACTGCTTGTAGGGGATCATGAGATGCGACCCATAGTCTTAGCTCCTCATCCCGAGATAATTCAATCTCGGGCAGAGGGATGGTGGAATCTAACGGCTCAGAATCCCCCAGCATCCTGCAACTCAGCTATACGTTGGTCCCGAAGATTTTAAAATCGGTCCAGTAATTTACTTTGTATATGTTAGTTAATTAAATCATTTTATTAACTACTTAATACTAATAATTACTAAAAATTTAGATTAGTCTTACCCGTATAACTAATGTTGCGGGAGACATGGTAGATTCCTTAGGCGTGTGAGCTCTATCCCAAAAATCGATCATGGTCGAAGGCCGACCCAAGCTCATCCGTATGGCCTAATAAATATATTTATATAACATTATTTAAGTATGCTAATTATAATTGAGTAACTAAAGAACTAAATTACTTTTATACTTACCGACTTAACCTCCTCAAAGGACTGTGAGCTAGTAGTGTGTACGAATCGGTTTCTTTGCATGCTCGAACTTCTTCTTGAACTAATCAGCATCCTAGTGCGTACACATAGACTCTGAAGCTACATCAGAGACTATCTGGGTCTGATGATCACGTATGGTAGTCCGAAGCTGCTCGACAACTACTCGTGCGGCCCGCTATCTCAGCTCGTACAACCAGCCGGCGTAATTCCATATATCTATCTATACATGAGTATAAATACTCTATTATTACAACATATATAATCTAATCCCAGGTTCTAAGACCTTTACAACATCAATACATACTACAAATGAATATTACAATAAAAAAAACACATTGTATAAAACTATACAATTAAATCTTCTTCCTTAACAAAATCCATTCACCTAACATCATCTGGCCATTCAAGTCATTCTACTTCAGCTGCAAAAATTTTAGAATTTGCAAGAGTGAACATTTAATTGCTCAGCAAGTCATAGCAATTAAATAAACAACAAAATCAAGAATCATATCATCTTTCTTCATTAACTGAACAATAGTTGTGAAGCATCTCAAATAAATAGGAATAATGATTTTCTTTCACCTTTAAATATCGATAACATTCATACATTTTTCTCACCAATAAACATCTATAACATTCATACCTTTTTCTAACCATTCTCTTTTCGTACTTTAGGGATTCAACCTAATGTACTCTATATCTTAAACGACCACGTTCATTTTGGGTTGACACCAACCTGTGTCTATGTTTTATCTTATATCATCATGTGTCTTACACTAGGGTCGACACAAACTCATCATCATTTGGATTAACTCTACTTATCATTACTAAACTTTCAACATCTCAATTGCATCCCTCCATCATTTGTACAGCCGAAACAATTGACATAGATATAATCTTAACACCATTTAAGTTCAATATTGGAACAAACATCGATAGCACATAAGTGTGAACAAGTTATATAGCATCATTCAAACAATTGATACTATCATTGTTGAAAAACTTACACAACATCAGAATACATGCACATATAATAACTTGTACAAGTAGGAAACTTGCATTCAATACATAAATCGAATAAAGTTAGGAAATTTACCTGAAACGCCTTTAAAAGTTACGGTAATTTGTTCTTCAAATAGACTACACAACATTATTAATAATAATACACCAATTAGTTACATAATGACTCTCTTTATTGGTTTACATTCATCTTAATTCATACTTCATAATATTTCTTTCTTATTAGAATCAAAATATTAAACAAGGTTACAAACATTTGGCACGGCGTCCCGACGTTCGCACGTCACACTCCCGACTTGCCCATCTCGAACGCCCAAGTGACACGCCTTTGCGTATGCTTAGCACACCCATATATTTAGTCTAATACTCATTGGTTAATGTTAATTATTTTATGTATCATAATGTTCATCTTTTATAACTTAGAATAACATCTTTTATCGTCGAAAACATCGTACGTTGCATACGCGAACACCCGACTTGTGCTTAATTATACAACAGCCCTAAAAAGGCTGAATTTCAAAATTGATCCCGACCTTAACTCTCAATTCTTATTAAATAAAAGTTGTAGGTCTACTTCTTAGCTTTATGAATCATTTTGAATCATATAAATTGGAGTTTGTATGAAAAGTTATGCCCATTTTACTAAGTGACACTAAAGTTGTCCTACCCATGCGCCCCAGCACGCACGCTCACGCCCCAGGCCAGCCCCATTCTTCCTAGGACAGCGCATAGGCACTCTAGGACAGCGCAGAGGCGCTCCAGGGCAACATAGAGGCGTTAACCTTCTGCCCTCACAGAGCAAAGGTGCTACATAATAGTGCAGAGGCGCTGCCCCTCCCGAGGCCAGACTCTGTTTTTCCCAGCATGTTTTGTTTTGACACACCTACTTCAAACCTTCATAACTTCTTCGTTTTAAGTCGGAATTAGACCATTCTTAAGACTATGGAAAGCTTATAACATGCTATCCAAAACTCCCATGAATTCGTACATTTACAACATCATTAACATACCGAAAAATTGGCCCGAAAGTCCCCCGAGTCTAAGTTTTCAACATTTTAACATCTTTTTCGAAAAATTTCCCAATGACTTCGTTTTAAAACCTTTTTACTCCATTCCACTAGGGTTCATTTCATCACTCATAAGAGAATCTTTCAATCTCAATGGTACCAAAAAATATGATTTACACAAATATATCCACTTTATATCCTAAGGTCCTTCATGACCCTCCATCAACACATTATCTACCACAACCAAGCATTTAAACCTCTTTGAGGCATTTTATCAAACATGATTATGCAGAGCTTAAATTTTCGGATTTCTCTAGCTTTTAGGTATGATTAAACCAAAATTTTCATCCTTATTACTCCTATGTTCATCAGTTATCATTAACTCATCAATTTAATTACATCAATATTTATGCATATTAACACCAAAATCTTATGAACATAATAAAGGCTCATAGATTACCTCTTAAAAGTATTCTTCCTGTTGAATTAAGCTTGGTAATGTTCCTTTCTGTGCTTGCTTGCTTACTAAAATCTTCCTAGCTTACAAGCTCTTTCTTCTTCACAAGCTCTCTGGCTCTCTCTCTATTTCTTACGGGTGGAAGTATTTGCAAAATTTTGGGTAAACAATTAAGTAGGAAATATTTATAGAAGAATTGTTATACTTGCTCCACCCTTTCATCTTCCCAAATCATCAGTCTACAACTTTTCATCTCCCTCACTCTTCATCTTCCTCACTCTCAGAAGAAAAAGATGAAAAGTTTGAAAAATTGGAAAGGTTTTCGGTAAAAAACCCTCCCGTTTACTCCTTCCTTTGTTTTCAGCAGAAAACTTCTCTCTCCCCCAATTTGGTTTAATTTCAGTAGCTCTAAGGTCCCACATCCCATCAGATTTTATTTCCTCAACCACTAATTACTCCTTTAACCATTTAATGGTCCATTTGACCATTTTGACATCTAAAAATTAACTTTTTCGTGAATATAGTCGATTCTTACTAAAGTCGACGTTCTTAACGTCATGTGAACATCCGTTTCATCAAATTCATCTCCTAAATTCGAGTTTGATTTCTTATTGAAAAGTCAATTGTTGACTTTGACCAAAAAGTCAATCCCGATACATTTTGTATTTATAGTTCATTCTTACTAATTTTGACGTTCCTAACTCGACCGTCTGATCCGCGTCTCAAAATTCCATCCCAAACTTAAAGTTTGACTTTTCTTCGTAAAAGTCAACAGTTGACTTTGACCAAAAAATCAACCCCGACACATTTTGTGTTTATAGTCTATTCTTGTTAATTAGATGTTTCGGACTCAAATATCTAGTCCGTATCTTAAAAATCTATTCCGAACTCACTTTCGAGTTTTAACTCTATTTTCTTGTGTTCTATACAAGTGTTTGCTTCCTTAGCTAGTTCAAACAAATAAATTAGTTTAAACCAACTCATCACATAACTACAAATGAATGTATTTATTCATTTATCACATCTACACCAATAACATCCATAAAACTTCATTTTATTAAATAGATATTCATAAACCTAATTATAGGGTTACACGAATTTCTCGGTCGTCACACTGTCGCCGACTGGTTGAGAGATGCCCTACTCATATCTAAAATAAATCTATAAAAAAATGTTAACATATCAGAATTCATTGGAACAATGTGTAAATACCTAGGATCATGTTAAATTTATGTTATGTAATTCGACTTACGTGAAACTCACGCAACACTGTGTCCATATAGGAGGCATCGTACCGCGCGTACTAGCTAAATCGCATACAACCAGTAGGTAGGTGTGTCAAATAGATGGCGTGTATCGTCGCCTTAGTGATAGGGTCCAAAATACTATAATATGAGATAAAAAAATAATATGTTATTTTAATCATGCAATCATATAAAGATATTTAATTGCATTTGATATATTAAATTTGACACTTATTGCGCTGAGTCGACATCTACCTGGACAATGTGTGGAACCACTGGCGGACGACTAAATAAACCGAGGTTAGTTTCTCGGTGACGTCGACGACCAGTATCTGTAACTGTAAGTGATGGCATTATGTAAATATACTATTTTCATATGTTGTAAACAATTAATTAAATAAAAGGATAACTTAATTATTTCGGAAACTTACAAGCTGATGACGATGACCCGCCTTGGGAGCCATCGACAGATCATGTATGGCCACCACCACGGCGACCTCCCCCGCTATGTCTAGCCATTAGTGTACTACTGAAATAACCAATATTAAGTAATTAATTTGCAGTTAATTTATCTAAATTAATAATCATTATTATTAGTAAATTATTTAAGAAACAACAATAAGTTTAGACTTAATACGTCATCAAACCCGTCAGAATCAAAATCAACTTCATCTTTGGATTCTGCCTCTTCTAAATCTTTATCGTCGTTATCATCTTGTACGACGATATAGTCACTGATAACCACGTCTTCCTCAACTTCCTCATCATCGGGTACGTCAACGACATCACAAACCACCACATCGTCATCATTTAGCACTACGTCCCTAGGATTGCTAACTTGTTCTTGCAACAGGTCACCCGTTCTAGACATATTAGTACCATCAAATGCCCGAGTCTTCGTTGTGACAACTATATACATGGGACTTCTAGAATTTATGACATTAGGGATGTAGTACACTTAAGTCACTTGGTTGGCTAACATGAATACGTCATCAGACTGTAGCTTTGACTTTATATCTATAGTGACAATTTTATTATGATCAATTTTAATGCCTTTTTCAGTATCAAACCAGGGACACTTAAATGTAATAACCTTTTGACCCCCGGGATAATTGAGTACAACCACTTCCTCTAATCGTCCATAGTAATTGGACTCGGAATCTTGTTAACAACTTCCTAACACGACGACGTCAGAATTAACTGATGTCAGTTCATTCAAGTCATCAACCTTAAATCTGTACCCATCATCCGGGAAATGAACTAATTAGTTTGTACGGACCTGAAATAACATCTCTAAAATGTTCAAAAGCGTTATTATCTTCAACCCTTTTCTCAGTAGTGAATGCTTCCGACTGTGCTGTAGTTAGTACTGGGTTAGAAGCATATGGTTCCTCTTCGAATGAACTGAATTAATAATAACAGAGGTTAATTGTTAATTACGCGACTAAATATTAATGATTCGACATATAATAATACATACTTGATGTATGAAGATACTTCATGCATATTTAGAAGCACGTAAGTAGATACAATCTTCAAATCTTTGTCGGTTAGGTACTTCATCGTCTCATGACCAAATGGTTAAGCCAGATAGGTGAATATAGTTAACTCATCAGCACGAGATTGGGGTCCGACGACCTTATTCTGACTTAAATGATTGTGCTTAGTTGAGACTACATCGTCAAAGTATAAAGAGCAGAAGTTGACAAGCTTTACTTCCTTATAGCGTTCAACAATTGAACCTTCTACACAAGCTTTGTTTTTCACTTTCTGCTTTAAGCGACGCATATACCTGAAATACGATAATTGAACGGAATTAATGCTGCTAGTATGAGTTATAAATATCATCAAAATTTAAGTATGTAGATGATATTACCTCTCAAAAGGATACATCCATCGATATTGTACCGGTCCTCTAAGCTTAAGTTGATATGGTTGATGAATAGGCAAATGCTCCATCGAGTCAAAGAACCCTAGAGGTAAGATTATTTCGAGCTTGCACATTGTCAGCACTAGATTATTCTCCATCTGCTCCACATCATTGTACGTTATAACCGTTGAGCAAAGATCTCGAAAGAAATTTGATAGTTCGGTCAAGGCATCAACAAATTTCCTTGGTAGCATCTCACAAAATGTAATTGGCATCAACTTCTGCATGAATACATGTCAATCGTGACTTTTGAACCCAGTAATTTTCAGCTACTCAACCTTACTGCAACGAGATATGTTAGAAGCATATCTATCTGGAAGCTGCAATGCACTTACCTACTTGCAAATGTCTTCAACCTGTTGCTTGGTAAGATAAAATGGAGCTTTTGGTTTTGAATTGTTAGGTAGAAGCCACAATTGTTAGGTCTAAACAAGAATAACTTTGTGAAATATGATATAAAAGAGACAAAATATAAAGGTTGCCTTTTCAATGTTGAATGTCTTTTCAAGATTCTTGAAGCTTTTTTTTTTGGAGTTGGATCTCTTTCATTACACTTTCCCTCCAATTCTATCTAATACATCATAGTTTTATAGTTTTGGATAGTATCATTGAAATCAAAATCAAACAATTAATTTATAATATTGAGTAACATAATTGTTCAAAAAATAAAAGTAATCTAACCCTTTTTCACCATTTGATAATTAACATTTGAATTTTTCATTAAAGTTTGAATGGTTAAAAATTCTTTAAAACTTTTACAGGTAAAATAAGTTTAATGATTTCTAATTTTTGTAGGATTGATCTTAATATGATCAACAATTTATTAACATATTGTCTCGTATCAAGGGTTTTACTTTTTAATGATAAGAATCTCATCTCACAAATGTGTTGCCTTTTTAGGGGTTGTCTTTTCAAGCTTCTAGACAACAAGCACTTATATTCAACTAAGAATTGTAAACTTAACAAGAATCAACACGTGTTGATAGTTACTCATATACGTATGTCAAAAATTGAATTGTATGAGTTAAATTTTTTACCAATTAAAAAATGAGTAATTTTATTTGCTAATAAAATTATGCAACCTGTAACAATCCAACCAACAAGTAAATAACCAAAATGCTTTTCCAGTAACAAAAAATTGATCACGTCTGTCTGTATCAAAAACAGAAACATTTGAATTCTCTTTCATACGATTACCCTCACAAATATAAAGAAATTACTTTTCATGTTCATACCTGACAAAGATATGAGAATTGTGTTTGTTTAGATAGATAGGTAATTTGTACGGTAAAGAAAATATAATATTTATTTACATAAAAGGGTTCTTAGCTGTAAAATAGTCAGTAATTTTTATGTTACCTATTTTGTTTGCTTATTTTATTCACAAAAATGAAATCATAATGTTATAATAATTATTTGAGGGTAACTTTTTTTTTCTATAGATTTTGATGGGGTGATGGGTTAAACCAATGCAAAGGTGGAATGTTGTAAAATCCATCATATTAGGAGTTGTATTCCTGGAAGAGGGGACGATGCCAAATGCGAGGAATTATATCACCAATCATTTTGCTCTAAAGGAGAACAATGTTAGATAGAGGGCAAAAGCCGCCAAACCATTTTTGCCATTTTTTTGTTTTTGTTTTTTATTTATTACAGTCTAAAAGACTGAAATATATTAAAATTATAATAAGTTACAAAAAATAAAAGATTATAATAAAAGAACTAAAATAATAATTCTTTTAAACAAAATAAAAAATGGTCAATCGTACCAACATGGTTAGTGGACGCCATCTAAATTTTTGAAATATAGTCATACCCCAAAAATAATAATAGAATACATAGATTTAAACCGTTCATCAACACGGGCAATGGAAGAACAAGTCGATATGGTAACACCATATCCTAATCTGAACAATATTTATCTTCAACAATTCATGCACCAGAAAAATCTCATGAACTAAATTTGTTTTCCCAAACAGATAAAGCAAAATCTCTAAATCTCCTTACAAAAGAGAAAAAAAATCAACCATCTCATGGCGAAAATAAGTCTTACAAAAAGGAAAAATAAACTCTACAAGAGGGAGAATAATTTATTAAATTAAAATAAGAAATATTTAGGAGACATCTCAGTCAATAAGATTAGCTTGCTTCTTATATCATTTGAGGTCTAGATGTTTGTAGTAGGATTGTGTCGATGATATCATTTGAACTGAAAAATTGGTTTTGTATTAAATACATTTTAAACCTTAAAACTTTTCTCTTTTTACAATTTAAACCATAATATTTTACTTTAAGATATTAAATCTTAATGTCTCTAAGCTTTTATAAATTAAACCTTTTGGCCACCGAATTTAGCATTTTTACTAGAATAAGTCACGTGACTTAAAATGAAAGGATAATTAAATCTTTTAAGGGTATATATTGTTTATATTAGTTGCAAAATTTTCACATTTTTCTTCTTCATCATACAATAATCACGTGCCTACAATTTTATATGTTTTTAAAGATATTTATGTTTTTCTTTAACGTGAGAAATTAAGCTTTTTAAGAGTATATATCGTTTAAATTGGCTCCAATTTTTTCTACTTATGTTCTTTATCATACACTAACCACGTGCTTACAATTTTATGTATTTTCAAATATATTTAAGAGCGAAATTACTCAAAATACTCTCATTCAGATCAATTATTACATATCAGTAGCCAAAAAGTTTAATTTATAAAAATTTAAAGACATTAAGGTTCAATATCTTAAAGTTAAAACATTAAGGTTTAAAGTGTAAAACGTGAAAATTACTTCTTATCGGAGTCTGGTGTTGAACAATCTCATATGCCTATAGCGCGGGGGGGCAAGTGCCCCCTCTTGATTTTTTTTTTTAATTCTTTACTAGTATAGGGGCATTAAAGTAAAGTGACCTTCCTTAAAAAAAGATTTGATGACTTAAAAAAATGAAGTTTTAAAAGTGATTTTATAGTTATTTTATGTATTTTTTAAATTCATATTTGGTTAATTTTATTATTCCCTCTATTTCACAATAAACAAGTTCCATTTGTCAAATTTTTTATTCCACAAAAGTAGTATAAAATGAAATAATATCTTCAAATGTGTGATCATAATTTATTACATGTCACTATTATTAAATTAACAACTCATTATATTTAATGGTAAATATGAAATAAAAAATTAAATACATCATTAATATTTGAATATATTACAAATTATACTCTTTTTGTGTAAAGAATAAGGTAATTTTATTACTTAGGAGTATTATTTTTATTTAGTTATAAGGGTGCCTCCTCTTTATAAAATTCCTGCGTCCGGCCCTGATCATATGGTTTAATGATAGTATAGGACTGCTTCTGTTTTAGCTCTTTAATTTTTCTTTTACTTTCTTGTGTTTTCTTTAGGCTCCATTTGTATGTCGAGAATCTTATATCAGAAAATAATTTGAAGGAAAAGGAAAGGAAAGAAATGTAAGGGAAATGAAAAAATTAAAGAAAATTACTTTCTTACAAGTGTTTGGTTGACAATATAATTTGTAGGAAAATAAGCCTAAACTTTCTCATCACTCAAAAATCTTATTAAAAATGCAGGATGAGATTTGAAAGAAAAATTTTCTTGCAGGAAAATAATTAGTGGTAGGACATACAGTTGTCCATTGTACCAAACACACTTATGAGAAAATAAACTGTTACTTTTCTTGCTTTCTATTTATTTTCCTTTCCTTTACCATCATCCAAACGGAGACTTAGGAAATTGATTTTTTTCAGTATTAAATTTACCATTTCAACAAAAATGTACAGCATTTAAGGCACATAACATAAATATGAACTAGGCAATGGTATAGTTAGCAGCGGTTTACTTGCATAAAAAATATTTCCTTAATAAATTTTGGATCAAATCTTCCGAATTAATTTTGAGACCCAAGTATATCATAACTGTTATCAATTACCATTAGTTATGCTTGATTGCCTAATAGACATCTTAATTAGCACTATATAAACAGCACCATCGATTAAAGGATTATTCCTCCCTCAAAACCCTAGACAATCTTTCACTTACGAAAAGAATGGCCAAATTCTTGACTATTGCTTTCACATCCCTCTTGGTGCTGCTCATGTTAAGCGCAGGTTATAGTCCTCATAAACTCATAGTGCTGTTCTTGTATTTCCTCTATCATAAAAATATTTTTTTGTTTTTGGTTTAGTTATTAGTTAATAGCCATTACTGTTTACAGCTTCTTACATGAGTTTTTGAACTTTTTCACCATATTTTGTTCGAAAATTTTGAAGCACTTTATATTTATACTACTAATTGGTTTGTACATGATCTTATATAATATATGTTTATATATAATGGAGTATTATCCATAGCAAATATTTTACATGCATGGCTATCAGATCTTGCATCGTTAATCGTAAGGTTTTACACACATGATTTAGAACAACTCGGAACCACAAGTATAGTCATTATTCATCCGCAACAGTGTTGTGTTAGGAGCAAGTTATCAAAAATAATAAAATTTTCTATTGCAATATAGTAGGAGAGTACACCTTTTAAATATGATGGCCATATCTCGCCATGAAAATATAAAAAATATGTTGCTGATATAAGCTTTCATAATTACTTAAATGCAATAGATCTTTTTTCATATATAATACTTGTGATCTTTACTTTCATATCCGAAACTATTATTTGGCCTACCAAGTATATATAAACAGTTTAATAAAAATATAACATTGTTTACATAAAAGGGGTTCATAGCTATAAAGTAAGAAATCAGTGTGTATTTCATTTATTTCCTTTGCTTATTTAATTTACAAAACTAAAATTATAGTATTGTTATAGTAATTATTTGTTGGTAATTTAATTTTTTTCAGATTTTGAAGGGGTGATGGGTCAAGGCGATGGAGTTAAATGTTGTAAAAGTAATCATATTGGGAGTTGTGTTCCAAGAAGTGGGGACGATGACAAATGTGATCAATTATGTCTCCAAGCATCTTGCAGGGGAGGCCAGTGCAAGATAGAGAGCAGCAGGCCGCCAAACCATTTTTGCCATTGTTTTTGTTGAGCGTCCAAATTACTGACAACAAAATGAGAGAGTTTAATTTAATTTGTTAGAATTAAGAAATATAATTGCAGTCCAAGCTTTCACCTTCTTCTATTTCGTTGAATTCTCAAGTTTATTGCCTTATAGGAGTAATTTAAATTAAATAAAACTAATAATAATGTTTAATTGTTTATTTTGTTGTTATTTTTGGCCAATATTCATTGTAACTACTTGCGGTTTTGTCGAAGAAATTTATAGGAATAATAAAAAATCGAAACATGAAAGGAAATATAAACATTAGGTAAAACTAATGCCAAACAAAAATTAAAACCCTAAGATTTGAACCGTGAAAATAAGATGTTCAATAATGTATAATTTGAACTTTTAGATTCTTAATTGTTAGGATTTTTTTAACCTTAATTTAAGGTTGCATTCAGCCACAAACTTGGGAGTTTAAATTAGTATATCAATTGACAAATTTTTTATCATAGATTTAACTTATGAATTTAATTTAGTAATCCACACTTATTATAGGGAGTTGTTTCTTTTTGGGTTTTTGTTACTTCTTTTGCGGATTCTAATTTTTTTCTTTTTTCTTTTTTCTTTTTGTTTTTTGGTTTTTTGTGAATTCAAAGGCCCCAACAGATTTTAAGATTGTTTACCGAGTGGATATTAGTTTTGCTTACTGTTAGTTTCGTGTCAAGATCATTCCCATCTTTTTAAGCATAAAGTAAAACTAATGCCAAACAAGAATTAAAAACCTTAAATTTGAACGCAGAAGATAAGATGTTTTAATAACATTTAATTTTAACTTTTAGATTCTTGATTGTTAGGATTTTTAACATTAATTTAAGCTTGTTTTTAACCTCTAATTAAGGAGTTTAAATTTGCATATCAATTACGAAGATTTTGAAATTATGTACGTGTGCACACTTAGAAGGGAGATGAATAGGTGTGTGCGTGAGTGTCCACGAACTATAGCAAATTTTAATTTTTCTCGCACAGGTATAATCCAGACATGCAAGTTAGTTGTTTGCTTTGAGTTATTCTTGTATTACTTTATAATAGAAATACTTATGCATGCAGTGAGGTTTTCTAACTTTCTAATGCAAGAAATAAATAATAATCACAATAAGATAAACAGATTATGTAAAGTAAATTCCAAACACACAAGTACACTAAGATTTATATTTGGTTTGGCCCCTTAGTCCCCCACTCTATGGCCTACATCTAAGGTCAGTATCAATTGATACCAAGCAGGTTTCCTTTACTATTAATAAATCAATTACAGTAATTTCAACTCACTGCACAATTGAATTCAGAAAACTTTCTAAGCATACAGTTCCCTTGAGGAAACCTCCTCCCTTGAGCACCTCTGTTCCCTTGAGTACGTACCACTACTCCCTTGAACATCTCTGCCCCCTTGAACTCTCCTTGTACAATATTAAAGGAACTCCTTGCTTTACTCTGAAACCCCTTGTGTACGATAAGAAATTTAAGAATAAAAAGGATTACAACTGAACACTATGGTTTCTAGCAATAATACTAAAATCAAAACACTTATGTAAAATTTTGTTTGATTTCAGGTTATACATCAACAATAGAAGTTACTAAAATCTGAGTTGTCGAAATATAAACTTATATACATAATATTTACACTATTATAAAAATAATATTCTAATGCCTTGAATCAAATGAAATTTTACATTCTCTCATATTTTTGCATGTTCATTATATCCGTACGGTTAAATTATGAAGTTGACGATCAAATGATGTTATATGAGAAGTGACCTAAGATAACTTATCTTAAATCGGTCTAAAATAACTTTTACTCATATATATATATATATATATATATATATATATACACAAAACCTTTCTAAAGCGAACCCATTCAAGCGAACTGGAAACGAACTTAAAAATAATGCCACATCACTATGAAATGCCCAAGACAATCTCTTTAACAATATATTAAAAAACCCATCAGTGTTCTCTTTAACAATATATTCCTTCTCCCACTACGAAATCCCACCTTCTCTCTTTAACTCTTCTCTGTCGAACCAAAGAGCGATTTAGAAATTTTTCCGGTGATTTCGTTCTTCTCCCCCAAATCGACTACCATTCGCAAAGTTTTCTCTCTCCCTCTCTACTCAGGTAACGCTCCATCACTGTATTACTTATTTAATTTAATTTTCTAGCGTAAGAAATTTAGGGTTTACTGGGGGTTCAATTTCTGTTTTGAATTTCTTCTAAATTTCTGTTTTAGAGTGTGTATTTCTCTCTAATTAATTTCTAGCATATTTTCACTTCCTCTTAATTTCTAGCATATTTTATTCTAAATTTTTGTTTTAGAGTGGGGTTCGTCTATCTTTCTCTCTTTTTTCTATATACAAAATATTGGGATCTATTTGGTTTTGTTTAAAATTCAAGATTTTGTTTTTGTTTTTTAAATTGGGGGATAATGATAGGAAATGTTCAAATGTGGCCTAAAATTTGAAATTGGTATAATAGGTATTTTTAATTTTCATTTTCTTGCAGAAAGTTTCAATCTTTTTGATAATAAGTGAGACACAGACTTGGGATCAATTGCCCTTTTTATTTCTAACTGTAAATTGATTACTGAGTAAGCGTATATATTAAGTTCTGTTATGTATAGAAAATTAATGACATAAAATTGACATAAAATTATGTACAGGCTATGGATGCTAATTTAGAGGATGAAGTACGGAGTAGTGATAAATGTGGTGATAATGTAGCCAATAGTGAAATAGATGTAGAGAATAGGAGAATTTTATTTATAATCCGCAAGTAGCCGACCATTTCAAACCTAGTGTTGGAAAAGAATTCCAAACAATAGATGAAGTTAAGGATTTCTACAATGCATATGCTAAAGAGGCGGGATTTAGTATTCGAAGTTGGGTTACTAAAAAAATCGAAGGAAGTGATGAAGTGAAAAGGAAAGAGTATGTTTGTTTTAAACAAGGTAAAGGAATAACAATTGCGGATGTTGAAACTAAAAGGCGTCGGGTGTAACGACCCCAAATTCTGAACAATCTAACTCTCCACATCGGTCGTTAACAATACATCCTCATTCTGACTTTACAACATTATTCAATGTTAAACTTAATAAAATGCGGAACAATTTTAAACTTTTCAGTTTTCTTTCTTTGTTTTCCCTGAATCATAACCTTTAATCATTTATATATTCTAGAATCATATTTGCTTAATGATTCGCTTCATCAGAGTTATAATAAAATAAAATTTATTTATAGATTCAATACCCTTTATACATCAGATAAAATTAAATTATAAGTCAATACAAATTTTACAACTCAACATCTATTACATTTAATACATCATCAAATACATCATACAGAACCTTAATCATGGTTCAAAAAAAACATAATTTAAGCTAAAACAATTAATCTTTATGCATAACATCTGAATCATGCCATTCAAGCAGCACATAAACGTTACTTTGAATCTTTAACCTGTAAAAGTGGTTATTTGCAAAATCTAACAGTTTTCATGCATCACGTAGCACATAAACAACATGCTCAGTTTATACAATAATAAACATTATAATTCTAGCATATCATACATGATGTACATCAGTTACCAAATAATAATTGAGTTCCATAACTCAATCCACATTCAAACTCAACGAACGTAGTCATAAATTGACTTTGTCGTTTCATACATACAACATATAGAATTCATCATGCTTTTGCTTCATAGGTTTAAAACAATCAATCATTTAATTCATATAACAAATAGGAACTGAAAGACTTGTCTGGTTTGTAGATTACCAATTACCATAACCAGCTTATATTTATCTGCACTTCATGTATCCTACACGATATATATAACCGTGCACATCATTTATTAGTCACATAGCAACACTTAGTATTAATTCTACTTTACATTTCATGTATAATGTTTATAAGTAAATCTTTAGCTTATTACAATACTATTGTCATTAAAGGATTCACTCTCATCTAATCTCATTTTAATATCTTAATTATTCTCTGATTATCAAACTCACTTCTAGAGTTATAAGCTTAATTATAACAATGTCATCCTTACGAATCCCTAAAACTTAACGTTAAGTTAAGGTTCATCAACTTCATATTTTATCATCATCAAGTATATGCTTAGCATCCAATTCAACATCTTGGTATTCATTCTATACATTAATATAAGTTTTAAACATGCATAGGGTGACACAACATGACTACAAAGAAATAAAGAAAATAAATTATGGTTTCCTGCAATGAGCTCGTCGGGGCGAAATTTCCTTCACAAAACTCTCGCCGGGGCGAGAAATTTAGCTTAATGAGCTCGCCGGGGCGAGCTTCCTGAATTCCAGATTCTGCAGTTCGCGAAGAACGTAGAAAAATGCCAAAAATTACCAATTTTCTTTATTTTAACAACAAATTAAAATTACCCAATCACTATAATTCATCTATGATCATTACCCAAACCTTCTAGCATGATTCTAACATCTTAAACAACCAATTTAAAGGCTTAAAAATCACAATTTATACTAGTTTTACAAACCTTTACAAATTTAGCGCAATCACTCGCTATAGATTCGTTTCTCAACCAAATTGGCCTGTTCAACTTCCGTTGTTTTCGTTTTTTTAACGCATAACAACAATCCATCATCAATTTACAGATTATTACTCAAATTGAACATCAATTTTGACTCCAAAACAAGCCAAACCGTACATATTCCAACCGAAAACTCAATATCTTTTTATTTAATAAATTTTCATGAATTTAATACTACAAAAATCATCTACTAACAACATATATCGGATTAAATAAACTCAATAACACATGAACCCAATTCCTCAACAATTTGACCCTATAAATTCAATTACAGAGAACTCAAAACTAAAACTAGAAATATAGAATTTACCTTTAATCAGTTAGATGATAAGGATTGTTGATTATCCTTCTCCTTCCTCTTGATTCCTTCCTTGAGTTTTGACTCTCAATTTCACAGAGAGTTTCTTCTCTCTGAATTCTCCCTTCCTCTCCTCTGCTCTTTGGTTTAGCTTTATGAACTAACTGATGAAAAGTATAACTTACGTGACTTTGTTGGGAGTTTCACCAGTTAATAAAACCAAAGGCCACAAGGCCTTGTTTGGCATCAACTCAAAAATCCCATTTTCTCTTTATTTTAATAATCTTCTTTATTATATGATATTTCGTCACACTTTAATTTAATTAAAGTTATTATATTAATAAATCTAATTAAATCTTACTAACAAAATTTATAATCTCTAATTAGACAATTATAGTATAATTTCATTTAATAAATCATTATTCCTCTAATTTAATTATTTAATTAAATTATAATTTTATCATCATATTAGCGTACTAAAATACGCACCAATACATCACACACAAATATATTCACATCAATTCACTATTTTAAATAATGTGAATTACTCACATCATTTATAAAACTTAATTCATAATAACTTTCATTGCCCACAAGACATAACAATCAAATTATATTATCTCACAATATAATTTGAACCTAATTAAATTAACTAATATTATTCAACTAATTTTCAGTTCACGACAATTTCATTTAATCTTTTCAATGGTTTAACTAATTATTAAACCATTTCTTCCCAATTACAAGAATATATAATTTCTTTCACATCAAACCACATATTTTATAATATGAAACACATATATACATATACTCAAACTCAAATGTCTCATAATAAGAATTTTATTTATTAAATTCTTATTTAATAATTTCTGAAAATCTTGGTTGTCACATCCTTCCCTCCTTATAAGGATTCCGTCCTCGGAATCAACGAAACCTCCCTTACTCAATTTTTACTAAATCTCTTTCACAATTACCAATGAGTAACTAATACATTACCCTAGTGTAGGTTTTATTGGAACACTTCGAGTTTATATATATTCTTTAACCCTTTAACGCATTCATTTCCTTTCTCTAAGGATTATTGCATAACATACTCGTTGTAATCATAAACTACTCTGATTTAGCATCGCATAAATATCCGGGATATCACATTTACCCCTTCTTCTAAGAATTTCGTCCTCGAAATTTTGATTTACCAATATTTGTTCCTTCCATCTATCCAAATGGTCTTTACGTTAATCTCTACTTATTCATTGGGTTTTATACCAAATTCTTTCTCTAAGGATCTTTTTAAGATCATTGCATTCTTCACATCTTCCTCTTCTAAAAATTTCTCATCATTACTCATCATCAACTAAATTTATCTCTTCCCTTTCTGGAATTTCATTCTTTTCTTGGATTTATTATAGTTTGTTTAACTTACTCATCATCACATGTTGCATTCTACGACTTACTCCTTCTTAAGGAATATTTTCTTTCCACTCCCACCTTTCAAGAGAATAAGAATCTTCCACAATTGTTCGATATTTGGGAAGTAGTATGAATAACTTAAGAATTTAAAGATACATTCAAAAACTTTCAATATTCTGCTGAGGAGTCGTAAAGACTTGAACCTTGTCCTAGGTTAACAAATATTTCTACTGTAACCTTTAACAGTCAAAAGACTATGGACCATCTCTTCTCATACTCCAGGTGATCAGCCATTCGTACTATGTATTGTGCACATACATATTAACGCTATTGCGTATCCCCCATTATAGGGTTGGTCCACCTCAGACTTAATACAAATTCCGCACCAGAATAAACTGGTTTGACATAAAATCTCAAAGAATTCTTGAACTTCATAAACATCTTTCAACAGTCGTCTAGCCGAATCAATTAGCATAGACCTTGAACAACAATTCAGATATTAGTCAAAATATTTTTATCCAACTCAATTGGCATATCTTTTCATAACTTAACAGAAAAATAAAATTCTTTTATGACGTTATGATACCGTACCGTCTTAATAGTACGTTGAGGATGCCGTCATATTAGGACTTTATCATACTACATCATGCCATAGTGGGTTGATGATCCTTCGATCACATCCAACACTAGGTTCAATTGCATTGATGACTCCATCGTTTAAAATTACATTTTGATAATTTCAAATTATTTTTGTCTAGCTGAAACAATTATCATAGACATACGAATAATAACACCTTTTTAAAACTCACTGGTTCAAACATTGACCCAATATATTTTCGAGAACACAAAATTTGCGAATATCAGCACGATGTCAATAAATTTTGAAAATCTAGCATAGCTAGAAGATTTAGAATATCCATTTCTCTCCATCAACTTCAATCTTTACTCCATTGCTTCATTACTCAATCATTCTATCATTCTTAAATATCATCAATGCTCTCTATACCATAACTTTTCTATACCCAATATAGTTCATCAAACTTACCACACTTTGGAAGTTCAGGAACTTACCACAATCATATGGTTTTAGGAACTTATCCTAGTCAGACCAAAATCGTCCATTCGTTGAGGGGTTCCACCATACGATTATGAGTCACGAACCTACCATAAGTATGAGTTTTAAGAACTGTACCGAATCTTAATATTCTCTAATTATCAAATATAATTATGAAAAAAGAATCACCTTCTCCTCATACGTATATCGATAGTGTGACACTAATATTTTAATGATTATCAATATAGGAAGCTAAGAGGTTGTCGAACCAACTCGACCACTAATCAATATAGGAAGCTGAGCGGTTGTTAAACTATGGACAAATCCCGTCCCATACCAGGATTTGTTCAACTCAACCACTATATTAATATAGGAAGCTAAGTAGTTTTCAAACCAAGCATAAATTCCCGTCCCATACCAGGAATCGTACAACTCAGTCACTAACATGAGTCCTCAATTGAAATCCCACCTAATTTCATCTTGCTCTTAACTTAACTCTTTGCTTGATACGAATTTCTCGTATTTCATCATCCATAACTCCTCGTGAGTTTATCTCGTACTATTTCATAGTACCATCTCTTTATAGCGTCATGCTACAACTATTCAATAATTTAAGATTCTCTGACATTTTACAACTTTAGCAGATCACGTCGTGATCTCGTTCTATCATCAACTCTTCTTACGATTCTTTCTTATCTTATGATCGTTTCATCCTATGATCTTCTTTGTTCTTCTCGTTAATCATGTTATCTTATAATTAATCAACTCAGGTGTTCCCTGTTCTTTTAGCTTTTCAGATTCTTCTTTGAACCTAAATATTTTATCATAATCTTGTCTCACATGAATTTTCTAAACTCTATTTAAGTTCATCCTTATCATTTATATCATTCTCATCTTATAGATATCGTCTATTTATTAATACCATCTTTATTACTGGAGTTAGGTAACTCCTGATTCTCATCTTATATAACTCTTCAAGATTCTTCTTTGAATCTTCTTATTTATATATATCAATTCTTCTTTTAAGAATCTCTAACTGCATTCATATTATTTAATATTTTATTCGAGTTTACTTCGCGTCATTGACATTTTCTTCTTGTAACGTTTCTAGGACTTAACTCATCTCATGCATCCACCTATACGAAAAGAATCACTTCTTAATCATACACATCCATAATTCTATACTCGGTACACATCGAGCCTCTAATAGTGTTCAGTATAGCACCTGAGTGGTTTCCCACAAACAACTAACAAACTAGTTTCCGTCTCGTCTACACTGTCTTTCACAGCGAGTTAGATCGGTTGCTAGTTCGTATCAACCTCCGCTCTCTGAAGGAATTGTTTAGCCCAGATACCATACATCAACCATTAAAGAATACGATTGCACCATAATTATACTTAACTTATTATTCTTTTAACTCTAATATCTTCACCTCTTTTCTCTAAGGTTATAGCCTAAGGTACTCTTACCTAAGGTTTCTAACCTATCAACTCTGATACTAACTGTAATGACCCTAAATTCTGAACAATCCAACTCTCTACATCGGTCGTTAACAATACATCCTCATTCTGACTTTACAACATTATTCAATGTTAAACTTAATAAAATGCGGAACAATTTAAAACTTTTCAGTTTTCTTTCGTTGTTTTCCCTGAATCATAACTTTTAATCATTTATATATTCTAGAATCATATTTGCTTAATGATTCACTTCATCAGAGTTATAATAAAATAAAACTTACTTCTAGATTCAATACCCTTTATACATCAAATAAAATTAAATTAGAAGTCAATACAAATTTTATAACTCAACATCTGTTATATTTAATACATCATCAAATACATCATCCAGAACCTTAATCATGGTTCAAAAAAATATAATTAAAGCTAAAATAATTAATCTTCATGCATAACATCTGAATCATGCCATTCAAGTAGCACATAATGTTACTTTGAATCTTTAACCTGCAAAAGTGGTTATTTACAAGAATGAGCTCGACAGCTCAGCAAAATCTAAAAGTTTTCATGCATCACGTAGCACATAAACAGCATGCTCAGTTTATACAATAATAAACATTATAATTCTAGCATATCATACATGTTGTACATCAGTTACCAAATAATAATTGAGTTCCATAACTCAATCCACATTCAAACTCAACGAACGTAGTCATAAATTGACTTTGTCGTTTCATACATACAACATATAGAATTCATCATGCTTTTGCTTCATAGGTTTAAAACAATCAATCATTTAGTTCACATAATAAATAGGAATTGAAAGACTTGGTTGGTTTGTAGATTACCAATTACCATAACCAGCTTATATTTATCTACACTTCATGTATCCTACACGATATATATAACCGTGCACATCATTTATTAGTCACATAGCAACACTTGGTATTAATTCTACTTTACATTTCATGTATAACGTTTATAAGTAAATCTTTAGCTTATTACAATATTATTGTCACTACAGGATTCACTCTCATCCAATCTCATTTTAATATCTTAATTATTCTCTGATTATCAAACTCACTTCTAGAGTTATAAGCTTAATTATAACAATGTCATCCTTAGGAATCCCTAAAACTTAACGTTAAGTTAAGGTTCATCAACTTCATATTTTATCATCATCAAGTATATGTTTAGCATCCAATTCAACATCTTGGTATTCATTCAATACATTAATATAAGTTTTAAACATGCATAGGGTGACACAGCATGACTACAAAGAAAGAAAGAAAAAAAATTATGGTTTTCTGTAATGAGCTCGTCGGGGCGAGATTTCCTTCACAAAATTTTCGCCGGGGCGAGAAATTTCTTCACAAAACTCTCCCCGGGGCGAGAAATTTCTTCACAAAACTCTCGTCGGGGCGAGAAATTTAGCTTAATGAGCTCGCCGGGGTGAGCTTCCTGAATTCCAGATTCTGCAGTTCGCGAAGAACGCAGAAAAATACCAAAAATTACCAATTTTCTTCATTTTAACAACAAATTAAAATTACCCAATCACTATAATTCTTCAATGATCATTACCCAAACTTTCTAGCACGATTCTAACATCGTAAACAACTTAAACAATCAATCTAAAGGCTTAAAAATCACAATTCATACTGGTTTTACAAACTTTTACAAATTAAGCGCAATCACTCGATACAGATTCGTTTCTCAACGAAATTGGTCTGTTCAACTTCCGTTGTTTTCGTTTTTTAACGCATAACAACAATCCATCATCAATTTACAGATTATTACTCAAACTGAACATCAATTTTGACTCCAAAACAAGCCAAAACGTACATATTCCAACCGAAAACTCAATTTCTTCTTATTTAACAAATTTTCATGAATTTGATACTACAAAAATCATCTACTAACAACATATATCGGATTAAATAAACTCAATAACACATGAACCCAATTCCTCAACAATTTGACCCTATAAATTCAATTACAGAGAACTCAAAACTAAAATTAGAAATATAGAATTTACCTTTAATCAGTTAGATGATAAAGATTGTTGATTGTCCTTCTCCTTCCTCTTAATTCCTTCCTTGAGTTTTGACTCTCAATTTCACAGAGAGTTTCTTCTCTCTGAATTCTCCCTTCCTCTCCTCTGCTCTTTGGTTTAGCTTTATGAACTAACTGATGAAAACTATAACTTACGTGACTTTGTTGGGAGTTTCATCAGTTAAGAAAACCAAAGGCCACAAGGCCTTGTTTGGCATCAACTCAAAAATCCCATTTTCTCTTTATTTTAATAATCTTCTTTATTATATGATATTTCGTCACACTCTAATTTAATTAAAGTTATTATATTAATAAATCTAATTAAATCTTACTAACAAAATTTATAATCTCTAATTAGACAATTATAGTTATAATTTCATTTAATAAATCATTATTCCTCTAATTTAATTATTTAATTAAATTATAATTTTATCATCACATTAGCGTACTAAAATACGTACCAATACATCACACACAAATATATTCACATCAATTCACTATTTTAAATAATGTGAATTATTCACATCATTTATAAAACGTAATTCATAATAATTTTCATTGCCCACAAGACATAACAATCAAATTATATTATCTCACAATATAATTTTAACTTAATTAAATTAACTAATATTATTCAACTAATTTTCTATTCACGACAATTTCATTTAATCTTTTCAATGGTTTAACTAATTATTAAACCATTTCTTCCCAATTACAAGAATATATAATTTCCTTCACATTAAACCACATATTTTATAATATGAAACACATATATACACATACTCAAACTCAAAATGTCTCATAATAAGAATTTTATTTATTAAATTCTTATTTAATAATTTCTGAAAATCTGGGTTGTCACATCGGGGATCGATAAAAGAGAATTGTAAAGCAAAGGTAGCTGTGTTGAAAACAAATTCTGGGGCATATATAGTCACCCAATTTATTGAGGGCCATAGTCACCATTTGGGAACTCCATCAAAGAAGCATTTTTTAAAATCTCACTGAAGTGTTTCGAGTGCCCAAAAGTATTTGAGTCAACAACTTTCCATAATAAATATACCCTCACATCAACAATTCAATTTTCTTGGAGTACAGGCTGGAGGGTTTGAAAACATTGGGTGTACACAACTAGATTTATATAATTATGAAAGGGATAGACGTAATGAGTTGAAAGGGCATGACGGAAAAATGTTGAGTGAGTTTTACAAATTAGAAAAGGGCAAGAATCCATCATTCACTTATGAAATTAAGGTCAATAATGAACAAAGGATAACACATTGTTTTTGGGCTGATGCTACCTCTAGAAGGGCATATAGTTTTTATGGTAATGTAGTCGTCTTCGATACGACATACAACACCAATCGCTATGGGATGATTTTTGTACCACTGATGGGAGTTAACAAACATGGTCAAACCATAATTTTTGCTTCTGCATTCTTAAGTGATGAGACCTCGGATTCATTTGTTTAGCTATTCATCAAATTGTTAGAGGCTATGTCAGGTGATGCCCCTAAAATGATCAGTACTGATCAAGATCCCGCGATGTCTAAATCAATTTTAGAAACTCTTCCGGATACATTTCATAGATATTGTAGTTGACACATATTGACTAAATTTTCTGAAAAGCTAGACTCGGTGAAGTATAACGCTCAGTATAATGAATTTACCGATTGTATTTGGAAGTCGGAGTCACAAGAAGAGTTTGATTTGACATGGACAAAGCTTGTTGGGAGGAGCGGGTTACATGACAACAAATGGTTACAAGCAATGTATGAAATTCGTTCAAATTGGGTGTCTGCTTATTGTAATCATGTTTTCTCGACCAATATGTCAAGTAGCCAACGAGCGGAAAGCTCTCGCGTATTTTTCAAAAGATATGTATCTAAGAATAATTCATTAGTTGATTTCATGGTTCAATTTAGTAGGGGGTTAGTATGCCAACGTCAAGAAGAGTTGTTGGCTGATCACAAAGATTTGATTGAGAAGCCTAAAGTGAAGATGAATCATGTCTTTTTGTTCCAAATGGTTGATATTTACACTCGGAAAATATTTTATAAATTCCAAGATGAGATATGGGATTGCTTGAATTTTCGTTTTGAGCTTATCAAGGAGAGTGACAATCAATGCGTGTTTGAAGTTCATATGAAAAAAGTTTTCACATGTAGAGTGCGAGAACTTATTTATGACAAAGAATTGGGTTTTCCTTCATGTAGTTGCCACAAGTTTGAGAGTATGGGGATACCATGTAGACAGTGCTTGGTTACTTACAAAAAATACATGATTTTGACGAATTACCACAACAATATATCTTGAAAAGGTGGACTAAAAAGGCAAACTCCATGATAGTGGTCGATAATGAAAGTGGCATAATGATAAATAGTGACAAAGAATATCTAATCAAACGGAGTGAATTAATTCAATGTTCTTTGGATGTTATTGATAGAGCCCTCACAAACCAAGAAAGAATTAATATTTATAAAGATGTTTTGGCTCATGCACTCGAATCAATCAATCTTGTTGTAGATAGTGTTAAAAGTTCACAATGTGGAATTGGTGCAAGTGTAGTCTCCGGGAAGATGAGTTGCAATAAAGACTATGTTTACAATGAACCAAATAAAGTACGGGCAAAAGGATGTGGCAAAAGACTTAAAGGAGGGAAAGAAAGGGCTTTAAGGGAAGGCAAAGAACTCAAAGGCTAGGCGTTGTCATGGTTGTGGTAAAGTTGGACAATCACATGACAAAAGGAATTGTCCAATGGTTGCACACCGATAAGTAATATTTATGTAAAAGTTAACTTTTTTTCTATCTCAATCTTTAAATGATGTGTAAAGGTTTTGGCCTTTTATGTAGAGATTTTCCCGATAATGAAGGTGCAACTACATTTTTAAGTTCAGAAGATGATAGTCAGACTTTCAAAGGTGTGATCATACTTTTTTTTGGTCTCGCATGTTGGTCTAATATTCAGTCTGCATAACTATAAGAATATTGAGCACTATCTTCAGCCTTCATATTTTCATGTGTAGGTGATTCACCGAATCAACATGATGTGAGAGTTCCTGATGAATATGTGAATTGTAGTTATGTTAACAATGAAAATGGTAGTATATAGACGGATTAAACATGGTAATATATGCGAATTCTAGTTATGTTGACAATGAAGTTCAATTCTTTATAAGATGTTTATTATGCTTATAACTTGTTTAATGTGTGCATATTGTACAGGTGAAAAAGGAAAGACATTGTTAATGAAGGTGGGGCAAAGAAAGCTGCTAAGGAAAAGATATCGTTTTTAGTGTTGCTAATTGATGCATTACAAGTATTCTTGTTTTGGTGTAATGGTAGAAGAGACTCCCATCCCACTCCCATCTCACTTTCTGCAAGAAAATGAAAATTAAAAATACCCATTATACCAATTTCAAAATTTAGGCCACATTTGAACATTTCCTATCATTATCCCCCAATTTAAAAAACAAAAACAAAATCTTGAATTTTAAACAAAACCAAATAGATCCCAATATTTTGTATATAGAAAAAAGAGAGAAAGATAGACGAACCCCACTCTAAAATAGAAATTTAGAAGAATGCTAGAAATTAAGAGGAAGTGAAAATATGTTAGAAATTAATTAGAGAGAAATACCCACTCTAAAACAGAAATTTAGAAGAAATTCATAAAAGAAATTGAACCCCTAATAAACCCTAAATTTCTTACGCTAGAAAATTAAATTAAATAAGTAATACAGTGATGGAGCGTTACCTGAGTAGAGAGAGAGAGAGAACTTTGTGGATGGTAGTCGATTTGGGGGGAGAAGAACGAAATCACCGGAAAAATTTCTAAATCGCTCTTTGGTTCGACAGAGAAGAGTTAGAGAGAGAACGTGGGATTTCGTAGTGGGAGAAGGAGTATATTGTTAAAGAGACCATTGATGAGTTTTTTAATATATTGTTAAAGAGACTGTCTTGGGCATTTCATAGTGAGGTGGCATTTTTTTTAAGTTCGTTTCCAGTTCGCTTGAATGGGTTCGCTTTAGAAAGGTTTTGTATATATATATATATATGTAATAAGAAGCCAACGGATACTTTGTTGATAACTTGATATTGATTGGAGAAAAGATTGTGACATTCTAACCAAACAAAAAGTCACGTTTTTAGCTTTTTAAAACAAACATTTGTTTTACCAAGTCAGGAGGAATTCCAAGTATACCAAGTCCTAATCATAGATAACAAGTAGATAGAAAATATCATCCCAGCAAACTAAAACTAATTTGTCCCGCAGGTTTGAAATATTCTGATCAAGTTTAGTTTGAAAATTAAGCTTTCTTTGTTTAAAAGATATATTGTAGAAACAAGTTTTAAGCAACTAATTGTGATAACCCAGATTTTCAGAAAATATTAAAATAAGAATTTAATAAAATATATTTTCAAACTATATCAAGTAGTTGTGATTAAATGTCATCATATGAGATATGTGGAGTTATTGATATTATGAAATTATTTAAAAATGAAAACGAAATGAGAAAATTGATTAACTTATATTAGTTAATCATGTTATGTTAAATAAAGTTAAGATATTAAGTTTATAAAATAACTTAATTGTCATTGTAATAGTTAATAATTAAATAAGGGATTATTACATGATATGAGAAAGTGAATTATATTGTATAATGGTAATATATTGTGATTAAGTGTATATAGACACATATATGTGAAACCATTAATTTTAATGGTTTAATTGAGAAATGAAAATAAATATAAAACAAATTAAGAAAGAGAATAACTTATATTACTTAATCATTAAATGTTTAATAAAATGCTAAGCCTTGTTAATGTAATATTTAAATGGGAAATTATTTAATTATATAAAGAAAGAAATTATATTGTGTATGAAAGCTTTATTATTATAATATGCTAAGCAAATGTAAATCAAGTTAAGTAGTTGATTAAGAATTATATGTACACTAAATGAATTGTTTAAAAATAATTTATGGGATGAGGTAAGTAAAGTTGATTTTAGAATTTAAATAAGCTAATTAATTAATTAAAGGAATAACCTAAATTATCTAAATAATTGATATATATGTGGGTATTGGAATATATATCATAAATATAATTTATAAATATGTGCTATATTAAAATGCATAAATGGGAATATTATATGTAAGTATAACAATATAATGTATTAGTATATTTATATGTATGTAATAAAAGCTAAAGTTGGACTTAAGAATATAAAGGGAGCTTGATATTAGAGAAAGCAGGAGGTGGCTTACTCTAAGTTGTGGTTAGAATGTCTAAAATAAAATTTAAGCATGAGTTGTAATGGTTTTAGACCATTAGAAAGCCATTAAATGCATGTTGTATCTGATAATTTAAAAGGAGTCTAGCAAAACATGAATCAATCTCAATTCTCTCTACCAGTCTAGCCCATCCGTTCCAATTTCTCTTTTCTCTCTCTATTGCTAAACAATTATATTCCCATGTCTTCAAGACCTCTTGAGTTCGATTGCAACCATCAAATTTATGAAGATGATGAAGCTATAAACTTGAGTTGGGAAGAATTGAAAGCAACAAGGAGATGATATAGCTGTCTATTGTAAGTTAAAACATAATCAAATTCAAGAGGCTATAAGGTAACCGTGAGCTTTTGTTATGTTCATAGCAAATTAGTTAATCTATATTTAAATTGCTATAGTTGTTGTGTTGATTGAGTGGAATTATTGGGATTTGTTAAGGAGGCTTTGTGCAGGGCACTTGGAGAGATAAGGGTGGAAAAATTTGGGCTTAACCCTCCTTAAATGCCTATAAGTTCTGACTTTAATTAAAACTGTCGCACATGGTGTGTTTGATTAAATTCCTCTTAGAAGTAGTGAAGCTTTAAAAGTGAAAACTTCTTGTTATTGTGAGCAAGGTAGCTTATGTTTATAAAATATGATGTGTCCCAAATGGCTTAACTGAATTAGAAATGGTTTAGAAGCAAGTTTATGTGAATTGAACAATTTTGGTTCATTTATAAATTTGATGCAACTGGACAGTTTTGGGCCCATATAGAACCTGTCTAAGACATCTATTGAATGGTTTACATTTTTTAAAAATAGTATGATATGCCATCTACAACATATTAAAATTGGCTTATATTGAATGTATGGTTTAAAAGATATTAAATCGTAAAATAGTTCACTTGAAATATGTGAGTAGCAGCCCTTATGCAGCAACAGTTGCCAGCGAGCTGCAGGCAGCAGCAGTTGCCGCGCGCGCGAGTGCGCTGGCAGTCGCGTTGCGCTAGGCTGCTTGGCGTTCCAATTTCGTTTTAAGTTGAATCATGATGCAATAAATATAAATTATTACAAAATACATAAAAATTAAAATATTATCTATAATTAGTCTAAAATATTGTAAACAAATCTAATAATTTAGTAAAATCAAAAATGAGCTATTTAAGTGTGAAAATATAAATTTTAATCAAGATTCCTAGAACGCGTATAAATTGAACTATATAATAAGCTTCATAAATATAACGCGGGAGATTAAAAATACAAATTTGTTATAATGGATATAGTTGACTTAAGTTTAATTTGAAGTTCATGGAGAATGTGTACATCAAGCTATCGAACTATTGAAAATCAATAGAAATTAATGTTGTGTGTGTGTGTGTGTGTCTCTCTCTCTCTCTCTCTCTCTCTCTCTATATATATATATATATATATATATATATATATATATATATATATATATAACAAGTCCAACGAAATGGGTAAAACTAAGATTGAGATGTTAAGCTTGAAAAATACAAGTTTAAATCAAATTCATGGAATGTGTTAGCATTAAGCAACATAATGATCTTATGTGTGTTACATAGGTGCTATACAAGATCATAACGCTTTGAGTTCGCGTAATCACATAGAATCGATAGCTTTACATCGCGAAGGCAAGTATACTAACTTTCTTATTGAATTGAAAGTTTATTGCAAGTATTCTATCTTTCTTGTTGAATTAAAATCTTATTGCAAGTTCTTACAGTTATTTGTAAATTGGTTGACTATATGATAATGTGATATAAAAACCGCTGATATATGTTAGATAACGGAATTTCGATGCTATATGTGAAATTGGTAATATGTTTATTTGTAAATAATGTATTAAATGTTTAAAATTGAAAACAAGATATGTAAACTGAAAAATGTGTATTTGATGCACAACATGAGATATAAATTGCATATTTATATAAATGCATTACATGAGCATTATGTTGCATTATGGAATGCATAGAAAGAAATGTATGTCGTTGAATAGAATCTAGAGCATATTTGTTACGTGAAACATGAAATGTATAAATTGTAATGACCGCGGATCGCGGGTAGCTTTGAAATTTGAGCCTATGAATTTTATTAAATAAATTGAACTTTTATTAATATTATTCTATATTATGTGTTTGAAGGTTTATTATTACATATGATGTGTATGTGATAATTTTTGAGTGTTGTTATTTCATGGTATTGATTAAATTATTTTGAGGATTAGCGCTAAAGCAATATTTACGCAAAAGACGCCTTTTTCGATTTTATGACTTTTCATAATTTTGTCAAAGCGTTAATGAGAGGGATTAATAATCCAAGTGTGGGATTTTTATTAGAAGCCCAATAGATTATTAAATTTGGAGTCCAAGAGAAGCCCAATAGATTATTAATTGAAGCCCAAAACCCATGGACCTAGTCCATGACCCAAACCCACACCCCATGACCCATGAGGGAAATGGGTTATGTAATCAGCTGAACCAATTGAAGAAGGAGAAGAGTGCGGGAGAAGGTGAGGAGAGGGAGAAGAGAAGCCAAGAACGTGGGAAGAGCATGGGGAGAAGCAATCTACATTTGGTGAAGGAAGAATGTAAGAAAGCAACTTGGGAGAAGAGGGGGGGAGTACCCGTGCCATGGGGAGAGCAAAAGCTCAGTCGCCCATATATGGGGAGCTGCCATGCCCGAGCATGCTCAGCTCCTCCACCTCCAAGAAACTCAGTCCTTCCTCTATATTTAATTCCCCATTGCAAGCCTACCATTCCTTTAATTTTACCAAGTGTTGAAACTGAAAACTTGAGAGAAAATAGTGAAGAGAGTGTTCACGGGTGATTGAGGAAGAAGAAGGAGTGGTGTAGCAGCTGGGTATTAATTCTCTTAGCAACCTTAGAACAAGCTCCAAGAGGTATGCAATAATTAAGCAATATAGGGCTTAGCTCATTTCCACATTATTTCCAACTTTATAGTTTTGCTTTGATTGCTTTGTTGGAGTTGTGTGGCTGAAATTGCTTGGTTGCTCATGAACATGTATAAATGTTAATTAGCTCTATTAAACCTTGTTAATGATATGTAAAAGTAGAACAAAGAATGAGAAATCAAAACCTATGCATAAGGAATCAAGAATGGACATTAATGGACTGTTAAGGACTATTATTGTGTATTAATGAAGATATAATCTTGGTTTGGTTATGTGCATTGGTTGTGTACTGTTTGTATATGTCCAGAAGCTATGGGAATTGATTTCATATGTGAGGTCAAGGGTAACCATGTAATGATAGGCTATGAGTTATGAACTCTAAAGCCATGCCCACCAACTATTTGGTTTAATGTCCAAGAGAATGATTTCTCTAAGGAACATGAGAATTAGGGTTGATTAATTGATTTAATGATGTTATGATGCATAGCTCAGTTGTAAAAGCATGTTTTAAGTCATATAGACATGTTGTATAATGGCTAAGGAGCAAAGGCGACGAAATCAAAAGTGTTGGTTTTTGGTTCTGCAGTAGCAGAACCTGGGAGTTCCCTGGATGCAGAGTGGCGCGGCCGCGCCACTCCCAAGCATAAAACCAGCGCGGCCGCGCTGGTCTGCAGAGCTGAATTGCTTTGTTGTTTCGTGTTGTTGATTTGATGCATGTTTACATAAACCTAGCATGTTATAAATACCCCAAAGCATACGTATGATATGTTAGTATAATAGTAGAATGACCCCAAGCATTTAGAAGTTGAGCAGTGTGAGAAATAAACCAGAAAAGTGCATCTGGGGGAGTAGCGCGGCCGCGCCACTCCTAGGCCAAATAGCAGCGCGGCCGCGTCGTGCTGTAGAGTTGCCAGTGGTTTCTTTTTATGAACTGAAGCTTGAGGCAAGTGTATGTGAACCTCTTAAGTAGTAATACATGAAGCATGTTCTTAACTGGTTAGCTAAGCATGAAATGACTAATTAAGTCACGTGAGATTAGCTTAATGAAATGAATAGCTTAGCTGCATTTTTCGTTTAGCTTTCGGTTAGCTGGGCAGCTGCTCGCTCACCGGGGAGCGAGACCCCCGTTTGGGTAGTCGTAGTGGCAATCAATGTTGGTAATGTTTATAATGTATTGATTAATGTAAGCCAATGTTTCGTGTTTATTGTGAGACTAATTGGTATGTGAATATGTGTTTAAATGCATAGGACATATTTGAAGGACGATTAACGTCAAATAGTAGCAAGCGCTTAAGGTAAGTTTCCTAAACCCTTGTCTAACCCTTGTGTTGGGCAAGTTCTCTAGCTTCATTCATTTTCAGTATTGAATGCAAGTTTCTTATCTTATACAAAAGACGTATATTGTACAAGTTCTCTAACGTTTGTCTAACCCTTATGTTGGGCAAGTTTATTTGATTCATTTGATTATATTCTCATTACTCTCATGCGATGTTTGAAGTTTCGATTTACGCAATACATATATGGTTGTGTGAATTCCTTACTCATGTAAATCTTTCAGTATTTGTACAAGCATTCGAGCTATGTTATGACATAAATTGTTGAAGCTTTCAAAGTTCACATATATATGAACTGTTATAGAGAACGTCGATGCCATTTGTTTCGGCTAGACAGATATTGAAATGTTTTATTGATTTGATAATAAATCCTTGAAATGTTATTGATGATTAGGTAGAGCTATCCAACCGAATTGTTTTGGTTAGGATTCCGAGACATGAATGAGATGAACAACCCTAATATTTGGGGCAGTTTTTAGTCAGTTATTCTGACAAGGCATCGAGCGCCTAAAATAAACGCATATAGTCGTTTCCAGCTAGAGTGTTGATCAACATAGAGTACAATAGGCTGATCACCTAGAATGCTCGTAAGTAAGACGGTTTGCAGTTATATTGTTGTGTACCTTTTCGAGAAAGCAAAAGAAAGTTCAAGGTCTTATGACCACTCAATGTCGTTTCGAAAATATATTTTTAAAACGAAAGCAAAGTATTATTCTTGTTTATTCAGAATATTTCACAACTATTGTTTAGTTGTCGAAGAGAAATGATATGATTGATGATATTGTTGTTATTCAACTGTTATACTTGCTGGGCAATTGAATGCTCATTCTTGCTTTATATTAAACATTGCAGCTAAGTCCGAGCGGGTCGAAGGTTCCGGTAAGGACAAGGGAAAGGGCAAGATGAACGTCTAGATGACGTCATAGTTTATTTGTATTAGTAATATTGTAATACTAAGACTTATTATGTATTTGGAATGATGTCATGGTAATAGAACTTGGGATTGAGAGTAAGACGTGTTGTAATAATATAGTAATTACATTCATGTCTATTATGTTGTATGGAATAGGATGTACCGTGTAGCACTGGATTCGGGTTTGAGGTACCCGAATTTGGGGGCGTCACATAAATTGTTGGACTTGCTGAGTCGTTGTGCTCATTCTTACAAATAAATCTTATTTGCAGTTAAGGAAAGATTTATCAAGTAAATGCAGCCATATGGAAACAGAGTTTGTGTGGCAAACAAGCGTTTAACATTAATATGACGTGTTGTATACTAGGTCATAATAGCTTATTAGAGATGTCAATGAAGGTGTTAAGTTCCTTATAACTGATGCGGCAATACGGGTGCCTGGATGGCCTCCCGGATAGGACCTGTCGGGAGCCATTTTTTGAGAGAGACCATATTCTAGATATTCACAAATTCGGAGGTTAACTATCACTAATTATGAGTTGGTTAAAATAATTAACCTCTTAATTTATACCCAGAATACAACGATTTTGGTAGGTTTATTATCTAAAATTAAAAGTATTTATTTCAGTTTTGATTTTTTTTTTAAAAAGGATCAAATTATTTTTAAAAAGCCAAGATTAATCACTATATTAGGGCCAACTAAGTATCATAAATTTATAAGAAAGCGAGAGCTTAGCAATCCCTGACAAAAAAATATAGTCAGTATCTTGTGTTTTTTAAATATATAATTAAATGTAATAGTTTTAAATTTCTTATTATATTCATACTTTTTGGCTAATATTCATCATAAGTACTTGCATGTGCTTATGTCAAATAATTTTCTAGGAAGAAAAACATGAAAACAAGAAAGGAAATATAAACAAAAATAACTTTGTGATATGATATAAAGGAGATAAAATATAAAGGTTGCCTTTTCAATGTTGATTGTCTTTTCAAGCTTTTTGAAGCTTTTTTTTTCGAGTTGAATCCCCTTCATTATTACACTTTCTCTCCAATTTTATCCAATACATCATAGTTTTATAGTTTTGGATAGTATAATTGAAATCAAAATCAAACAATTAATTTATAATATTGAGTAACATTATTGTTCAAAAAATGAAAGTAATCCAACCATTTTCACTATTTGATTAACATGTGAATTTTTCATTAAAGTTTGAATGGTTAAAAATTCTTTTAAACTTTTAACGGTAAAAATTTAATGATTCTAATTTTTATAGGATTGATCTTAATATCATCAATAATCTATTAACATATTATCATTACTAATAAAATTATTAAATAATTGTTGTATTGGAGGAAAGGTGCAATAGAGAGGAGCCAAATCCTTTTTTTTAGCCTCTAAGTTAGGCCGAGTGAAAGGAGCTCGGTGCCCCTTAAGCAAAGTCTCGAATTCGATTCTTGTGAATAGAAAAAACGGTGTTAGGGAGAGCTCCCCCCTCCCCCTTTGTGGGTCCGACCGTAGCTCGATTCCGGATTAGTCGGGGGCCTAATAGTTGCTAGATACTGAGAGGTAAGAACCTAAAAAAAAGGTAGGGATTTTGAATTAGTATATCAATTAAGAAGAAGATTTTACGCACAATTTAGTTTTGAGTTTTCTTTTCATTGGTAATCCACTCTTATTAATAAAATGGTATCCTATTGCATTGTGAGAGAGTTTTTGATTAGTAAAATTATGGTTAATTTGGAGTTCTTGTTATTTCTTTGGTAATTTCCATATTATATTTTTCTTGTGAATTTAAAGACCCCAATAGATTTTAGGTTTATTTACTTAGTAAATTTTAGTTTTTGCTAGCGCCAGAACAATATTTAGTCCGCCCGTTCGTTTTTGTCTCGTGTCAAGATTTTTACTTTTTAATGATAAGAATCTCATCTCAGCACTTATATTCAACCAAGAATTGTAAACTTAACAAGAATCAGCACGAGTTGATAGTTACTCATATACGTATGTCAAAAATTGAATTGTATGAGTTAAATTTTTTACCAAATAAAAAATGAGAAATTTTATTTGCTAATAAAATTATGCAACCTGTAACAATCCAACCAACAAGTAAATAACCAAAATGCTTTTCCAGTAACAAAAAATTGATCACGTCTATGAGTCTCTATTGGAATGAACTGGAATCCAATCCTGTCTGTATCAAAAAGAGAAACATTTGAATTCTCTTTTATACGATTACCCTCACAAATATAAAGAAATTACTTTTCATGTTCATACCTGACAAAGATATGAGCAATTGTGTTTGTTTAGATAGATAGGTAATTTGTACAGTAAAGAAAATATAATATTTATTTACATAAAAAGGGTTCTTAGCTGTAAAATAGTCAGTAATTTTTATGTTACCTATTTCCTTTGCTTATTTTATTCACAAAAATGAAATCATAGTGTTATAATAATTATTTGTGCGTAACGTTTTTTTATATAGATTTTGAAGGGGTGATGGGTAAAAGCAATGCAAAGGTGGAATGTTGTAAAATCCATCATATTAGGAGTTGTATTCCTGGAAGAGGGGCAAGAGGGGACGATGCCAAATGCAAGGAATTATATCACCAATCATCTTGCTCTAAAGGAGAACATTGCTAGATAGAGGGCAAAAGCCGCCAAACCGTTTTTGTCATTTTTTTGTTTTTGTATTTTTATTTATTACGGTCTAAAAGGCTGAAATATATTAAAATTATAATAAGTTACAAAAAATGAAAGATTATAATAAAAGAACCAGAATATTAATTCTTTCAAACAAAATAAAAGAAGGGTCAATCGTACCAACAAGGGCTAGTGGGCACCATATAAATTCTTGAAATATAGTCAAACCCCAAAAATAATAATAAAATACGCATATCTAAACCGTTCATCAACACGGGCAACGGAAGAACAAGCCGTTATGATAACGTCACATCCTGATCTGAACGATCTATCTTCAACAATTCATGCACCAGAAAAAATCTCATGAACTAAAAAAAATTCTCCCAAACAGATAAAGCAAAATCTCGAAATCTCCTTACAAAAGAGAAAAAGAATCAACCATTTCATGGCAAAAACAAGCCTTACAAAAAGGAAAAATAAACTCCACAAGAGAGAGAATAATTTATTAAATCAAAATAAGAAATATATAGGAGACATCTCAGTTAATAAGATTAGCTTGCTTCTTGTATCATTTGAGGTCTATATGTTTGTAGTAGGATTGTGTCGATGATATCATTTGAAGTGAAAAATTGGTTTTGTGTTAAATACATTTTAAACCTTAAAGCTTTTCGCTTTTTACAATTTAAACCTTAATATTTTACTTTAAGATATTAAATCTTAATGTCCCTAAGATATTAAACCATATTATTTATTTCTTGCATTAGAAAGTTAGAAAACCTCACTGCATGCATAGGTAATAATTCTATTATGAAATAATACAAGAACAACTCAAAGCAGACAACTAATTAATTTGCATGTCTAGATTACACCTGTGCGAGAAAAATTAAAATTTGTTATAGTTCGTGGACACCCACGCACACACCTATTCATCCCCCTTCTAGGTGTGCACACATGCATACATAATTTCAAAATCTTTATAATTGATATGCTAATTTAAACTCCCTAATTAGAGGTTAAAAACAAGCTTAAATTAATGTTAAAAATCCTGACAATTAAGAATCTAAAAGTTAAAATTAAATACTATTAAACATCTTGTCTTCACCGTTCAAATTTTAGGTTTTTAATTCTTGTTTGGCATTAGTTTTACTTTATGTTTAAAAAGATGGGAATGATCTTGACACGAAACTAACAGCAAGCAAAACTAGTATCCACTCGGTAAACAATCTTAAAATCTGTTGGGGACTTTGAATTCACAAAAAAAAAAAAAAAAAAAAGAATCCGCAAAAGAAGTAACAAAAACCCAAAAGGAAACAACTTTCTATAATAAGTGTGAATTGATATACTAATTTAAACTCATAAGTTAAATCTATGACAAAAATCTTGTCAATTGATATACTAATTTAAACTCCCTAGTTTGAGACTAAAAACAACCTTAAATTAAGGTTAAAAAAATCCTAACAATTAAGAATCTAAAAGTTAAAATTATACATTATTGAACATCTTATTTTTACGATTCAAATCTTAGGGTTTTAATTCTTGTTTCGCATTAGTTTTACCTAATGTTTATATTTCCTTTCATGATTCGATTTTTTATTCTTCCTATAAATTTCTTCGACAAAACCGCAAGTAATTACAATGAATATTGGCCAAAAATAAGAACAAAATAAATAATTAAAAATTACTATTAGTTTTATTTAATTTAAATTACTCCTATAAGGCAATAAACTTGAGAATTCAACGAAATAGAAGAAGGTGAAAGCTTGAACTGCAATTATATTTCTTAATTATCACAAATTAACTTAAACTCTCATTTTGTTGTCAGTAATTTGGACGCTCAACAAAAACAATGGCAAAAATGGTTTGGCGGCCTGCTGCCCTCTATCTTGCACTGGCCTCCCCTGCAAGATGCTTGGAGACATAATTGATCACATTTGTCATCGTCCCCACTTCTTGGAACACAACTCCCAATATGATTGCTTTTACAACATTTCACTTCATCCCCTTGACCCATCACCACTTCAAAATCTGAAAAAAATTAAATTACCAACAAATAATTACTACAACAATACTATAATTTTATTTTTGTAAATTAAATAAGCAAAGGATATAAATGAAATACTCACTGATTTCTTAATTTATAGCTATGAACCCCTTTTATGTAAACAATGTTATATTCTTATTAAACTGTTTTATATATACTTGGTAGGCCAATAAGAGTTTCGGATATGAAAGAAAAGATCACAAGTATTATATATGAAAAAGATCTATTGCATTTAGGTAATTATGAAAGCTTATATGAGCACCATATTTTGTATATTTTCATGGCAAGATATGGCCATCATATTTAAAGGTGTACTCTCCTACCGTATTGCAATAGAAAATTTTATTATTTTTGATAACTTGCTCCTAACACAATACAGTTGTGGATGAATAATGACTACAACAACACGGTCTTGTGGTTATGTGTTGTTCTAAATCATGTATGTAAAACCTTACAATTAAGGATGAAAGATCTGATAGTCATGCATGTAAAATATTTGCTATGGATAATACTCCATTATATATAAACATATATTATATAAGATAGTGTACAAACCAATTAGTAGTATAAATATAAAGTGCTTCAAAATTTTCGAACAAAATATGGTGAAAAAGTTCAAAAACTCATGTAAGAAGCTGTAAACAATAATGGCTATTAACTAATAACTAAACCAACAACAAAAAAAAATATTTTTATGATAGAGGAAATACAAGAGCACTATGAGTTTATGAGGACTATAACCTGCGCTTAACATGAGCAGCACCAAGAGGGATGTGAAAGCAATAGTCAAGAATTTGGCCATTCTTTTCTTAAGTGAAAGATTGTCTAGGGTTTTGAGGGAGGAATAATCCTTTAATCGATGGTGCTGTTTATATAGTGCTAATTAAGATGTCTATTATGGCAATCAAGCATAACTAATGGTAATTGATAACAGTTATGATATACTTGGGTCTCAAAATTAATTCGGAAGATTTAATCTAAAATTTATTAAGGAATTTTTTTTTATGTAATAATGTAAACCGCTGCTAACTATACCATTCCCCAGTACATATTTACATTATGTAAACCGCTGTACATTTTTGTTGAAATGGTAAATTTAATACTGAAAAAAATCAATTTGGATGATGGTAAAGGAAAGGAAAATAAAAAGAAAGCAAGAAAAGTAACCGTTTGTTTTCTCATAAGTGTGTTTGGTACAATGGAAACTGTATGTCTTACTACTAACTATTTTCCTGCAAGAAAATTTTTCTTTCAAATCTCATCCTGCATTTTTAATAAAATTTTTGCGTGATGAGAAAGTTTAGGTTTATTTTCCTACAAATTATATTGTCAACCAAACACTTGTAGGAAAGTAATTTTCTTTATTTTTTCTTTTCCTTTACATTTCTTTCCTTTCCTTTTCCTTCAAATTATTTTCTAATATAAGATTCTCGACATACAAATGGAGTCTAAAGAAAACACAAGAAATCAAAAGAAAGATTAAAGAGCTAAAAAGGGAAGCAGTCCTATACTATCGTTAAACTATATGACCAGGGCCAGACGCAAGAATTTTATGAATAGGAGGCACCCTTATAACTAAATAAAAATAATACTCCTAAATAATAAAATTACCTTATTCTTTACACAAAAAGAGTATCATTTATAATATATTCAAATATTAATGATTTATTTAATTTTTTATTTCATATTTACCATTAAATATAATGAGTTGTTAATTTAATACTAGTGACATGTAATAAATTATGATGACACATTTGAAGATATTATTTCATTTTATACTGCTTTTGTGGAATAAAAAAATTGACAAATGGAAGTTGTTTATTGTGAAATAGAGGGAATAATAAAATTAACCAAATATGAATTTAGAAAATACATAAAAATAACTATAAAATCACTTTTAAAACTCCATTTTTTTAAGTCATCAAATTTTTTTAGGAGGGTCACCTTACTTTAATGCCCCTATACTAGTAAAGAATTAAAAAAAATCAAGAGGGGGCACCTGCTCCCCTGCCCTATAGGCATATGAGATCGTTCAACACCAAACTCTGATAAGAAGTAATTTTCACGTTTTGCATTTTAAACCGTAATATTTCAACTTTGAGATATTGAACCTTAATGTCTTTAAATTTTTATAAATTAAATTTTTTGGCTACCAATATGTAATAATCGATCTGAATGAGAGTATTTTGAGTAATTTCACTCTTAAATATATTTGAAAACACATAAAATTGTAAGCACGTGGTTAGTATATGATGAAGAAAATAAGTAGAAAAAATTGGAGCCAAATTAAGCGATACATACTCTTAAAAAGCTTAATTTTTCACATTGAAGAAAGAACTTAAATATCTTTAAAAACACATAAAATTGTAGGCACGTGATTATTGTATGATGAAGAGGGAAAATGTGAAAAATTTGCAACAAATACAAACAATATATACTTTTAAAAGATTTAATTATCCTTTCATTTTAAGTCACGTGACTTATTCCAGTAAAAAATGCTAAATTCGGTGGCCAAAAGGTTTAATTTATAAAAACTTAATATTTGGTTTAATTTATAAGCAGATTATATAAAGTAAATTCCAAACACACAAGTACACCAAGATTTATACTTGGTTCGGCCTCTTAGTCCCCTACTCTATAGGCCTACATCCAAGGTCAAGTATCCATTGATACCAAGTAGTAGGTTTCCTTTACTATTAATAAATCAATTACAATAATATCAACTCTCTGCACAATTGAATTCAGAAAACTTTCTGAGCACACAGCTCCTTGAGGAAATCTCCTCCCTTCAGCACCTCTGCTCCCTTGAGTACCACTACTCCCTTGGACATCTCTGACCCCATAAACTCTCCTTGTACAATATTAAAAAAAAACTCTTACTTCACTCTAAAACCTCTTGTACAAGATAAGAAATTTAAAAATAAAAAGGATCACAACCGAACACTATGCTTTCCAGCAATAATACTAAAATCAAAACACTTGCGTAAAAGTTTGTTTGATTTGAGGTTATGCATCAACAAATTTATAACAATAGAAGTTACTAAAATCTGAGTTATCGAAATATATACTTATATGCATAATATTTACACTATTATAAAAATAATATTCTAATGCCTTGAATCAAACGAAATTTTACATACTCTCATATTTATGCATGTTCATTACATTTGTACGATTAGATTATGAAGTTGACAATCAAATGATATTGTATTAGAATTGACCTAAGATAACTTATCTTAGATCTAAGATAACTTTCACATATATATATATATATATATATATATATATATATATATATATATATATATATATATGTAATAAGAAGCCAACGGATATACTTTGTTCATAACTTGATCCTGATTGGAGAAACGATTGTGACAAGATTCTAAACCAAACAAAAAGTCACGTTTTTAGCTTTTTAAAACAAACATTTGTTTTACCAAGTCGGGAGGAATTCCAAGTATACCAAGTCCTAATCATACATAATAACTAGATAAAAAATATCATCCCAGCAAACTAAAATCTTGTCCCACGAGTTTGAAATATTTTGATCAAGTTTAGTTTGAAAATTAAGCTTTATTTGTTTAAAAGATATATTGTAGAAACAAGTTTTAAGCAACTATTCCTCCATTAAAAAAGAGTTTGTTATGGAAACAACCATATTAATATATCTTTTGAAAATAATCTCGGTCAAATATGGTACCTTCTAATAATTAAAAATATTTTACCATCTGAAATTTTTTACCACACTAGAGATTAGAAAAATCTATTTTTTTCTTAATTAAAAATCAGTGCCTTGATTATACGAAAAATGCTAAAAACCTTACATTTATTTCTAGACCCAATCAATCTTTGATCTTCATAATTCACTGTACTTGAGCAATATTCCAACAGCCTTGTATCACCAATCCTTGAGAATGTTTCAGCTCAATTTCTAAATCTGTAACAACATGCAAAATACTACAAAAGCCCAAGTTGTCATCATTAAAATCAAAAACATGTAAATCAACAGATTTTAGTCATAATTTTAGAGATTTAAATTATCCATTTAATTTTAGTTTTATTTATTTATTATTATTTGTAATCCACACTTATTATACAAAGGCATCTTCCGGGGGTTTTGTTAATTCTTTTTTGGATTCCAAATTATTTTTTATTTTATTTTTTTGTGACTTCAAAGGCCCATAGCAGATTTAAAGATTGTTTTCTTAGTGGATATTAGTTTTTCTTGGCGTTTCGTGTCAAGATTCCAATCGTTTTGATGATAAGAACTTCATCTCTCAAAAAACATCAATTAATAAAAATAAATTTAACATACCGAGATAAAATAATTTTTTTGCCTTTTCAATGTTTATTGCCTCTTCAAACTTCTATCTTTTACAAGAAACACTTATATTCGACCAAGCGTTAATGTAGCCCTAGAAAGAATCAGCTCATATTGATAGTTACTTTATATACCTACATGAAAAATTAGATTTTAGAGGTTAATTTCTTCACCAATTAAGAAACAAGTATTTTTATTTGCTGATAAAATCATGCAACCTTTAACAATCCAACGAATAAATTTGAGTAGTTTAAGAATCACAAATAAAAGTATTTTAAAGTTTAATTAGTTTATTACTACCTTCAGATTTGTCCTAGTTTTTTCGTTTTTACAAATATTTTGTTTTCAAACTTTCACTAGATTTAAACATATTTTTGCATCCTCCAAGTTGCATTCGAAAGCATTAACCCGATAGCATTATATTAATGTTTTATATTAATACATATGCTTAATGTTACTAAAAAAGAATATTTTCATTCTCTGTAAACTTTATTTCTTTATAAAAGAAAAATAAAAAGGAAGAAACCGGTGTTAGGTACCCATTACTTCCATATCATGAGTTTTAATATCCTAATTACGATAATGACAGAGTTCAGGTCGACTTTTAGTATTGGAAGCAAGATTTGTACAAAAAATCATCTCTCTAAATATAATAATAAATCTTGTAATTAGTGTATTTTTACATAGTTTGCGATTGTAGGACCGGGAAAGGTCAAGCACAATTAAATGACAAATCAAATAAATATTAACTAACAAATGATATTTTCATTAATTATTCATCATTAGAAGTGTTGTGCACAATACAATAGTTTCCTATACTATTACACTTCATGTTGTGGTCGGGTTCATTGATTGATTGGGATTGAGGCGAGAATTACACAAAGGCTGTAAGATTTGTGATGACTTGGGCGACGACGGGAGAAATCGTAGCAAACTCTTCAAAGGCAATATAGGTAGAACCCTTGTGCTACACCCGTGGTGAATGTGTTTGTGGGTTTGGGTGTGATTGGGGACTTAGCTCTGCGGGGGCTAAGTCCTTAGAGAGGTCCTTAGGCTTGTGGAGACTAAGTATGAAACTTAGCCAACCAAACTAATAAGGTATGTCTCTTAATGCTAGCTAGTAGCTTAGTGCTTTTGATTATAGAGAAAGAAAGTGAGTTCTAGAGAGAGAAGCTTTCAAGTTCTCCAAAATTTTTAAATTTTTAACATCCATACCAATGAGAAGGAGGGGGTATTTATAAGCTTCATGGGGGTACCCCCACTTATCGTGTACATGACCTACCTGTCACTTATAAATTGTGACTACAATATCAGTTCTAAGTACAAATGCTACATTTTTGGATTTTGTTTTGCCTTACGTCTCTATCCGTCAATCTAAAAGCCTCACCCAATCTCACTACCAGATGACTTGTCTAACTCTCTACTAGAGGCCAGAGAGGTAATCCATTTATCCGAAGCAGCTATCTTTGGCAGTATTTCTTCATACCGGCTCAATCGGGAACTATTGGGAAGGACCAAACTTCTAGGCGTGACATCATCAGTTTGATCCAATACAAGTGACATCACCAATGATGTCATCATTATACCTCAAAGGGTTGGGTCTTACAAGGGACATCACTCTTGAAGCCTTAACATTCACATCGTACTCATGTTGCCATCTGATTGCTTGGAAGCTTGAGTTGTTGCCCAACTTGCTACCTAGAGGAGTTGTACTCCTTTCTCCTTTTGAAACTTAATTTCTCTTTACCTTCTTGAATGTTTCAGTAGTTCATCTGCCAAAAAACCCTTAAAATGGCTAAGTGTTAGGGGCCATGGGGAGATGATCCCTGGCTCCTATGGGGTGATCCTCACGGGCCAAGTTCTAGGGGGGCAGAGGCTCTCTCCCATCCTTATTTACTTGCTTTTTGATCCTTAGAGAGTTCTAACTTGGGGTTGAACTTCTCATGTCTTGACCTTTTGCTAGATGATGACATGTGGGAGGAGAAAGTCTTCTTGTGGGGATCTACTCCCTATTGGCCGACTTTTGCATTATACACTGACCTTGGGAGATAATCATCTTCCTTTTGTTGGGAATTAAGTCAAGCAAAATAAACAAGTACTAATTTGGGTACTGATTTTGTGAATTTGATTTTGGGTACTAATTTTGGTATGGTGCAAGAAAAAGTATTATAACTTCATTTTGGGTACTTGTTTTGGAATTGGAATACATAACCTCATTTGGGAACATATTGTGAATCTGATCATTTGAGAATATATTGTGAATCTGATCATTTGAGAATATATTGTGAATCTGATCATTTTGGTGACATTGTGAATCTAATTTTGGTATAACTTATCTTTGTTGGGTACTACATTGCTTAATTTAAGTTGCAACTATCTTGTTCATATATGTTATTTGAAGTTTCTATTTTAGATAGAAGTTATATATGAATGTAGTTGCTTTTACTTGAAATTTTATATATATCAAAAATGGTTGTGGTGTGTACTTCCGATGGAATTCCCAACGGAAAATCCGTGCTTTATAAATAAGACAATAATAATATAATATAATATAATAACCGTCAATTAAAACAAAATTATAAAAATTATAAAAGAACTAAGTAGCATTTACTTAGTTTCCCGACCGCCACGTGCTACAAAAATAAAATAAAATAAATATAATATAATACAATACAATATAAGTTAATAACATAAACTAAGTAGTATTTGCATAGTTAATTTGTCAATATATAAGATAATAAACCTAATTTTAATATAATATAATGTAAAAAAGTTTAAAAAAATAAAATTTTAAAAATTAAAAAATTAAAAAAGAATTAAGTAGCATTTACTTAGTTTGCACCTAGCTACAAAAATAAAATAAATAAATATAATATAAAACACTATAATATAATATAATAAACTAAGTAGTATTTGCTTAGTTAATTTGCTAATATATACAATAATAAACTAAATTTTGATATAATATAACTAAATAAAATAAAGTAATAAATTAAATTAAAATAAATATAATATAAAAAATAAAACAATAAATTAAATATAATAAAATAAACTAATAAATTAAATTAAATTAAAATTATTTAATAAATTAAAATAATAAAGTAAATTAAATTAAAAATATTAAATATAATATAATAAAATAATAAATTAAATTAAAATAAAGTATAATAAATTATATTAAATTATATTAAATAATAAATTAAATTTGATTAAATATAATTAAATAAAATGATATAATAAAATAAATTACATAAAATAAAATAAAAAATGAAATGAAATGAAATGAATTATAAATAATAAAATAAACTAATAAATTAAATTAAAATTATTTAATAAACTAAAATTATATAGTAAATTCAATTTAAATAAATTAAATATAGTATAATAAAATAACAAATTAAATTAAAATATAGTATAATAAAATGAAATAGTAAGTATAACACAATAAATTAAAATAAAAAATTAAATTAAAATAAATTACACTAAATAAAAATCAAACCAAATCAAGTTTACTTTATAGCTTAGAAACCCGTTCGACATTCACTCATAATGAGTGAATATCGAATAGCCCTAGTTAAATCAACTCACATGTGCATGTAGTTTGGTTAGGAGCTTAGAAACTCGTTCGACATTCACTTACTTGGAGTGAATGCCGAATAGTCCCTAGTCTGGGACTATTCTTGGATGTTGTCTCTCACTTAGGTCAGTGCCAACGACTTAAGTATGTTTTTTCTGTTTAGAGGACTTTTTGGCTGGTATCTCTGCATGTTCTCCGAGTGCATACTTAGGCTAAGTTGTCATGGTCTATTTTGTGCACTTTGAGACCATGGGGAGGTGCGATCGAAATTTTCATGAAACAGAAGACATGTGCTCAAGGTGTTGGCACTAGTGAGGAAATGCATCTAGGAATAGGATAGAAGTTTGACCCCCTTTAGACCGAAGATTAAGATATTGTTGAACGATATACGGAGGAAGGGCTCGTCAACTTCTGCTCCTTATACTTTGAGGATGTTGTCTCAACGAAGTACAATTATTTAAGTCAAAATGAGGTCGTTGGACTCTAATCTCGTGGTGATGAGTTAGCTGTATTCACCTATCCGACTAAACTATTTAGCCATGAGACGATGACTTACTTGAGCGACAAAGATTTGAAGATTGTATGTACATACGTGCTTCTAAATATGCCCGAAGTATCGTCATACATAAAGTATGTATTAGTATTTGTAAAATTTTAAGATTTAAACGCGTTTATGGTTTTTAAATGCCACTAGTTTGACACTGAAAAGGGTGTTAAAGTTTATCGTAATATAATCGTCACAATACATATAAAGTCAAAGCTACAGTCTGATGACGTATTCGTGTTAGCCAGTCAAGCGACTCAATTGTATTACGCGCCTAATGTCGTCAATTATAGAATCCCCTGGTATACAGTTCTCACAACGAAGACTCGGGCATTTGTTGGTGCTCATCTATCTAGGACTAATGAGTCATTGCAAGTACATGTTAGCAATCCCAACCAGATAGTGCCAAATGATGACGATGTGCTAATATATGATGTCATTGACGTACCCGATGAAGAGGAAGTCGAAGAAGACGTGGTCGTTAATGACTATGTCATCGTTGAAAATAATAACTACGAAGAAACCGATAATGAAGAGGAAGAAACAGAATCAGAGGATGACAATGATGTTGATCATAACGGGTTTAATGACGTAGTTTAGAATATATTCTTATATCAATGTTGTAAGTGCAAACATATTTATGTATTATTTATAATTCACTCCATTAATAATGGTTATTTAATAAAATTAACTCTAATTAATTATGTTATTTTGGTTATTTCAGTAGTACATATATGGCTAGACATAGCGGTGGTGGTCGCCGTGGTGATTGTCGTACAGAATCCTTTGACGATACTCAAGGCGGGACATCATCATCTAGTAAGTTTATGAAGTCATTAATTCGATTTCATTTTATTTACTTTTTTATTTATGTAAATGTTATATTTACACAATGTATGTATTATACTTACAAATACTGGTCGTCGACGCCACCGTGGGACTAACTTCGGTTTATTTGGCTGTCCGCCGGCGGTTCCACTCACTTGTCGTGTAGATGTCGACTCTACTCAGTATGTGTCAGCGAACGTAATGTTAAATTTGTTCATTTATTTAATGGCATAATGCATAACACAAGGGTTTTATTTTTATTATAGTATTGTGGACCTTGTGGCTAAGTCGACCATCCACACCATATGCTTGACACATCTCCTTTATGGAGATGTGTTGCGCGAGTTTCATGTAAGTTAAATTGTATACGTAAATAGTAGTTACACAATGTTCAACTTTTTTCTGATATGTTATTATTTTTGCATAGATTTATTATAGATATGAGGAGGGCATATCTTAGTCGGCTGACTACTCTATTATTATTGCTCATGTCGCAAAGAACTATGTTGGCTGGTTGTACGAGATCAGACAGAGGGCCGCTTGGCCTGTTGAGGACCAGCATGACAGTACGATACGCGATCATCAGCCCTAGATTGTTTCTGACGCAACATGGGAGGCTATGTGCACGTACTGGGATGCTGATGATTTCAAGTAGAAGTCCAATCATATGAAAAAGAATCGTAGCAAGCTCTGAGTAGTATATACTACTAGCTCCCAGTCATTTGAGGAGTTGAAGTTGGTATATTTGTGTGTTTAGTTGTTTAGTTTAATATTGTTATAAGCATACTAAATAAGTGTTATATTAATATATTAATTAGGTCATGCTCGGGAGCTTGGGCCGACCTCCCACCATGGTCAAGTTTTGGGATAGAGCCCATACTCTAAAGGACTTTACTTTATCTCCTGTAACATTAGCTATAAAGGTAACAGTGATTATTGTCATAAATAATTATTAATATTAGGTAGTTAATAAAAATAGTTTAACTAACTAACGTATACATAATAAATTATAGGACCTATTTTAGAAGCTCCAGGATCAGCGTGTACTGGAGTTGCGGGCTGTTAGGAGAGATTCTGAGCCATTAGATTCCACCATACCTCCGCCTGAGATTAATTTATCTCAGGATGAGGAGATGACTCTTTGGGTCGCATCTTAGGATACCCCCACTAGCACTACCAACAGGTATTAAGTGTTGGGTCTGCCGAGGGTACCAACATATCCATTACCTGGCGGTATTCATTTTATTATGTATCTCATTATTTCATAATTTATATCGCTTCATAAATTATTAATAAAGTTATTTTTTTTCATAGGCTTTAGCCAGCGTCAGCGCCCGAAAGCACCTGTTGGACCATCTCATACTGGCGCTAGTTTGGACGATGAGCTATTCTAGAGGGTTATGACAGTAGTGTCAAAAACGTTTGGTACAGATCTGATATTCCGTCGTCAGGACTTGCCTAGCCATGCTCGTCTTCATCAACTTACTCAGGACATTACAACAGGGTCCACCGTCGAGAGTACGGGTATCCATCTGGAGCAGTTCGTTACAATACATAATGAGGTGGTACGGATGACAGTTACCTTACTGTTAGAGGCTTTTAGGCCGATGCTGAGTCAGCCCCTGACTACTCAGGTATTTTATTCATTTTAAGTTGTATATTATGCATGTTATTTAATTATCATTCAACTGCCTTTTTAATTATTAATTACAGATTAATATGTTATATTTTTAATTATATCAACAGGGTGGTGATGCAGAGCAAGGTGATGATGACGAGCAGGGGGGTGATGGCAATGATTTTCAAACACCAGAGCAACACCGTCAACCCCCACCCAATGATATGACGCCCCCAAATTCGGGTACCTCAAACCCGAGTTCGGTGCTACACGGTACATCCCATTCCATACAACATAATAGACATGAATGTAATTACTATTTTATTACAACACGTCTTACTCTCAATCCCAGGTTCTATTACCATAACATCATTCCAAATACATAATAAGTCTTAATATTACAACATTACTAATACAAATAAACTACGATGCCATCTAGACGTTCATCTTGTCCTTACCAGAACCTTCAACCCGCTCGGACTTAGCTGCAATGTTAAATATGAAGCAAGAATGAGCATTCAATTGCCCAACCAGTATAACAGTTGAATAACAACAATATCATCAATCATATCATTTCTCTCCGACAACTGAACAATAGTTGTGAAATATTCTGAATAAACAGGAATAATACTTTGCTTTCGTTTTAAAAAATATATTTTTGAAACGACATCGAGTGGTCATAAGACCTTGAACTTTCTTTTGCTTTCTTGAAAAGGGTACACAACAATATAACTGCAAACCGTCTTGCTTACGAGCACTTCTAGGTGATCAGCCTATTGTACTCTATGTTGATCAACACTTTAGCTGGAAACGACTATATGCGTTTGTTTAGGCGCTCGATGCCTTGTCAGAATAACTGACTAAAAACTGCCCCTAATATTAGGGTTGTTCATCTCATTCATGTCTCGGAATCCTAACCAAAACAATTCGGTTGGATAGCTCTACTTAATCATCAATAACATTTCAAGGATTTATTATCAAATCAATAAAACATTTCAATATCTGTCTAGCCGAAACAAATGGCATCGACGTTCTCTATAACAGTTCATATATATGTGAACTTGAAAGCTTCAACAATTTATGTCATAACATAGCTCGAATACTTGTGCAAATTACTGAAGGATTTACATAAGTAAGGAATTCACACAACCATATATGTATTGTGTAAATCGGAACTTCAAACATCGCATGAGAGTCATGAGAATATAATCAAATGAATCAAATAAACTTGCCCAACACAAGGGTTAGACAAACGTTAGAAAACTTGCCTTAAGCACTTGCTACTACTTGACGTTAATCGTCCTTCAAAAGTCCTACACATTTAAGTACATAGCCACATACCAATTAGACACAGAATTAATGCCAAATATTGGTTTACATTACCCTATAATGTTTCATTCTAATTAGGAACATAATATCAAACAAGGTTACACACACTTGATACGACGTTTCGATGTTCGCACAACGCACGCCCGATTCGTCTCATATGTATAAGCTTAGCATGTTCATACACTTGTCTAATTCATCATTGATTAATGCTAAGAGTCATTATAAACCATAATGTACAAGTTTTAGAACTTAAAACAATAACTTTTAGCGTTGGAAACATTACACGTTACATACATGCATGTATGACGCCCCATCTTTGCTTCCTAATGCACAATAGTACTAAAAATGGCCAATTAAGAAATTGATCAAGGCAATAACTTTCAATTCTAATCAATGGAAGTTATAGTTCTACTACTTAGCTTTCTGAATCATCTTGAATCATCCAAAACGGAGTTCGTATGAGAAAAGTTACGTCCATTTTACTAAAGGAGGTCAAAGATGATTTTTGGCCTAACACTGACCCGGTGTATATAGCCCAAAATTTGCCTGCAACCGGCGTATATACGCCCAAATGCAGAACTCTGTGTAAAGTCAGCGAATATACGCCCAAGCCCACTTTTGTTCTTCCCCAAATTTCCAGCGTGCTCTGTTTTTACTATGTTACTACAAAACTCATAACTTCTTCGTTATAAGTCGAAATTAGACCATTTCAGAAGCTATGGAAAGCTTATAACATGCTCTCCAAAACCATCATGAATTCACAAATCTTATAAACTCTTTAATAAATCGAAATAGTGGCTCCAAAGAGCCTAGTCTAACTAGTTTTCAACGAAACTCAAAGTTAGGCCAATTCATTCTTTCTCTTTGTGTCTTAGCTATTATACAACAAGTCAATATGACTTAAGACATGATTTTATTACTGAGATATGCATCACAACATTCTTTTCATCACTTAATAACACCTAGTCCTCATGTTCTTAGAGAAATTCCTCTCTTAGACATTTTATCAAATGGTTTGTGGGCATGAGTTAGAAACTCATATTGGAGTAGAGTTTCATTATACTCTAGTCCAGATTTCCAATTGAAATCATTACTCACAAACCTATGAGCACATAGCAACAATGCTCAACCATCTAACACAACCAAACATAGTGATTACAGTATTAACAAAACATGAATAACAGTCCATAATGTCCATCACAGTCCATTTCTTGATTCCTTATGCATAGGTTCGATTCTCATTCATGGTTCCACTTTCACATACCATTAACAAGGTTTTAATAGAGCTAATTAACATATACACATGTTCATGAACTAACTAACGAAATTTAGCAACATTTCCAACAAAGTAACCAAAGCAAAAACCATAACTTGAAGCTATCATGGAAATGAGTTGGGCTCTATATTACTAACCTCTTGGAGCTCCTTCTAGGTTGCTAATTGGATTAAACACAGCTGCTAGAATCCCCTCTTCTCCTTCCTCAATTCACCCGAACACTCCCTTTCTTACTTAACTCTTACACTCTCTCAATTTTCAGTTTCAACACTTAACAAAAATCAAAGGAATGAAGGCTAAGCAATGGGGGAGTATTTATAGAGGAGTGATCAGACTTCTTGGATGATGGAGGAGCTGAGCATGCCCTCCCGCATCAGCTCCCCATGAATGGGAGAGTGAGCTTTGGCTCCTCCAAGGTTTGGTCGGGAATTGGGTTCTCCCCTCTCTTCTTCCCAGCTGCTTTCTTGCTCCTTTTCCCTCTACCAAATGCAGAGAATTGATGCTCCCCGTGCTCTCCCACGTTCTTTGATTCCTTCCTCTCCTTCTCCTCTCAATCTCTCCTTCTCCCGTACTCTTCATCTTCCTCTAATTTTAGCTGCAGAATTTATTACCTATTTCCCTTCATGGGTCATGAGTTTGGGTCATGGATGGTGGGTTTGGGTTATGGACTTGGTCCATGGGTTTTGGGCTTCAACTTGGGCCACTCTTGGACTTCTAATTAATAATCTATTGGGCTTCTAATAAAAATTCAATTGGGCTCACATAAAATCCCACACTTGAATTATTAACCCCTCTCATTAACGCTTTGGCGAAATTATGAAAAGTCATAAAATCGAAAAAGGCGTCTTTGGCGTAAATAGCACTTTAGCGCTATTTCTCTAATGATTTAATCAACTCCAATAAAAATAATAACAATCAAAAATTATCACCTACACATCATATGTAGTAATAAAATATATTCACACACATAACACGGAATAATATTAATAAAAGTTCAATTTATTCAATAAAATTCATAGGCTCGTGTTACAAAGCTACCAACGATCCGCGGTCGTTACATCCTCCCCCCCTTATAAGAATTCTGTCCCCAGAATTACGACATAAGGTTAAACAAAAAGATGGGGATAATTCTTCTTCATCTTATCTTCGAGTTCCCACGTCGCTTCTTCGGCATTGTGGTTCCTCCATACTACCTTCACATAATATATTGTCTTACTTCGTAAGACTTGTTCTTTCCTATCAATTATCTGAATAGGAATTTCTTCATATGTTAAGTCTTTCTCAACCTGAATAGGTTCATACTCTATTACATGTTTATAGTCTGGTTTATATGCTCATAAGACTGACACGTGAAAAACATTATGTACATGTTCCAAATCTGGAGGTAAGGCGATTTCATATGCTACCTCACCTACTTTTCTTAAAACCTCGAAGGGTCCGATGAAATGAGGACTTAGTTTTCCCTTTTTACCAAATCTAACTTTTCCTTTCCAAGGAGACACCTTTAGGAAAACATGCGGCCCCATTTCAAAATCTTTCTTCTGCCTGTGTTGTTTATAAACAAAGCAAGAATGAGCATAAAAGTGCTCAGCAAGTAATATACGATTATAACGTATGAAAGAATAAATGTTTTCTGTGGAGTGTACTTTTATAGTAGAATGAGCTGTTAAGTAACATGAACTGAAACCAACCCATGATAACTATTATCATTAAAGAATATGCTGAGTGGTTAATAAGTGAATATTATTATGAGGAAGCTAAATTGTTGATAAGAAATATTATATAATGTGATGCCCCCAAATCCGGGTACCTCAAACCCAAGTTCGGTGCTACACGGTACATCCCATTTCATACAACATAATAGACTTGAATGTAATTACTATTTTATTACAACACGTCTTCCTCCCAATCCCAGGTTCTATTACCATAACATCATTCCAAATACATAATAAGTCTTAATATTACAACATTACTAATACAAATAAACTACGATGTCATCTAGACGTTCATCTTGCCCTTTCCCTTGTCCTTACCAGAACCATCAACCCGCTCGGACTTAGCTGCAATGTTTAATATAAAGCAAGAATGAGCATTCAATTGCCCAGCCAGTATAACAGTTGAATAACAACAATATCATCAATCATATCATTTCTCTTCGACAACTGAACAATAGTTGTGAAATATTCTGAATAAACAAGAATAATACTTTGCTTTCGTTTTAAAAAATATATTTTTGAAACGACATTGAGTGGTCATAAGACCTTGAACTTTCTTTTGCTTTCTTGAAAAGGGTACATAGCAATATAACTGCAAACCGTCTTGCTTACGAGCACTTCTAGGTGATCAGCCTATTGTACTCTATGTTGATAAACACTCTAGCTGGAAACGACTATATGCGCTTGTTTAGGCGCTCGATGCCTTGTCAGAATAACTGACTAAAAACTGCCCATAATATTAGGGTTGTTCATCTCATTCATGTCTCGGAATCCTAACCAAAACAATTCGGTTGGATAGCTCTACTTAATCATCAATAACATTTCAAGGATTTATTATCAAATCAATAAAACATTTCAATATCTGTCTAGCCAAAACAAATGGCATCGACGTTCTCTATAACCGTTCATATATATGTGAACTTGAAAGCTTCAATAATTTATGTCATAACATAGCTCGAATACTTGTGCAAATTACTGAAGGATTTACATAAGTAAGGAATTCACACAACTATATATGTATTGTGTAAATCGGAACTTCAAACATCGCATGAGAGTCATGAGAATATAATCAAATGAATCAAATAAACTTGTCCAACACAAGGGTTAGACAAGCGTTAGAAAACTTGCCTTAAGCGCTTGCTACTACTTGACGTTAATCGTCCTTCAAAAGTCCTAAACATTTAAGTACATAGCCACATACCAATTAGACACACAATTAATGACAAAGACTGGTTTACATTACCCTATAATGTTTCATTCTAATTAGGAACATAATATCAAACAAGGTTACACACACTTGATACAACGTTTCGACGTTCGCACAACGCACGCCCGATTCGTCTCATATGTATAAGCTTAGCATGTTCATACACTTGTCTAATTCATCATTGATTAATGCTAAGAGTCATTATAAACCATAATGTACAAATTTTAGAACTTAAAACAATAACGTTTAGCGTTGGAAATATTACACGTTACATACATGCATGTATGACGCCCCATCTTTGCTTCTTAATGCACAATAGTACTAAAAATGGCCAATTAAGAAATTGATCAAGGCAATAACTTTCAATTCTAATCAATGGAAGTTATAGTTCTACTACTTAGCTTTCTGAATCATCTGGAATCATCCAAAACGGAGTTCGTATGAGAAAGTTACGTCCATTTTACTAAAGGAGGTCAAAGATGATTTTTGGCCTAACACTGACCCGGCGTATATACGCCCAAAATTTGCCTGCAACTGGCGTATATACGCCCAAATGCAGAACTCTGTGTAAAGCCAGCGTATATATGCCCGAGCCCACTTTTGTTCTTCCCCAAATTTCCAGCGTGCTCTGTTTTTACTATGTTACTACAAAACTCATAACTTCTTCGTTATAAGTCGAAATTAGACCATTTCAGAAGCTATGGAAAGCTTATAACATGCTCTCCAAAACCATCATGAATTCACAAATCTTATAAACTCTTTAATAAATCAAAATAGTGGCTCCAAAGAGCCTAGTCTAACTAGTTTTCAACGAAACTCAAAGTTAGGCCAATTCATTCTTTCTCTTTGTGTCTTAGCTATTATACAACAAGTCAATATGACTTAAGACATGATTTTATTACTGAGATATGCATCACAACATTTTTTTCATCACTTAATAACACCTAGTCCTGATGTTCTTAGAGAAATTCCTCTCTTAGACATTTTATCAAATGGTTTGTGGGCATGAGTTAGAAACTCATATTGGAGTAGAGTTTCATTATACTCTAGTCCAGATTTCCAATTGAAATCATTACTCACAAACCTATGAGCACATAGCAACAATGCTCAACCATCTAACACAACCAAACATAGTGATTACAGTATTAACAAAACATGAATAACAGTCCATAATGTCCATCACAGTCCATTTCTTGATTCCTTATGCATAGGTTCGATTCTCATTCATGGTTCCACTTTGACATACCATTAACAAGGTTTAAATAGAGCTAATTAACATATACACATGTTCATGAACTAACTAACGAAATTCAGCAACATTTCCAACAAAGCAACCAAAGCAAAAACCATAACTTGAAGCTATCATGGAAATGAGTTGGGCTCTATATTACTAACCTCTTGGAGCTCCTTCTAGGTTGCTAATTGGATTAAACATAGCTGCTAGAATCCCCTCTTCTCCTTCCTCAATTCACCCGAACACTCCCTTTCTTACTTAACTCTTACACTCTCTCAATTTTCAGTTTCAACACTTAACAAAAATCAAAGGAATGAAGGCTAAGCAATGGGGGAGTATTTATAGAGGAGTGATCAGACTTCTTGGATGATGGAGGAGCTGAGCATGCCCTCCTGCATCGGCTCCCCATGAATGGGAGAGTGAGCTTTGGCTCCTCCAAGGTTTGGTCGGGAATTGGGTTCTCCCCTCTCTTCTTCCCAGCTGCTTTCTTGCTCCTTTTCCCTCTACCAAATGCAGAGAATTAATGCTCCCCATGCTCTCCCACGTTCTTTGATTCCTTCCTCTCCTTCTCCTCTCAATCTCTCCTTCTCCCGTACTCTTCTTCTTCCTCTAATTTCAGCTGCAGAATTTATTACCCATTTCCCTTCATGGGTCATGAGTTTGGGTCATGGATGGTGGGTTTGGGTTATGGACTTGGTCCATGGGTTTTGGGCTTCAACTTGGGCCACTCTTGGACTTCTAATTAATAATCTATTGGGCTTCTAATAAAAATTCAATTGGGCTCACATAAAATCCCACACTTGGATTATTAACCCCTCTTATTAACGCTTTGGTGAAATTATGAAAAGTCATAAAATCGAAAAAGGCATCTTTGGCGTAAATAGCACTTTAGCGCTATTTCTCTAATGATTTAATCAACTCCAATAAAAATAATAACAATCAAAAATTATCACCTACACATCATATGTAGTAATAAAATATATTCACACACATAACACAGAATAATATTAATAAAAGTTCAATTTATTCAATAAAATTCATAGGCTCGTGTTACAAAGCTACCCACGATCCGCGGTCGTTACAAATGATAACGATAAATAGTTGTAACTATACTTAGTTATGCTGTAAATTGTAGTTAAGCTTACTTACATTGAACATCATTGTTTATTACGATTTTAGTTTAACTTATATTTTTACAAAATTTAGTTTACATTTGTTTTCTTTTTTAGCTTAGCTACTATTATATGTATTTGTACATAACATTACATGTGGTTTGTATATATTTATTTTCTTTCTTAGTTTAATGTTTACGTATGCATTTAGCTTGAGAAAGTAACGTTCCTTAGACATATGATCTCTAAACAAGGAATATCGATTGACCCTGCGAAGATTGAAACAATAGTAAATTAGGAGCAACCTAAGACAGTAATTGAAGTACGAAGCTTTTTAGGCCTAGCTAGTTATTATCGGAGATTCGGAGAAGGATTATCTCAAATTTGCACTCCATTAACTGAATTGACTCCGAAAAAGCACAAAATTCAAATGGAGTGAAGAATGCGATAAGAGTTTTCAAGAATTTAAGATGAGACTTGTTTCAACTTCTATTCTGACCATACCATCAGGATCAGGAGGATTTGTCATCTATAGTGATGCTTTAGGCAGAGGCCTTAGTTGCGTTCTCATGCAACACGAAAAAGTTATAGCTTATACCTCTCGATAACTCAAAGAATATGAGAAGAATTACCCTACTCATGATCTAGAGTTGGCGGCGGTCGTTTTCACATTGAAAATCTGGACACACTACTTATATAGGGAGAAAGTGGAGATCTATATGGATCATAAAAGCTTTAAATATTTCTTCACTCAGAAGGAACTCAACATGCGACAACAGCGTTGGCTTGAGTTGTTGAAGGATTATGATCACACCATCTAATACCACCCTGGAAAAACGAACGTGGTAGCTGACGCATTAAGCAAAAAATCATATGGGAGTACAAGTGCAATATTGACAACACAAGGGCACATTTTGTATGACTTGCAGAAAATGGAGATAGAGTTAAAGACGCCAGGGACCCACATGAAGATTGCACATGTATGAGTAGAACCAACTTTAATTGACAAAATTAAGGATGCTCAAGCTACAAACCCAAAACTAACTGGTGAATTTCATGAAGAAGGTAGAAGAAGGTGTTATTTCGAAAGAAAGAATCGACAAGAAAGGGATACTTTGAGTCAACTCTCGACTCTGTGTCCCTAACGACCCTAAATTGAAATATAAAATCATGATGGAGGCACACAACACACCGTTTGCAATCCACCTTGGAAGTACCAAAATGTATCGTGACCTTAAACATACGTTTTGGTGGAACAATATAAAGAGGGAGGTCGCAAAGTTTATCTCAAGGTGTTTAACATATCAATGCGTCAAGGCAGAGCATCAAATACTTAAGGGTCCATTACAACCACTTGAGGTTCTAGAATATAAGTGAGAACATATCACTATGGATTTCGTGACAAGTCTTCTTAAGGTTTCCCAAGGCTTGGACGTAATTTGGGTCATTGTAGATAGATTGACCAAGTTTGCTCATTACTTACCCATCCAAGAAAACTATTCACTTAAGCATCTTACCGGTATGTACATAAGTGAGATTGTGAGATTGCATGACATGCCAGTATCCATAGTTTCTGACCGGGACCCTAGATTCACTTCACGATTTTCGATCAGCTAGCAAAAAGCTATAGGCACTAAGCTACGATTCAGTTTTGCATACTATCCCTAGACGGACGGGTAGTCAGAAAGGACAATCTAGACTTTTGAAGATCTATTGAGACTTTGCGCACTAGACTTTAAGGGAAGTTGGGACAAGTACTTACCCCTGGACGAATTCTCCTATAACAATAGTTAGCAAGCAAGTATAGGCATGGCTCCATTCGAGGCTTTGTATGGACAAAAGTGTCGCTCTCTAGCATGCTGAGATGAGGTAGGAGAAGCAAAATTATTGGGACCAGAGTTGGTATGCATGACTCCAAAAAAGATCCAAATGATCCGATAACAAAGACAAGTAACACAAGAACGACAAAAGAGTTACGCGCGCAAATCTTCATTGAATTAAGGGGCGAAGGATTCAATGCTGGAGACCATGTATTTTTACGTGTTACTCCATAAAGAGGATGTGCAAGATTCGGAAAGAGAAAAAAGCTCAACCCTCGTTTTATTGGCCCATTTAAAATCCTCGACCGAGTGGGAATTGTGGCATACAAACTAGCTTTACCACTAAGCATGTCCCGCGTTCATAACGTTTTTTACATATCTATGTTACGTAAATATGTGAAGGACCCGAACCACATCATTGAATTAGAACTAGATGAGATAGAAGAAGATTTAACATATGAGGAGAAACCTGTCAAGATCTTGGATAAGAAGGAGCAAATTCTACGCTCAAAGGTTATACCTTAAGTCAAAGTTTTATGGAGAAACCATGATATAGAGGAAATGACCTAGGAGTTAGAATCTGAAATGAGAGCTAGGTATCCTCACCTCTTAGAAATGCCAAGTATGTCAATTTCGGGGACGAAATTTCTTATTGGGGGAGGCTGTAAGACCCTAACTTTTAATAAATAAAACTTAATTTTCCTTATAATTATTATTTTAGTAAGGTTTTAAATTGATAAAATGTTAAAGTTAAGGGTGATATGTGCAAATTATAAGTATGTCGGGGAATATTCGGTAAAGTACGACGGCGCCGAAATAACCAATCATTGGTGGACCCCGCCACGAAATAGTTATCGGATACAGAAAATAACATAAATAACCTTTTTAATAATAAATTGTCAACGGAACTATCACTTTCAACTGTTAAAATACCAGGTGATAAAAGAACAGTAACACACGACATTCTACAGTAACACGCGGTATTGCACAGTATTTTGTATAATTGTCACAGTAACAACTACACAATATTTTATATAAGTGGACCAATAATTGTCAAACTAACAATTGCATAGTATTTCATATTATTGAATCAATAATTATCACTGTAATAACTGCACAATATTTTATATTATTGAACCAATAATTGTCATTGTAACAAGGGTAGTAATAAAAAGTTACGTAATTAAAAGTCACGGGTATTAAGCAGTTAGACAAACTCATTATTTGAAGAACACTAATATCTGTGATATTAATATATTAAGTCAATAATACAAAAGACGGATAATATAATAATAATTGATGAATGGCATAGATTAAAGATAATCTTAATAAAGGTGTAAATAATGGACGAATATGTATAAATCATTATGAATAAATAAATTAAAGATAAAGATAATAGATGAATAATATATTGATAAAATATGAATAATTGATAATATTAAAGTGTGATAATTGATGTGTGGTAGATGTTGGTTAAGTTTTGGCTATAAATAAGGGCTTAGCATAAACAGTTTCATAACTTTCTTACTTATCCTTCCTTTCACTCTCTAAAAAATTATTAGTGTAAGTCTCTCTTTAAGTGTGCTAAGGCTACTTTAAGTATTGGTGAATATCAGTAAGAGTTCAAGAATTGTTTAGGTGAGTTTTCCTTTAAAAGTTGCTTAAATACGCACACACATCATACAGTATTTACAACTCTTCCTTTAGAAGATTCTTTTTGGGAAAATCTTCCTCTAAAAGATTGTTTTGAAATATTATTTTATTTCTTCAAAAATTATTTTAAGTTTATTCTACTCTATTTTGTACACCACATAAATTTATACTATTGATACATTTTTGACGATTTCATAATATACGAGTTAGTGTACATCATGAAACTTATATGTCGTAGTTACTAATTAAATTATAAATATACATATAGGTTGATCAACTACATAGAAAGCAATATATAGTCAAGTGCTAAGGTAAGGGATATCTTTTTCCTTTATACTTCTAAATCTAAACTTACTACGGTAAGAAGGTATTATTCGTTTCTATAGCCTTATCATCAAATGGTGAAAATTCCTAAAATGATTAGAATTTCCTTAATAGTTGGTGCTTCATCTAATATCTTTTGACCTGAATTTTTCTATTGAATTTTAACCTATATATTTGAATTGTGAACCTTATATATTGTTCTTGAACTCGAATCGATATTCTAGATATCGTGTTGGACATTATTGGACTCTAGACAAACTAAATTACAAATCTCTAATGTTCATTCTTTATCTTATTATTCTGATTGTTTTGTCCATATTTTATATCATTGTTATTTGTACTAATCATCAAGACTAAGTTGTTGTCAATGTCTTTGGCCTTGGTGCAAAGACAATATGATTGTTGAGTGTCTTTAGCCTGTGTGACAAGAACACGTGGTGAAAGTTCCCTTTGGCCTGGGTGCGAAGATGAACTGTTGATTGACATGATAATGACTATTGGTGTTACAGTTAATGAAATCTTGATGGTGAATTTTTAAATTAGAGAAGATAATAGACATTTTAATTTATTTGACTCTTCTAATGGATTGCTCATTCCGTTGCAGTTATTTTTTGAAAACTTATATTATTTTAAATCTTTGATTTATCACTGTTGAAGGCTAAGGATAACTTTTTCTTCGTTATCTTATTTATGATATTCTTTACTGGGCTATTTAAGCTCACCCTTTTGTTTTATAATTCCTTTCAGAAATGAGAGTGTAGCTGGGGCTAGCAGGGATATCAAGGGAATGTAGTGATGGTCCCAGTTAATAGTTATATTAGTCATCACCAAGTTGTAAATTAGTGTGTCAATAATTATACCGTGGACTTAGTGTGTGTGTGTGTGTTGCCGTATTTTCATGATATTGTAATAATTTTAAATAGGAGAGCATATGTTTGTTCTTTGTTTTTTTGGCGACTCAAATTGGGTGGCGTTAAACCGAATTTGGGGGGCATCACATAAGTTGTCCAAGGCTAGAAGATATTTCATAGAGCTAAAGGCAAAGCCACTCTGAGATCGTAGAGTTAACTAAACTCATTTCAGGATCGTAGAGTAGAATGCCAGTTTGTAGAGCTAGAGTCGTAGAGCCACTAAAATTCGTAGAGTAAAAATAGTAAAGCTAAAGTCACTCTACTATTTGAGAATCAACTCTATGATGCCAAAATCATAGAGTACAATTATTATAACAAGTTAGTGACAAGTTCTGACAAGGGTCATAAACCTTAAACACACACTCCTCAAGATTGATCTTCATGTGTGTTGGCGATAAAGACAAGACTAAGAAATCTCTATCCAACAACTATATTAGCAAGGACAAGGACACATGTCTGTTGCTGCATTATTCACAGCATTATAGAAAGCGACCTGAGGTGGTCCAAGCAGACAATATTTCTAAGTTAAAGAATCAGAAATTGACAAGTGGCCCAGACCGAATGGAGCAATAGTAATCTTAACGGGAAAAATCTAAGAAGACTCTATAAAAAGACTACAAATTCAAGCATTGCAACTAACGATCGATCAAGAAAGCAAGTGCTGAAAGTCCAAGTTCTCAAAACTCAACTATACAATTCTGAAAGAACATAAATTGCTGCTAATATTTTTGAAGAATGACTCAATGCTACTTAACAACACCTCAAACAACAACTCGTTCTTATTGATTAACAGATCTATGGTCCATTAGAGCATATATGTCCTCAATTTTTCTCCTTATGTTCCGATATAGGACTTTACTATCACGTGATACCTCAACAATCTCTGCCTTAATGCGTGATCTCTCCGTCCACGTCGACATCAAGCTCCCCTTTGAAATTTAACTATACTCTTTTGAGCATTAGCTCATCACTTCTTCTAGTTAACGAGTCACCCTATCATTATCTCTTGTTTGATCTATCAAGAGTCTCTGTTAAGCCTATAAAGTCTCCCTATTTGATAAGCTTATCTCTCAGTATCTATAACGCCTCGGCCCCGAAACTCGGGTCTTGCCTTTAAGCCCGGATTTGGTGCATCACTGTACTACCCATACCATACATCTTCTAGACATCTCATCATAATGTAAAATAAATACATTATCCTTATAAAACTACCATAGTCTTACATTCTACTCCCAGGTACAAAGACCTTTACTAATACATCATCTAATATTCAATACAATATTATATCTGTATTAATATTACAATTAATACCAATCATCTTCAATCATCTCTAATCCTGTCTTCTGTATTTATCGAGTTCTTTGGTCCGCTCTGGCTTATCTGAAAATAATTATTTATAGCAAGGGTGAGCAACTACATTACCCAACAAGTTTAACAGTTATCACATAACACATAATTCATATTTCAACATTCTTCACATTTCTCATAATTTGCATTTCATACATGCTTTATCTTTATCATATTGTGTATTCATACATGCTTCATCTTTACTCATACTGTGCATTTATACATGCTTCATCATTACTCATACTGTACATTTTGTACATATTTCATCTCTCTCATATATCGTGTTTTATACATGCTCATTCCTTGTCATACTGCTCATTTAAACATACTTTGCATTTTATGCATACATCACATTTCTCATGTTATAAAGTTCACATAGAACAATTAACATAAATCAACAACTGAATATTAACAGTTTAACATCACATTTGCAACATATAGTGCACATAAAAGCATCACAATGATTTCACATAACACATAGCAACAAGTACTGAAAAACTTGCCTGATTTGTTTTTCCGGCTTTTGCTAATATTTTGCATCCTTTGCATGACCTACATAATTAATAATATTGGCATAATAGTTAGTTATCTGTATAACTCTTTACCACTTTTATTTTAAGTATTCATCGTACTAGTTTATCATCTACATCAATTACATAAAGTAATTCTTTCTCTCGTACTCAATTCTGAGTTATCTACATCATCATAGAATATTTTTCATTAACAGTATTCATCGTCTCATCATACATTAACTCTTATTAATTACATTCTGTAATTAAATTATAACATTTCTATTTACCACTTCAATAATCTCCATTATTCGGAGTTACATCCAAAGATTCTTAAAACCTTGGTAAATCTCTTTTTTACATAAAAAAATATGCTATTACGCATCAACATATATCATCCTCCAAAATTTCATCTCAATCCGAGTTATAAAACTCGTTTTCACAGTTTTTCTTTAACAAAACATTGTTTTTGTTTTTATCGTAACTCTTTCGTTACTCATCCATTTTTGTTCATCCTTATGTCAAATTAAAACTTATACAGTCTACTTTAATCTCATGTAGGCCCTGGTTTTAGATTCTTCTTTAATCAAAACAGATTTTCACTTTTGCAAGCAAGGTCATATTGTTACAAAATCGGACCATCTTTACTAAATCATTAATAAAACGCATTCCGTAATGAATTTCATCTTCATCTTCTTTTCTACATCTTCATAACTTCCATATCTACAACTTTTATTAATATACTATCATCACATTCTCATCATATGATTTTATATAATTTTTAGAAGCTTATTCGTTCATCAAATGACCTTCACAATTTAATTGAGGTCGACATACCAATTAGTCACATAATAACCCTCTATCTTGGTTTACATTCATCTTCATTCATACCCTTTACTGCTTCCTTTTTATTAGAATTGAAGCAATTTATAATGTTACTAACTCTTGTTACGGCATTATGACGATTGTACATCCATACGCTCGAGTAATCATCGCGAACGCCCAAACGACACGCATTGGCGTACGCTTAGCTCGCCCATACAACTTGTTTAGTACTTATTTGTTAATAATAAGTATTTTACATTCCATAATGTTCATCTTTTATTACTTAGAATAACATTTTTCATCGTCGGAAGCATTGCACGTTACATACGTGCATGCCCGACGCCCTCCGATTGCCTCAGACTGCACAACAGTCCCAACAATGACCAATTTCAACCGTGCTCCAGGCCTCAACTCTCAATTCTTAAATAATGAAGGTTGTAGTTATACTTCTTAGCTTTTCGGATCATCTTGAATCACCCCAATCGGAGTTCGTAGGAGAATGTTATGCCTAATTTACTAAAGGACGTTAAAACTGTCTTGCACCTACTATTGTCGAGCATCCCGGCGCTCTAGCAAGGCCATTTCCAGCGCCCTAGCTCTGGTGGGCAGTATGCCAAGCTCGGCCAAAAGCCTTTACTCCCAAAAAATTTCGGCTCGTCGCCGCTACTTCACCGCTTCATAACATCGTCATCCGATATCGGAATGAGTCCGTTCTTGAGGCTATAGAAAGCTTGTAACATGCTCTACAAAACCCCCATGAATTCATAATTTTTCAACATCATCATCAGGCCAAAATATTAGCCCAAAAGTTCCCCGAGACTACGTTATTCGCCATAACTTCGTTATAGCTTATTTTTCCATCATTCTAATTGGAATATTTTCATAAATTCCATACACATAATTCCTTCTTCCTGGAATTTAATACACATCTTATGAACTAATGATTTCTTTAGTCCGATTATAATCCTCTTCATAGTCCATTTGTCCATCCTTTACGCATAGGCTTACATTCATTTTAATTATTCATCTTATCATCATTTTTCATCCATTCGATCATGGTTATACATAAAACCATCATCATCTATCATTTTTTACTTCCACAACCAAGCATAAACAAAACAAAGTGTTATCATGGTTTTAAAAATTACATTTAGCTAGGTTTTCTTTCTTCATCCATCATTGCTCATAGCTTTGCCTCATTTTTCATGCTTCCATGGTTATATACCATTTGAGACATAAACATAACACTTAGATTTTCACATTTTCCAAAAAAGAAAGCATTCAAAATTTTTAGGGATTATGACTAGGAATTACCTTATTTAGGTTCTTCCTCAACTTGGTTCTTCTTCTTCTTGCTAGAGCTTGCTAACTTGATAGCTTCTTGCTCTCCATCTCTTCTTCCTCTAGCTCCATCCGAGCTCTTCCTCTTCCTCTTGCTAGCTCTTCAAGCTTTCTCATCTTTCATGGTTTATGAGTGAACTATGGACAAAACTAGAATTTCTCTCCTTCTTCCTCCTTTTCTTCTCTTCTCTTCTCTTCTTTCTCTCTCTCTCTCTCTATATATATATATATATTCAGCTGAACATTTGGGGGATACAGGTGAAGAATAAGGAAGAGGAGCTTGATAATTTGCCTTATTAGGCTAAATTATCAAGTCAACATTCCCATGCCCCATACAAATTCATTAGCCAATAACAAGAGGAGTTGGTGAGGGAAATAAAGAAGCACTCTTTTCATTCCTTCCATAATTATCAGCAATCAGTCGCATCCCCCTGGCCCACCATTCTAGAAGGTTTATTATTCCTCTTTTATTTACTCGTTTGTCCATTTAATTGCCCATTTGGCCATTTTGACATCCGAAAATTAACTTTTTTATGATTATAGTCGATTCCTACTAAAGTCGACGTTCTAAATGTCGTGGGAACATCTGTTTCATTAAATTTATCTTTGAATCTCGAGTTTAACTCTTTTTTATCCAAAAAGTCAACTGTTAACTTTGACCAAAAAGCCAACCCCAACTCATTTTGTTTTTATAGTCTACCTTGACTAATTTGAACATCCCAGACTCAAATTCGCACTCCAATCATCGAAATTCTATTCTGAACTCCTAGTTTGACTTTTCATGATAAAAGTCAACTATTGACTTTGACCAAAAAGTCAACCTTGACACCATATCGTGTACAGTCTTTTCTCACTAAATTCGATGTTTTGGACTCAAATATATAGTCCACGTCACAAAATTCCTGTCTAAACATATGTATAGAAGCTAAAGGTTGTGATTTTGGGGTGAAGAATGATAAAAAGGTTTTAAAGGTATATCTTTTATTAAATTATGAGAATTTTTTTTAAATAAATGCGTTTAAATATTTATATCGATATTGAGTATTGTAAGAAGTTTGAGAATCTTCGGAGTATATCGATTATAATATTGATTATTGTCGAAAATTAGAATGAAGCTATATGTTAATGCATAAGATCAGGAGTAAAAATAGTCTGAATTTTGGGGGCGTTACAGTGGCTTCTTTCTTGTCTTCTTCTCATTTTAGCCATTCTTTGTGCAGCTTTTTTGAATTTGACTAAATGTTGAGAGTGGGGCATGATGGGAGAGACTTTGGGAGGGTTCCTTGATGAGGTGAGTACCCCATAGGCTGACTGAGTCCCAATGGGCCGACCTCAAAGGCTCCTCCCCCACTTGCTTTACTTTGCTCCTTAGTTGCTCGGTTGCATCACTTTGTGTCTTGCTTATTTGAGCATGTTTTTCTCCATCCATTCTTGTTTTCTTATGGGAGTGTATTATTTGCATTAGGTATTGGCATGAGACGCCTCCGTATAGTGGCTCTCCTAGTGAGGTCTTCATACTTGGCCATTTTCTTAACAATTTCTCACACTTAGCCAATTTTGGCCATTTTCAGTGAAAATAGCCAATGTCTTGTCCTGGCTCCTTATTAGGAAACCATGATGAATGGTGAGGGATGTCAATGAAGGTGTTGATTTCCTTAAAATTGATGTGGCAATACGGGTGCCTAGATGGCCTCCCGGATAGGACCTGTCAGGAGCCATTTTATGAGAGAGACCATATTCTAGATATTCACAAATTTGGAGGTTAACTATCACTAATTATGAGTTAGTTAAGATAATTAACCTCTTAATTTATACCCGGAATGCAGCGATTTTGGTAGGTTTATTGTCTAAAATTAAATGTATTTATTTCACTTTTGGATTTAAAAAAAAGTATCAAATTCTTTTTAAAAAGTCAAGATTAATCACTATAATAGGGACAACTGAGTATCATAAATTTATAAAAAAGCGAGAGCTTAGCAATCCCTGACAAAAAATATAGTCAGTAATCTTGTGTTTTTTAAATATTTAATTAAATGTAATACTTTTTAATTAATTTCTTATTATATTCATACGTTTGGCTAATATTCATCATAAGTACTTGCATGTGCTTATGTCAAAGAATTTTCTAGGAAGAAAAACATGGAAACAAGTAAGGAAATATAAAAAAATAACTTTGTGAAATATGATATAAAGGAGATAAAATATAAAGGTTGCCTTTTCAATGTTGATTGTCTTTTCAAGCTTTCTGAAGCTTTTTTTTTTGGAGTTGGATTCCCTTCATTACACTTTCTCTCTAATTCTATCCAATACATCATAATTTTATAGTTTTGGATAGTATAATTGAAATCAATACCAAACAATTAATTTATAATATTGAGTAACATAATTGTTCAAAAAATGAAAGTAATCCGACCATTTTTCATCATTTAATTAACATGTGAAATTTTCATTAAAGTTTGAATGGTTAAAAATTCTTTTAAGCTTTTAACGGTACAAATTTAATGATTATAATTTTTATAGGATTGATCTTAATATCATCAATAATCTATTAACATATTATCGTTACTAATAAATAATTGGTGTATTGGAGGGAAGGTGCAATAGATAGGAGACAAGTCCTTTTTTTAGCCTCTAAGGTAGGCCGAGTGAAAGGAGCTTGGTGTCCCTTAGCAAGGTCTCGAATTCAATTCTTGTGAATAGAGAAAACGGTGTTAGGGAAAGCTCCCCCCTTGTGGGTCCGACCGTAGCTCGATTCCGAATTAGTCGGGGCCTAATGGTTGTTAGATACTGGGAGGTAAGAACCCAAAAAAAGTAGGGATTTTGAATTAGTATATCAATTAAGAAGAAGATTTTACGCATAATTTTAGTTTTGAGTTTTCTTTTCATTGGTAATCCACTCTTATTAATAAAATGGTATCCTATTGCATTGTGAGAGAGTTTTTGATTAGTAAAATTATGGTTAATTTGGGGTTCTTGTTATTTTTTTGGTAGTTTCCATATTATATTTTTCTTGTGAATTTAAAGACCTCAATAGATTTTAGGTTTATTTACTTAGTAAATTTTAGTTTTTGCTGACGCTAGAACAATATCTAGTCCCCCGGTCATTTTTGTCTCGTGTCAAGGAATTAATCATATACATATGTCAAAAATTGAATCGTAGGAATTAAATTTTTTACCAATTAAGAAATGAGTAATTTTATTTGTTAATAAAATTATGCAAACTGTAACAATCAAACCAACAAGTAAATAACCAAAATGTTTTTCCAGTAACAAAAAATTGATCACCTCTGTGAGCCTCTATTGGAAAGAACTGGCAGGGGCGAAGCTATGTTAAGGCTGGAGGGGGCCACGCCCCCTCCTCCCAAGGTTAGAAAATTGAGTCACCGGCAGCTCGTGGTCCCGAGTCAAGGCCACTTATATTGTGGCTCAATGGAGGGCCTGGTTGTTCTTCTGTAGCTTATGGAGCAGCTGAAAAGATTAGAGCTTTACATATTCTTCCTGATGGACCTGATGGGAAGAATCTTTACTTGAATCCCTATGCTTGGAACAAGTGTATGCATTTAGTTGATGTGTTCTTTTGTCATAGAATTCTTTCTGTGATCTACATGATGTTTTAACTAATTTCAATATCTTTATTTGTTGGCAGTGGCAAATTTGCTTTTCCTTGAATCACCAGCTGGTGTTGGTTTTTCATATTCAAACTCATCGGTAGATTTATACACTGCAGGTAATACGTCTTGATATTTTGATGTTTTTATGATGCTTTATTCTCAACACTATGTTAAATGGATAAAATTCAGGTTAGAGATGACATAAATAGATAGCCTCTAATAAAAAGATTAAATATTTCTAAAAACTATTAAATGGAAATTAGGTCCAATTTGAGTTGTTCAAGTAATTAATTTGACTTTAAATAATTTATGACCGGGTCATATATATATATATATATACACACACACACACACACACACACACATATATATATATACTGAGTCCGGCTCTCTAGCGAACCAAAGGGAGCGAACCAAAAATGAACCGACTATAGTGACGATTTTGTCGACGGACAAAACGGTCGCTATAGCTGGTTCGTTAGCTTTCTATGCTATAGCGACGGACAAAACCGTTGTTATAGTCGGTTCGTTTTTGATTCGCTGAAAAGCCGGGCAATATATATATTATGTTAAAAAAATTCTTGCCCCCTCCCCCCAAGCTTCGATCCTGGCTTCGTCCCTAAGAACTAGAATCCAATCATTTCTGTATCAAAGAGAGAAACATTTGAATTCTCTTTTATACGAGTACCCTATCAAATATAAAGAAATTACTTTTCATGTTCATACCTGACAAAGATATGAGCAATTGAGTTTGTTTAGATGGATAGGTAATTTGTACAATAAAAGAAATATAATATTTATTTACATAAAAAGGGTTCTTAGCTGTAAAATAGTTAGTAATTTTTATGTTACTTATTTCCTTTGCTTATTTTATTCACAAAAATGAAATTATAGTATTATAATAATTATTTGGGGGTAACTTTTTTCTATAGATTTTGAAGGGGTGATGTAACGACCCCAAAACCCGGTCACCTTGACCTCGGGTCCGGTTCGCCACGATACTACATATACAATACAAATCTCTCTAACGTAAAAGTAATTTCTATAATATTACAATACATCTCTATCTAATCCCAGGTTTTCTAACCTTTAATCGTACAAATCATTCTAACTTAGAGTATATAATACATCAGCTTCTAAATAATAGTGCAACATTAAAATAATACAATGTCGCGACATAGATTTTTAATTCTTCTTTTAAACATTTTCCCTTCAATCATCTTCTTCTAAACAACTAGGTCCTTCCATGCTAGCTGCAAAAAAATCTATTTGTGGCGTGGGTGAGCAACTACGTTGCCCGCAAGTTTAACAGTTACACATAATACATAAATCATGTATCATGCATGCTTCACAATATTTCCATATATGACAGTTATACATGTAAACATATTAACACGTAAATCACATATCATCGTGTTTTTCATTGCACAGTATAAAGTTCAAATTGAACAGTTCAAATGGATAACACAACTAAATCAACAGTTCATAGCATGTTGTAATATAACAACGCATTAACATATAATGACATTTTACACATAAGAGCAAGTTCTGAAAAACTTGCATGTCTGCCTGCACTTTCCTCAATTATGTCACTCACTTCTTCTAAACGGTAACCTAAATCCGATAATTATTCCTTCAACTCAATTCAATTTTAAACGTCCCCTCAAATTATTTTTATAATATTTTTATAAAAATATGTGGTTAACCTTTACATAGACTCGTACGTCCCATAACATCACATTTTAGTCGATAGAAATTATAATAATAATTATCGACTTGATTTTACTTAATTATTTTTAATTCGTTGGAAGTCTAATTCCCCCATTAAGCCTCCTTAACCATTTTATTATTTTTTTTCTTTTCTAGACACACACATATACATATATTCCATACACAAAAATAATTTTTCTGGAATGTTTTCTTTTTATTAACTATTTTTCAAAAACCCATTTTTAGTTCGTAACTTGTCAAAATTAACTATATCGCACTAAAGGTCAAAAATTCTGAAATCTTGCCAGAATCTTATGCATGTTAACATGAAGTTTCAGTTTCAATTTCGTGCTCATCGGAGTTATAGAACTCAAGTTATAGCAGTTTTCGTCAGAAAAATTCAAATATTGAATTGGTCATATCTCATTCATCCGAAGTCGGAATACGTTCATCTTCGGACTAGAGATTCATTATATTATCTAGTTTTAGTCTCCAAAAGGACTTAATTTATTTCAATGTTTAAGTGGTCCAAACAGATACCCGAAAAAGTGGCAGATTGCTTTTTAGGATATTCCAGCTTTGTCCTGTTTTGGTAGAAATATCATAACTAATTCATTTCAAAATATTTTTGGTTGATTCTTATTTCTTTGTTTAGTTACTTTCAGAGCTTTCTTTTCATATATAGCTCGCTTCCTAACTCTTTATGCACAAAGAGTTATGGTATTTACAAAAACACGGTAGCAAACTACTTTTCTAAAAATTTCCAGATTTTGTGTTCTTCATTCCTTTGGTTTGATTTCTTGATTTCTCTTGTTTGATTCTTGTCTATACATGATTAAACCATCACATATCAACAAGAACATATCTTCCTTACATAAATTTCATAAAAATTAACATCTACACATAAATATCCAAAAGATTGGCTAGAGTTTACCTTTAAACTAGTTTTCTTTCTTCTCTTTATTTCATAGCTTTTCTTCCTCTTTCATGCTCCATGGTTACATACCATTTGCGATACATACAAAACACCTTAACATAGTGAGTATTTTCAGATTCTCACAAGGGAAGATATCCAAGAATTGTTTTATGGATTAAGTTTAGAAATACCTTAATTAGGGTTTTCTTTCTTCTTCTTCTTCTTCTTCTTATTCTTCTTATTCTCTCTTTTCTTCCTTTCTCTTAATTTGCTACGGGAGGGAGTTTGAGGAATGGAAGATGAAGTGTTGAAAATTTGCCTAATTAAGCTTAATCATTTAGCCAATATCAAGGGAAAAATGGTCATCAACCATTGCTAGGGAAGGGCATAATGGTCTTTAAAATATCTCAAGGAAATTTCCTAGAAATTTCCTCCCAGGACACAATGGTCATAAGCAATTTTCTTCAAGGACAAAATTGTCATTCTCCCATTACTAAGAAACTTCCTAACAATTTCCTCTTAGGTTACAATGGTCTTTAATAATTTTCTCTAAGGACAAAATAGTCTTTCCCTCATTATTAGGAAATTTCCTAGAAATTTCATTCAAGGATATCATGGTCATTAATACTTTTCTTTTGGGACAAATAGTCATTTCCCAATTACTAGAAAACTTCCTACCAATTTCCTTCTTAGGACACATGAGTCATTAATCACTTTCTCTTGGATAATATAGTCATTTCTTACAATTTCCTACATTTAACTCAAATATGGTTAGTTCCTAACCATAATTATTTTACTAACACATGTCCCATTATTTTAGGCTACTAAATTAAATTCTCATTTAGGCTTCTTCATTGGACTTGTCACAAGTTTTTAATTAAATAACTTGGGTCATCTTAATTCTCTAAAATTGGGCTTGGCACTATAATTCATTGGACTTTCCTCATATAAAGTTGGACCAAAATTTGGGCCAACTTAATTCTCCACAACTATTTTATACATTGGGCTTGCAACCTAGATTAATTTCTTACTAGCAAATACATAACACACATACTATCAAATAAATATATATCACATATATTTATTTACTCATCACACTTACACAAAATATTATCCATATAAACGTCATTGTATTAGAACAAGGTACATACATTAATTCACTAATTTTAACTAAGTGAATTAATTAACTCATATATCTTATAATATAATTTATCTCATTCGTAAAATATAAATTACTTAACTTTCTTAGTTCTCTTTATTTTATTTTCATAGCTAATTTAAATCGTTAACTTAATAGTTAAATTAACTATTAAATATTAACTCCATCGCATAAATCACATAAATATATATAATACATATATATTTATACATCTAATCCTGACACATCTCATAATAAGAATTTTATTTATTAAATTCTTATTTTACTATTATTAAAATAATTTTTGAAACTCCGGGATATACATTCACCCATTCTTCTAAGAATTTCTTCCCCAAAATTAAAGCATACTCATCTTTACTCTGGGATATTACATTTACTCATTCTTCTAAGAATTTCGTCCTCGAAATTACAACATACTAATTCTGCTCATTCCCTTTATCAAAATACGATTTTCATATTAACCTTTATTCTCACATTAATAGCAACTTAACTCTTTCCTCCTCTAAAGATTTTCATCAATCATCACATTTTGTGATCACATTTCTCTAAAAAATCATACCATCTAAACATTCAACTTCCAAGACAAGGAGCGTGACGCCCCCAAATCCGGGTACCTCAAACCCGAGTTCGGTGCTACACGGTACATTCTATTCCATACAATATAATAGACATGAATATAATTACTATATTATTACAACACGTCTTACTCTCAATCCCAGGTTCTATTACCATAACATCATTCCAAATACATAATAAGTCTTAATATTACAACATTACTAATACAAATAAACTACGATGCCATTTAGACGTTCATCTTGCCATTTCCCTTGTCCTTACCAGAACCTTCAACCCACTCGGACTTAGCTGCAATGTTTAATATAAAGCAAGAATGAGCATTCAATTGCCCAGCAAGTATAACAGTTGAATAACAACAATATCATCAATCATATCATTTCTCTTCGATAACTGAACAATAGTTGTAAAATATTCTGAATAAACAGGAATAATACTTTGCTTTCATTTTAAAAATATATTTTTGAAACGACATTGAGTGGTCATAAGACCTTGAACTTTCTTTTGCTTTCTTGAAAAGGTACACAGTAATATAACTACAAACCGTCTTGCTTATGAGCACTTCTAGGTGATCAGCCTATTGTACTCTATGTTGATCAACACTCTAGCTGGAAACGACTATATGCGTTTATTTAGGCGCTCGATGCCTTGTCAGAATAACTGACTAAAAACTACCCCTAATATTAGGGTTGTTCATCTCATTCATGTCTCGGAATCTTAACCAAAACAATTCGGTTAGATAGCTCTACTTAATCATCAATAACATTTCAAGGATTTATTATCAAATCAATAACACATTTCAATATCTGTCTAGCCGAAACAAATGGCATTGACGTTTTCTATAACAGTCCATATATATGTGAACTTTGAAAGCTTCAACAATTTATGTCATAACATAGCTCGAATACTTGTGCAAATACTAAAAGATTTACATAAGTAAGGAATTCACACAACCATATATGAATTGCGTAAATTGAAACTTCAAACATCGCACGAGAGTCATGAGAATATAATCAAATGAATCAAATAAACTTGCTCAACACAAGGGTTAGACAAGCGCTAGAAAACTTGCCTTAAGCGCTTGCTACTATTTGACGTTAATCGTCCTTCAAATGTCCTACACATTTAAGTACATAGCCACATACCAATTAGACACACAATTAATGCCAAAGATTGGTTTACATTACCCTATAATGTTTCATTCTAATTAGGAACATAATATCAAACAAGGTTACACACACTTAATACGACGTTTCGACGTTCGCACAATGCACGTCCGATTCGCCTCATATGCATAAGTTTAGCATGCTCATACACTTGTCTAATTCATCATTGATTAATGAAAGAGTCATTATAAACCATAATGTACAAGTTTTAAAACTTAAAACAATAACTTTTAGCGTTGGAAACATTACATATTACATACATGCATGTACCCCATCTTTGCTTCCTAATGCACAATAGTCCTAAAAATGGCCAATTTAGAAATTGATCAAGGCAATAACTTTCAATTCTGATTAATGAAATTGTAGTTCTATTTCTTAGCTTTTCGAATCATCTTGAATCATCCAAAACGGAGTTCGTATGGGAAAGTTACGTCCATTTTACTAAAGGAGGTCAAAGCTGATTCTGGCCTAATATTGGCCCAGCGTATATACGCCCAAAATTTGCCTGTAACCGGCGTATATACGCCCAAATGCAGAACTCTGGCATAAAGTCAGCGTATATACGCCCAAGCCCACTTTTGTTCTTTCCCCGAATTTCCAGCATGCTCTGTTTTTCCTATGTTACTACAAAGCTCATAACTTCTTCGTTATAAGTCGGAATTAGACCATTTCAGAGGCTATAAAAAGCTTATAACATGCTCTCCAAAACCATCATGAATTCGTGGCTCCAAAGAGCCTAGTCCAACTAGTTTTCAACGAAACTCAAACTTAGGCCAATTCGTTCTTCCTCTTTGTGTCTTAGCTATTATGCAATAAGTCAATATGACTTAAAACATGCATCTATTGCTAAGCTAAGAAACATAACATCCTTTCATCAATTAATCAACACCTAGTTCCCAAGTTCTTAGAGAAATTCTTCTCTTGAGCATCTTATCAAACAGTTTATGGGCATAGCCTTAGAATTCAGAACTCATAGCTTTGCCAATATATGGCTGCCCCAGATTTCACATTGAAATCATTTCCTACAAATCTCTAAGCACATAGCAACAATTCTCAACCATCTAACACAACCAATACATAGTGATTACATTATTGACAAAATACAAATAACAGTCCATAATGTCCATCACAGTCCATCTCTTGATTCCTTATGCATAGGTTCGATTCTCATTCATTGTTCCACTTTCACATATCATTAACAAGGTTTAATAGAGCTAACAATATTCATATATGTTCATGAACTAACTAAGCAAAATCAGTCACATAATTCCAACAAAGCAACCAAAGAAAAATTAAGAACTTGGAAATATTGTGGAAATGAGCTAAGCTCTATATTGCTTACCTCTTAGAGCTTCTTCTAAGGATGCTAAATGGATTAATACTCAGCTGCTACACCACTCCTTCTTCTTCCTCAAACCACCCGTACACACTCAATTCCTACACTCTCTCAATATTCAGTTTCTAACTTAGCAACAAACAAAGGAATAAAAGGCTTGCAATGGGAGGAGTATTTATAGAAGAATAACTGAGCTTCAAGGAGGTGATTGGGGTTGGGCATGCTCTGCTAAGGCAGCTCCCCATGGCTGGGGGAGTGAGCTTTGGCTCCTCCAAGACTCGGGTACTCCCCCCTTCTCCCCATAGGTTTATTCTCTCATTTTCCTCTACCAAATGCAGATTGTTCCTCCCCAAATACACCACGTTCTTCATTCTCTTCTTCCTTTCTTCCTTTTCCTTCTCCCGTACTCTTCTCCCACCTTCAATTTAGTTCAACTGATTGTATAACCCATTTCCCTCATGGGTCATGGGTTGTGGGTCATGGGTTATGGGTTTGGGTCATAGACTCGACCCATGGGTCTTGGGCTTCAATTAGGGTCACTCTTGCACTTCTAATTTAATAATCTATTGGGCTTCTAATAAAAATTCAATTGGGCTTCAAATAAATCCTACACTTGGATTATTAACTCCTCTTATTAACGCTTTGGAGAAATTATGAAAAGTCATAAAATCGAAAAATGCGTCTTTGCATAAATAGCGCTTTAGCGCTATTTCTCTAAATGATTTAATCAATACCATGAAATAACAATACTCAAAAATTATCACATACACGTCATATGTAGTAATAAAACATACAAACACATAACATAGAATAATTTTAATGAAAGTTCAATTTATTCAATAAAATTCATAGGCTCGAATTACAAAGCTACCCACGATTCGTGGTCGTTACAAGGAGTATCTTTCAAGAGTCTCCAACAATTGTTCAATAATTGTGAAGTAGTATGAATAACTAGGAAATAAAAAGATTCTTTTAAAAAATGTTGCCATCATGTTGAGGGGTCATAAAGACCATGAATAATTTTTATTCATCGAAAACCATCGGATACTTTAGGGGATCAGCCTATTGTACTATATGTCGTGCACAACATATAAAATTGGGACTATATGCTCGTCATCAATTGTTCATCCTCAGTCTTATCATCAGGGTCCGCACCAAAATTTTGGATTGGAAAAATTTTAATCATCTTTTAAAGTTCATCATTTATCATCAAAGGTGTCCAGCTGAAACAAATACTTACATCAATAATTCGAATATCAATCGAAATATTTAGCCAGCTCAACTAGCATACTTTTTAATAGATTAAAGAAAATAAAAAATCATTTTATGATGTCATGATACCGTACCATTTTGACAGTACGTTGAGAATTCCGTCATTTTATGACTTTGTCATACTACATCATACCATAATGGGCTGACGATCCTTAGATCACATCCAACACTACGTTAATCTGTATTGATGACTCCATCGTTTATCATTTATGCACTAAATGCATTAATGATATTAAAAATACATTTTGATAATTTCAAATCATTTTGCCTAGCTGAAACAATTAGCATAGACATATGAATCATAGGACCTTTTTAAAACTTGTTGGTTCAAAAATTGATCCAACGTATTTTTCGAAAACATAAAAGTGCAAATATCAGCACGATATCAATAAATTCGAAATCTAGCATAGCTAGAAGATTTGGAATACCTATGCTTCCTCCATCAACTTTAATTTTCTCCAATAATCCACTGTTTAATAATTCTATCTATTTCTAACATTCTTATTAATTCCTACACTGAAAATCCTCAGCTCTACATCCACAACCTTTCTATACCCTAGTATAGTTCATCAAACCTACCACAAGTTATGAGTTCAAGAACTTACCACAATAATAATGAGTTTAGGAACTTGTCCTAGCAATACGTAGTCCAAGAACCAATCAAGGACTGTCCATACGCTTAGGGGTTCAAAAATATACCATATGATTATGAGTCACGAACTTACCATAAGTATGAGTTTTAAGAATGCGCACCTAATCTTAATATTCTCTAACTATCAAATATAATATGAGAAAAGAATCACCTTCTCACAATATGTATATTGATAACGCGACATCAATATTTCAATAATTGTCGATGTGATAAACTAAGTAGTCGTTAGACCAAGCACAAAACCCCTCCCCATACAAAGGTTTGTACAACTCAACTATCACATGATTCCTCAATTAAAATCCCACATAATTCTAATCTTAGGTTATTCTTTGCTCAATACGAACTTTTCTTTAATTCGTATCTCATCTTTTATAACTCCTTTTGAGTTTTATCTTTGTACAATCTTATAGTACATTTTTCGTACATCAATTCTGCTATAAAATTTCAATCATTTGATCGATCATCGATCTTTCCATGTCTTAATCAGATCACGTTGTGATGTTTTCTTATAATCGTGTTATACTACGATTCTTTTCTATCTTATGATCGTTTTGTTTTACGATCTTCTTATCTTATAACTCTTTGAGATTCTTCTTTGAATTTTCTTGTTTATAACTTAATCCATTTCTTTATGGATTCATCTTAAACATCTACTATAGATCTTTTCACGATCTGCTAGTATTCTTTCTATTTTTTTCAAAAATCTTATCATAAGATATCTCTTATCATTTATTTTCATTTCACACCGGGTAGTCTTTCTCTATTTATTTCAAAGCACATTTATTAAGCATACTTTTATTAATATGCATCTCGTAGTACATAATACTTTGCATCTTATAGCACATACATAACATATCCCTCTAATAGTATACAAGTGGGGATTTATAACAAAACATCTCTTAACTTACACAAAATTGAGATTACATATTAATAACATTATAAGTAGGCGTATCTATATACGCCATTCACACCTTAACCTCCTAGACCACGCTCAATGGCCTCTTCTTGTTCCTCTTGCGTAATGATCCGGACCTGCTCCCTACTAATGATGGGTCCGGTCTGATCTTCGTCCTCAAGGTAATTGGATACCCTATCGTGAATATGCCCAACCAGCTTGTTAAAGGTGTACTGTTGAGTAGGTTTTATACCTACGAATCGGATACCAATGAACGTGAATTATTGCTTATTTCTATGGTTTTCTGTTACTTTTCATGTATTTTGTGTGTTTTTGTAGGTTGCACATGTTAGGATTGCATTGGGCGAGAATTGGACGTTCGAGTGGATGAAGTTGCTGTTGTTGCTGGGATTGCAGGAATTCAGAGCAGCGCGACCGCGCCCAAAATGAACTGGGTAACAGCGCGGCCGCGCGTGATGTCAGAGTTAGAAAAAAAAATGGCTGCCAGGGTAGCCCGGCTCCGCGCCTTGCAAGCTTAATTCAGGCGCGGCCGCGCCGGTTCGAGTGAGGGCAAAATGGACTTTTCAGGTGTTTTAAATGATTTTGATTTAAACTTGGTTTTGGAACTTTGTAATTAATTAGGGGTTTTATCAGATACTATAAATAGGTTTTTTTTAGTTGGTAATTGGTACCTATCTATTAGAAACCCTAGTTTGGAGCAATTGGAAAAGACTTGAAGCAAGTTAATAGCAAGGAGAAAGCAAGGAGGAGCAGGACAGAGTTTGAAGGATTGCTTACAGTGTTTCTTCTCTTTTCTCTCTATTCTGAGTTTTGACGTTATTAAACTTGTGGATGATGATTTCTAGTTTATTTATGAACTAAATTTTTTTTGAGGCTATAATGGATCTTAATGCATAGTTTTGAATAGCATGCTTCTTTGAATATTATGATTGGTTTTTTCTGGATGGTCTATTATGGTTTGTGCTGAATTGCTAATTATCTGGCCAATAATTATTAAGATAATCTGTATGAATTTGAAAGATGAAGTATGGATTTAGATCTGACCATAATAGCATGTGATTGTGTCTTCTGCTGTCGATGGAATTCATAATTTGTGATTAGGATAGAGATAAACCTATCACCGCATGTAATCAAAATAGGGAACTTGGGCTTTAAATCCTTTTTAATTATAATTCACATAGAAATATAGCGAGTTAGTTATTTAGGGTGATGAACTTGAGTCTATCAATTGTGGATTTAAGTTAGGTTGTTTATGGAACATTGAAAGATGATCATAAATAGTGATGTGTTCCTGGTTAACAATCTAGAATAACTAGCATAATCCAAAGGGGAGCATATTAAGTGAAGTGAAGCATTAAGTGAAGTTATAGTCTTAAGTCTTTAAAAATCTGTTTTCAAACTAGTGTTAGTAATTTAATTTAGAATTAATTAGTTAAATTCAAAATCTTAGAAATCATAAATCATTTGTTTACTAAAAATTGATTTGGTCTAAATTTGGAATTTGTCATTATAGAATCAATTATTCTCTGTGGGACGATACTCTACTTTCACTTTATTACTTGTGGACTGCGTATACTTGCGTATTTTTGCTAGTATAGATTTTGGCAAACAAGTTTTTGGCGCCGCTGCCGGGGAACAATTGAGTCTAAAATTTCAAGTTTTAAATTTAATTAATTCAGTTTTAGTTAACATTATTTTTCTTGTTACTTCCTGTTTCAGGTGATCTTGGTTTGTTTATGCAAACCCGATCAAAGCAGCCGGAACTTGTGCAGAGTGAAGAAGATCTTGAAAACAAGTTACGCAAGTTGAGAAAGTTTTTCCGTGAAACCATCGAGAAAGAAAAAATGGCTAACGAAGAACAGAAATCATTGAGGGAATATGCCATGCCTAAGCTAGATGAAATCAGGTCAAGCATCACGAGGCCAGCCATCACGGCTAATTCCTTTGAGATCAAGTCGGGTACAATTCAGATGATTCAGAATGCGGTACAGTTTGGGGGATTAGCCAACGATGATCCTAACGAGCACTTGGTTAGCTTTCTTGAGATTTGTGATACATTCAAATATCCAAATGTATCTGATGATGCGGTGAGACTACGTTTGTTTCCGTTTTCACTAAGGGATAAAGCAAAGAGTTGGTTGCACTCACTTCCATCGGGGTCCATCACAACTTGGGATGACTTGGCCCAGAAATTCCTAGCAAAATTCTTTCCGCCGGCGAAGTCTGCTAAGTTGAGAAACGATATTTCCACCTTTGAGCAAAGTCATGGAGAGACACTGTATGAGGCTTGGGAAAGGTTCAAAGAGTTATTGAGAAGATGTCCACATCATGCATTACCCAAGTGGCTGCAAGTTCAGACATTCTACAATGGGCTGAGTAGTAATACTCGAACAATTATAGATGCAGCTGCTGGGGGAGCACTCATGGATAAGAATTTTGATGAAGCTTACACCTTGTTAGAAACTATGGCTGCAAATAACTATCAATGGCCGACGTCGAGGATGAATCACCAAAAGGTAGCTGGAGTTTTGGAAGTAGACGCAGTCACTGCACTAACAGCTCAGATGGCAGCCATGTCTAAGAAAATTGAAGCTTTGGCGGAGCCGAAAGTCCAGCAAGCATCTTATCTGTGTGAACTATGTGCAGGTGCACATCCAACGGAGTATTGTGCCATTAATCCAGAATCGGTACAGTATTTGGGGAGTTATAACAGACCACAACAGCCATACTAGAATGCATATAATCCGGGGTGGAAGAATCATCCGGGTTTCTCATGGAGCAATAACACTCAAGTTCAAAATCCCGCTCTAAGATCACAGAACCCCCCGGGTTTTCAAAACCAAGCTCCACAACAGGCAGAAAGAAAACCCAATTTAGAAGAGTCTTTGGCAAGATTTATCACAGCATCGGAGAAAAGAATGAATGAGCAAGATAAGCTGTTAAATCAGGTAGACTTGAATGTGAAAAGCCAAGCGGTGTCAATTCAGAATCTGCAAAATCAGCTCGGTCAGCTGGCTCAAGTCTTGAACAATCGACCGCAAGGAACACTTCCAAGTGATACAGAGGTTAACCCCAAGAGAGATGGTAAGGAACAATGTCAAGCTGTAACACTTCGAAGTGGGAAACAACTCCAGCAGAGCAGCGCGGCCGCGCCTGAAATACAAGGGGAGGCAGCGCGACCGCGCCCATCCCTAGTCCCAGCTCCTGCAGAGAAAGTGGTAGGAAAAGACAAGGAAACGGAGAATGAGGAGAAAGACAAGGAGAAAGCAAAGCAAGCAGATGTATACTCTCTTGTGCCATATCCTCAGAGATTTCACAAGCAGAAATTAGATAAACAATTCTCCAAATTCCTTGACGTCTTTAAGAAGCTGCAAATCAATATACCATTTGCTGAGGCTTTAGAGCAGATGCTGAGCTACGCCAAATTTATGAAAGGAATTTTATCGAGGAAGAAAAAGCTGGAGGATTATGAAACAGTAGCATTGACTGAGGAGTGTAGTGCTATATTGCAGAAGAAGATGCCACCAAAGTTAAAGGATCCGGGTAGTTTCACTATCCCTTGCACCATTGGCAGCTTATTAATCAGCAGATGTTTGTGTGATTTGGGTGCGAGCATCAACCTTATGCCGTTATCGATATATGTCCAACTGGGTCTACCTGCACCGAAACCGACCAACATCTCTCTTCAGCTTGCTGATCGGTCAGTTACATATCCTAGAGGTATCGTGGAAGACATCTTGGTAAAAGTGGATAAATTCATATTCCCAGCCGATTTCATTATTTTGGACTATGAGGAGGACAAGGACATTCCTATCATACTTGGGAGACCTTTTTTGGCAACGGGAAGAACACTTATAGATGTGCAAAAAGGAGAATTGACTATGAGGGTACAAGACCAAGAAGTGACATTCAATGTGTTCAAAGCCATGAAATTTCCTACAGATGAGGAAGAGTGTTTCCGGTTGGATGTGGTAGAAAAAGTGGTGGAAGACGAGTTTTTGAGGAAATTGACTGCGGATCCATTGGAACCTGTTTTATTAGGGGAGGCTGACATGGATGACATAGAGATGATGGAGTTTCTTCACATTTTAGATACAGTGCCGAGAGTACGCAAATTTCAGATCCCCTATGAACCTTTGGAACTTACCGACAAATCGTTAGAACGTTTGAAGCCATCTCTTGAAATACCTCCTACTCTTGAACTTAAACCTTTACCGAGTCATCTGAGGTATGCTTATTTGGGTGAATCATCTACTTTGTCTGTTATTATTGCATCTGTACTTAACGAATTGCAAGAAAGTAAATTGATTCGAGTTCTCCAGGAATACAAGTCAGCCATTGGTTGGACCATCGCAGACATAAAAGGAATTAGCCCATCATTCTGTATGCCCAAGATCCTTTTGGAAGACGATGCCAAACCAACGATAGAGCAACAAAGGAGGCTGAACCCGATCATGAAAGAGGTGGTGAAAAAGGAAATTTTGAAGTGGCTTGATGCGGGTATCATTTACCCCATCTCCGATAGCAGTTGGGTGAGTCCAGTACAGTGTGTGCCTAAAAAGGGTGGTATGACGGTTGTAGAAAACGAGAATAATGAGTTGATACCGACAAGGACAGTGACTGGATGGAGGGTTTATATGGACTACAGGAAATTAAACAAGGTAACCCGCAAGGATCACTTTCCTCTACCCTTCATTGATCAGATGCTAGATAGACTGGCTACTCAGGTTATAATCAAATAGTGATTGCCCCCGAAGATCAGGAAAAGACCACCTTCACGTGTCCTTATGGCACTTTCGCTTTTCGGAGAATGTCTTTTGGCTTATGCAATGCACCAGCAACGTTCCAAAGATGCATGATGGCTATTTTCTCATATATGGTTGAACGTAACATGGAGGTATTCATGGACGATTTTTCAGTGTTTGGTGACACATTTGATAGTTGCTTGGAAAATCTGGTCCTAGTTTTGAAAAGATGCGTGGAGACCAATTTAGTGCTCAACTGGGAAAAATGCCACTTTATGGTGTAAGAGGGGATAATTCTTGGGCACAAGGTGTCGTCAAATGGGTTGGAGGTAGATCGAGCCAAGCTAGAGACAATAGAAAATCTACCTCCACCAACTACAGTTAAGGGAATACGGAGTTTCTTGGGACATGCAGGATTTTATAGAAGATTCATAAAGGACTTTTCTAAGATCTCTAAGCCTTTATGTAGCCTTTTGGAGAAAGATGTTGATAGACTCCACGGCACGCTTGCGTGAGGTGGTCGTCGCCCGGATCGTTTCTAACAAGTTGATAGGATGGATAGCTTGCAACACCTTAACCCCTCGCCTATATGTAGACGGTAATCTTGGTACAATTGCTTGCTTAGGAAATTTGCGGAGGATGAACACCAACGACACTTCGACCCCTCGCTTATATTGAAGCGGTAATCTCGGTACTATCGACGATTGATGCGGTAGAAGACGCCACACACAACTATGAATGGTTGTATGATAAGTCAATTATGAATCTAAAAAGAAGAACTAAGGAACACTTAGGAATTCTTCAAAGAACCACAAATAGAGAAACAAACTCACAATAGTATTGATAATCTGAAAATTGATATGAATGAATGATTTTACATCCTAGCATCACTTGGTATTTATAGGAACTCATGGTGTGCTAAACCATCATCATAAGTCAAGATCTAACAACTAATCACATCACATGTATCACCCACCCAAAGAATTTAACAATCCAAAACATGTGATGTGTTAAAAGTCCAAATCAGACAACTATAAACTGATCAGCACATTGCAAGCTATTTTCACACCTGATAAATTTCGAATTTGGACTTGGGCCAAGAATGAAAATTGTAGCCCTGGAGTTTCTAATGAATTTAGGCTTTTGAATCACCTCATTTGGAGTTTGGAAACTCAAGTTATGGCCAAAATACGAACTGATGTCAAACTAGTCCAAAAGTGCGGAAATGCTGATTCTTTTGTGTCGGTTCGGGTATGCTTGCTTCCAATGTGTTTATGAACTTCGCGTGCTTGTAACCCGTCTCTATAACCTCTATGCTCGATCCAATCTCGGTCCATAATTTATGAATCATCCCGTTAAGTCCTTCTTTGAAGCGTTTAGCTCGTGTCCTCGTAATGGGTCCAAGTGGCATATGCAATGGATCCACTTGTGTTTTGTCAAGGGCTTGTGAACTAAGGATGTCCTCATCATACCTCTCCTCTTGAAAAGGATTTTATACCAAATGATAGACTCCACGGCACGCTTGCGTGAGGTGGTCGTCGCCCGGATCGTTTCTAACAAGTTGATAGGATGGATAGCTTGCAACACCTTAACCCCTCGCCTATATGTAGACGGTAATCTTGGATTGCACGTACCTTTTCTTCGTCAACCTGTACTCCCTGTGCACTAACAACAAAGCCAAGGAACACAACTCGATCCGTACAAAATGTGCATTTGTCCATATTAGCATACAATTTTTCTTTCCGAAGCACTTCTAAGACAGATTTTATATGCAATGCATACTCTCCTAAATCTTTACTGTAGATCAAGATATCATCAAAGTAGACAACTACAAATTTTCCAATGAAGGATCGCAAAACATGGTTCATTAATCTCATGAATGTGCTAGGAGCATTAGTTAAACCAAAGGGTAAGACTAACCACTCGTATAATCCATATTTTGTTTTAAAAGCAGTTTTCCATTCGTCACCCTCATGCATTCTAATTTGATGATAACCACTCTTTAAATCTATTTTAGAAAACACACAAGATCCATGCAATTCATCTAACATATCATCTAACCTAGGAATGGGATGCCGATACTTTACCGTGATGTTATTTACCGCTCGACAATCAATGCACATGCGCCACTTCCCATCTTTCTTAGGTACTAAAATAACTGGAACCGCACATGGACTCATGCTTTCTCTCACGAACCCCTTGTCCATTAGCTCGTCAACTTGCCTTTGCAATTCCTTCGTTTCCTCGGGATTGCTTCGGTATGCCGGGCGATTTGGAATGGTCGCGCCGGGGACAAAGTCAATTTGATGTTCAATTCCCCGAATTGGTGGTAATCCTTGGGGAAGCTCCTCGGGAAATACATCCTGATAATCCTGCAAAAGAGTAGAAATAACACTAGGCAATGAAGTTTTATTAGCGTTAGTATTCAAAAGTGCCTCCCTATACCGAAGTACAATCATTGGCCTTTTAGAATCCAAAGCTCGCCTTACATCACTCCTTTTTGCAAAAATATTTGTTTTTCTCTCTTCTCCTTTCTTTTTTTCTCTCTCTTTTGTTTTCTTTTCATGATCTCTCTGTAAGTGTATTTGATCCGCATGCACCTGTTTTGGTGACATAGGACACAAGGTAACTTTTCTTTGATTGTGAACAAAAGAGTACTCATTAGTAAAACCGTCGTGTTTTACTCGCCGATCGAACTGCCAAGGTCTCCCAAGTAGTAAATGACCTGCCTGCATAGGAACTACATCACAAAGGATCTCATCAACATACTTCCCAATTGTAAACGGTACTGATACTTGCTTGGTAACTTTGATGTCGCCGCTGTCATTGAGCCACTGCAATCGGTATGGGTGAGGATGTTTGGATGTTGTAAGTCCCAATTTCTCCACCATTGTGATGCTTGCCACATTTGTACAGCTCCCACCATCAATTACAACACAACAGATCTTACCATTTACCATGCATCTAGTATGAAATAGATTCTCTCTTTGCTCGCTGCTTTCTTCCTTTACTTGTGTACTAAGCATTCTCCGTGTAACTAACACTTCGCCATGCATAGCAACCTCTTTATCTTCCTCCAACGGTGGCATAGAGTCATTGTCACTATCTTCTTCCTCGGTCTCCAAATCCCCATTATCAAGCAATAACATAGTTCTTTGATTTGGGCATTGATTTGCAATATGTCCCCTGCCTTGACATTTAAAGCATACAATATCTCGATTACGACTAGTAGAAGGTGTATTAGTTTTACCTTGCACCACTTGATTAGCCGCTCCCTGCTTGATTTCTGGCTTTGGTTTGAAAACAATTGGCTTTTCCTCACGTTTCACATTATTGGATTTCCATGATGAACCTGTGGTAGTGTTTATTCGTTGGCCACCTCTCCTCTTAAGTTGCTTCTCTATTTTGATAGCCATGTGCACCATGTCTTCCAATACCACATAATGTTGACGCTCCACCAAATCTGCAATATCCCAATTTAAACCTGCTGAAAATCGGGCCATGGTTGCCTCATTATCCTCGTCGATGTCAGCTCTAGACATTAGCATTTCCATTTCTTTGAAGTAGTCCTCCACACTCTTGTTTCCCTGTCTCAAATTTTGTAAGTTTCGAGACAGATCTCGATAGTAGTGGCTTGGGACAAACCTCTTTTTCATTACAGCTTTCATTTCTGCCCAAGTCTCTATTGGACGTTCTCTGCACCTCCTTCAGCTGGTCATCAATTGATCCCACCAAGTAACTGCATACTCTGAAAATTCGGTAGCTGCAATCCTAACTTTCTTGAGTTCCGAGTAGTTGTGACAGTCAAAGATCCACTCCATTTTCTTCTCCCACTCTAAATATGCCTCGGGGTCACTCCTGCCTTGGAATGTGGGAATTTTCATTTTGATGCTATCGAGATTGTTGTCCTCTCGATTTCGGCCGCCTCTATACTTTGCAAAATGTCTCCTAGGGATAAGGTCAATTTCCCGATCCTCTTCCTCGCTAAACCTTTCATCATAGTAATTTGTCTCCGCTAGCCTTGCTTCCGTTTGTTGGGTCTTTCCTTTTGGGCGCCCACCCGGAGGGATTTGAGTTTGTTCCCCTCGAGTGACACTCAATTGATCGATGCGATCATGCACTTGTTCAATAGCCATCCCCAATTGTCTAGAAAATTCTTTCATCATAGCCTCCATCATGAGTTTTGGGTCAAAATTCGATGTAGAAGGTTCATTTTCAATTGTCTTATCTCTTGTGTTAGACATATTTCCTGCAAAATAAAGATTAGTAGAAAACAAGTTCCTCACCACTCCCTTGCCTGTTTCACTCAAACAATATACCACATAAGTAGGAAACGCTCGTGTATCACACAATTAGGCTTTTACCCTCAATTAAACTTACTACTCTTGCCTTTTTCCGCTCGTAGTTCTCTCTAATAGGTTCTTTTTGAATTCTCACAAATATTACCTCAATTCTCTAATTACAATCCAATAATAACTTATCAAGAAACAATATAGAAGGTACGACTCTCCACAAGACTTTCAAACGCCAAATATGATTCTTGCAAATGAAAATTCCGATGATAGCAATTCAACAATACAAATTTTCTGCTATATATTTTATGCAGTTTTTTTTTTTTTACTATATTTCAACAATAAAAGTAAAGATAAGTAACTTGATAAGAAACTTAGCTTTGATACCAAATGATAGACTCCACGGCACGCTTGCGTGAGGTGGTCGTCGCCCGGATCGTTTCTAACAAGTTGATAGGATGGATAGCTTGCAACACCTTAACCCCTCGCCTATATGTAGACGGTAATCTTGGTACAATTGCTTGCTTAGGAAATTTGCGGAGGATGAACACCAACGACACTTCGACCCCTCGCTTATATTGAAGCGGTAATCTCGGTACTATCGACGATTGATGCGGTAGAAGACGCCACACACAACTATGAATGGTTGTATGATAAGTCAATTATGAATCTAAAAAGAAGAACTAAGGAACACTTAGGAATTCTTCAAAGAACCACAAATAGAGAAACAAACTCACAATAGTATTGATAATCTGAAAATTGATATGAATGAATGATTTTACATCCTAGCATCACTTGGTATTTATAGGAACTCATGGTGTGCTAAACCATCATCATAAGTCAAGATCTAACAACTAATCACATCACATGTATCACCCACCCAAAGAATTTAACAATCCAAAACATGTGATGTGTTAAAAGTCCAAATCAGACAACTATAAACTGATCAGCACAATGCAAGCTATTTTCACACCTGATAAATTTCGAATTTGGACTTGGGCCAAGAATGAAAATTGTAGTCCTGGAGTTTCTAATGAATTTAGGCTTTTGAATCACCTCATTTGGAGTTTGGAAACTCAAGTTATGGCCAAAATACGAACTGATGTCAAACTAGTCCAAAAGTGCAGAAATGCTGATTCTTTTGTGTCGGTTCGGGTATGCTTGCTTCCAATGTGTTTATGAACTTCGCGTGCTTGTAACCCGTCTCTATAACCTCTATACTCGATCCAATCTCGGTCCATAATTTATGAATCATCCCGTTAAGTCCTTCTTTGAAGCGTTTAGCTCGTGTCCTCGTAATGGGTCCAAGTGGCATATGCAATGGATCCACTTGTGTTTTGTCAAGGGCTTGTGAACTAAGGATGTCCTCATCAGATGTCCCCTTTAAGTTTGATGATATGTGTCTTGCGGCTTTTGAATTGTTGAAAAGGAAATTGACCACAGCGCCAGTCATTGTAGCACCAGATTGGTCAAGGCCGTTTGAATTGATGTGTGATGCTAGCGATTATGCTATTGGGGCCGTTTTGGGTCAATGAAAGGAAAAGATTTTTCACGCCATTTATTATGCCAGCAAAACACTATCCGATGCCCAACTCAACTATACGACTATCGAGAAGGAGTTGCTTGCGGTTGTGTATGTCTTTGACAAATTTCGATCGTACTTAATTGGAACCAAAGTAGTGGTGTTCACTGACCATTTTGCTATAAGATATCTGATTTCAAAGAAAGATGCAAAGCCGAGGCTGATTCGATGGATACTTCTACTCCAAGAGTTCGACTTAGAAATCCGAGATAGGAAGGGGACGGAAAATCAAGTGGCAGATCATCTTTCGAGATTAGAAAACAATGACCATGTTAAGGGTGACAACACGGTGATCAATAAGTCCTTTCCAGATGAACAATTATTTTTGATCCATTCAGAAGTTCCATGGTATGCTGATTTTGTCAATTATTTGGTGAGCAACATACTTCCTCCCGATTTGACCAGTCAACAAAAGAAAAAGTTTCTGCATGATGTAAAAAGGTACATGTGGGATGAGCCGTTTCTGTTCAAACATTGTGCCGATCAGATGATTAGACGGTGTGTGCCACAAAGTGAAGCAGAGAGTATTTTACATCATTGTCATGATTCACTTTATGGAGGTCATTACGGAGGCGAGAAGACAGCGGCCAAGGTGTTACAAGCAGGATTTTTCTGGCCAACGTTGTTTAAGGATGCCCACCACTTCGTGCAAAGATGTGACATATGTCAAAGGGTGAGAAATATTTCCAAGCGTCATGAGATGCCCTTGAATACCATATTAGAAGTTGAAGTCTTTGACGTTTGGGGAATAGATTTTATGGGACCGTTCCTATCGTCCTTTAACAACCTCTACATCCTTTTGGCGGTCGACTATGTCTCTAAATGGGTGGAAGCAAGCGCGCTGCCAACTAATGATGCCAAAGTGGTTCTTAAATTTCTGCAGAAAAAATATCTTCACACGTTTTGGCACCCCAAGAGCAATTATCAGTGATGAAGGGAGTCAGTTTTGCAACAGGTCATTCACGGCTCTCCTAGCTAAGTATGGGGTACACCACCGAGTTGCTACAGCTTATCATCCTCAAACTAGTGCTCAAGCCGAAGTGTCAAACAGAGAAGTGAAGAGAATTCTGGAGAAAATTGTCAATCCGAATAGAAAAGATTGGTCAGCAAAATTGGATGATGCGCTTTGGGCTTATCGGACAGCTTATAAGACGCCCATTGGCAGTCTCTATATCAATTAGTCTATGGAAAGGCGTGTCACCTACCGGTTGAGCTTGAATATAGAGCATATTGGGCCATCAAAAGGTTGAATTTTGATCTCGCGGTAGCTGGGAAAAAGAGGCTACTTTAGCTGAATAAGCTCGATGAATTCCGGTTGCAAGCATACGAGAATTCGAAGATATACAAGGAAAAAGTCAATAAGTGGCATGATCGGAAAATCATCGATAGGACTTTTGAGCCGGGACAAGCAGTGCTTCTTTTCAATTCTAGGCTGGAATTATTTCCAGGGAAGCTCAAGTCTAGGTGGTCGGGTCCTTTCATTGTTAAACAAGCATTCCTTCATGGCGCCGTTGAAGTTTTTGCAAGCAATCCGGAAGAGTCGTTTAAAGTCAATGGCCAAAGATTGAAGCATTATTGGGGTGGTGGTGTTGATCGCCAGAAAACCTCAATCACTCTTGCCAATTAACGATGAAACAGGAAGTAGTCAGGCTGAAAGACTTTAAATCAATCGCTACTTGGGAGGCAACCCAATTTTTAATTATTTTTATTTATAATTTTGTGATTTTTTTAGGACTTAGATTTAGTTTTCTTTTATCTTTTTAGTGATTAGATACTTTGTTTCTGGGTTTTTATTGTTTATAGGTCATACACCAAGGAGTATACATGAAGAAATCATCAAAACGGCTTAACAGTTCAAATTCCAGATTTTAGCCCAGCGCGGCCGCGCCCCAAATGTGAAGAAAACAAACGCGACCGCGCCTGACTTCAGAAACTCAAAATGGTCCAGCTGGTACACCAGCGCGGCCGCGCCCAAATTGTGAAGGAAATAAGCGCGGCCGCGCCGCATCTCAGAAGTTAAAAAAAAAATTTGCTGGCACACTAGCGCGGCCGCGCCTCATTCAGGTCAAATCCAAGTGCGGCCGCGCCGCGATCTGATCTCAGTTTTTAAAAACCAAGATCGACCCGACCCACGACTGCTTTTTATTCCCTTTTCCCGCTTGGACTCTATTTCTTCAATCCTATTCCATCTAAAAAAACCGACTCTCTCTGTTTCCTTCTCTCCCAAATCGGATTCCTTACCAAAACCCTATCTCTACACAATCATCCTATAAATCAAACTCTACCAATATCAAACCCTAGTTCGTATTATCATTCATCTCTATTTTCTCTCTAATACATCCATACATAGCCGACACTCTCCATTCACACCCCAAATCCGATCTCTTCAACAATCACAGAGTACATCAAGGAGTTTATCAGTATAACGCAGTGGGTTAGCAAGGAATTACAGTGGGTTTATTGAAGTAAGTATATTGCAATTAGGGTTTTACATTGTACTAAACTTCTTGTCAAATTATACACAGGGGATTGCATTATATTGGTTTTGTTGCGTGTAATTGATTGGTGCATGCAAGAACTTTGGATTGTTATTGTTTGAGAAACCCTAGTGTAGTTTCTTTCAAGTTTGGGGGAAATTTTGCTTTATTGGGAAATTGAATTGATATGGCTTCCAAACGACCACGAGGGGAATCGTCCAGCTCACATGCACACGCTGAGGATGTCGATTTTGATAGGAGTCGGTTTGTTTCGGCTGAGGCGAAGGACTTCTATCACCGGGTTTTGTTGGGCAAGACCTTTGTATTGGAGCGTGGGCTAAAGCCCGATCCTGGTTTGGATGAAGAGATGATGCGTATGATCAGGGCTAAAGGCTGGTTATTGTTTATGGAGCCACCATTGTCAGCACCTATTTCCGTGGTTCAAGAATTTTACGCCAACGCCAAGATTACAAAGGATGGGACTGCGTTTGTGAGGGTTTGTCAGGTGCCTTATGATAGCCGAACTATTTATGATATATACCACTTGCCTACCATTCCCATTTCTGACCCTGAGAGTTTCCATTCTATGAATTGGGACATTAAATTGGAGCGAATCAAGAATACTCTGTGCAAGCCTGGTACCGAGTGGACAACAAAGCAAGGGACAGATCAGAAGCTTCACTTCCCTCACACTGCCTTGAGTCGTTATGGCAAGGCCTGGTACAGCTTCATTTGTGCCAATCTCATGCCTACCAGGCACCAGAACGACGTGACCAAGGACCGGGCGATTCTGCTATTTGGGATAGTGATGGGAAAGTCTGTTAATGTTGGTTATGTGATTCACCAGTCTATTCGTCGTTACCTTCAGGGAGGTACTTCAGGTGGTATCCCGCATGCTTCGGTGATTACCCGCTTATGTGCAGCTGTGGAGTGGGCCAACAGTGAGCCAGTGCAGCTCCCGATGAATACCATTGATCACGCGACGATAGCAAAATATAAGGTGTGGGAAGGAGCCCCATCGCATGCTCGTGGAGTAGGATTCTTGTTAGGGGATTATTCTGAGAGTGAGGAGGCGTTTGATCAGCCGGTGCCTGAGCCTGAACAGCCGGTTAGTATCTCGCAGGCTCGATTGGATCGTATGGAGAGGAGGATGACTCGGAGGATGGATGCCATACACTCGAGCATGACGGAGCTTCGTTCCTTCTCCACTCAGCTTTCGGATAGCTTTTCACATGCATTTTCTCAGTTGGGCGTTCAAGTCCAATTCCCGACTTTTGGTGCAACTTCAGTTTACCCACCTCTGGACACACCTTCCGATGGGGAGGAGGCAGATGATACTACTTCGGATTAGGGGAGTTTTCTTTCCTTTTCCTTTTCTTTTATTGTTTTATCCAATGAGGGCATTGTCTGTTTTAAGTTTGGGGGAGTTCATTTTAGGTTTTTGTTTAGCATGATTATTGGTTTTGTGCATTATATCTGTTAGTATATTAGTATCTTGCATAGTTTAGTTTGGTTGTGTTAGGTGCATTTAGTTTGTTGCATGAATCCAATTGAATAGTTGGTATGATTTTGGCTCGGCCAATGATGAGATGGGTATTATTGTATTAGTTTGGACAGTTTGAAAGTCGTTAGGGATATAATAATTTTGATCATGAGGGTAATTATGCCTGTCACAACTTGAGTTTTTGGATTACACGAATAAATTGATTAATTTGACTGTTGGGTTCAAAGGGTTGCATAGCTGATTTTTACATGAGAATTGGGTAAATCATTGATAGGTGAATTAACAAGGAAGGTTAAATAGGGTAAAAACTGAGTTTGGGGGTTCTTTTAAGGCTAAAAAAAATGGTAAAAAAAATCAGAAAAATACAAAAATATAATAAGTGCATTGACTAGTTGGGTTCTATGGCCTCTATCACTTGGGTAATTAGATCCTTAGGGGTGTCTTAACACCTAGTGCCCTAAAGCCGTCTGGTTTGGGAGTCATTGATTGAACGCTCGCTACATGGGTGATTTTGAAAAGCCTATGAGAACTTGACATTGCACAGTCAAGCATAAATACGAGATGGAGCGTAAAACGCACTCGTAGTAGAATAAAGTAGGAATAAACCCTTGTTAGAACCTTCGTGCTTGGTATTTACTTGATTTTGGCCGGATTTGTTGTATTTGCTTTAACTGGAGTAAAAATGGATTATGCTTGTTGTATAGTTGGTTATGTGGCTTTATTGTGAACTTTGGTCAGTTAAGTCAATTAATGAGCACACACGCACAACTTGGGTGATGATAGGTATATATTGCTTGATTGGTTGAGATTATTAATTCCTTGTGACTAGATTTGCTGTTTCAAGTTGGTTATTGATATCTCTGAGGCATACAGTTAACATTCATACTGGTTATTGGTTGGATTCGTAGGCGTGCTAGTTTTTAGTGCATTTATGGCATTGTGTTGCATTGTGTTAGTTATTGCATTGCATTGTGTTGCTTGGGGACAAGCAATAGTTTAAGTTTGGGGGAATTTGTTGAGTAGGTTTTATACCTACGAATCGGATACCAATGAACGTGAATTATTGCTTATTTCTGTGGTTTTCTGTTACTTTTCATGTATTTTGTGTGTTTTTGTAGGTTGCACATGTTAGGATTGCATTGGGCGAGAATTGGACGTTCGAGTGGATGAAGTTGCTGTTGTTGCTGAGATTACAGGAATTCAGAGCAGCGCGACCGCGCCCAAAATGAACTGGGTAGCAGCGCGGCCGCACGTGATGTTGATGAGTGTGTTTTATACACACAATATGGGTACTTTTGGCCTTGATAATTTGCAAGTCTTTAGGTATTTTATGTGGTTTTTATGTATTTTTATCTTATTTTTACATAAATTAGTTTTTAGTTATTTTTACATGTTTTTATATTACTTTGATGCATTTTCATTATGTTTGTAGGAATTGAAATAAAGACCGCTTGGATCGTTGTTTGTATTGACTCAATGTCCGTGCCTGGACGTCTGTGCCCGAATGGTAGTATGATGGAAATTTGTGCTTGGCGACGCTCGGTGCTTAATTTGACAACATTTGGTAGTTGGGCGTGCACGGCGTCGGAATGCGTGCACGGCGTACGGCGTTGGCCAAGCCACGAGGGCAAGCCCGTGCCTAGATATCCGTGCCCGAATGATAACACGATGAAAATTTATGTTTGGCGATGCTCGGGGCTTAATTTGATGACATTTGGAAGTTGGGCGTGCACGGCGTTGGAAAGCATGCACGGCGTGCGGTGTCGACCAAGCCGCGGGCACGGCGTGCGGCAGACGGGGGCGCCAGCGTGCGGCCCAGGCGCTGGGCGCGGGCGCATGGGCGCGGCGTGCGGGTGCGCGCTGGGCGTGCGGGAGTGTTGGCGCGCTGGGCGGGCGGCCGTGTGCGGGCGTGTGCGGCGGGCGCGGGCGCTGGGCGCTCGGCAGCCTCGGCGTTGGGCGCGCGCGCGCGCGGGGCTCGGCGGACTCGGCAGCACTCGGCAGTTGGGCGTGCGGCCAGCGTGCGGCCCAGGCGCTGGGCGCGGGCGCGCGCGCTGGCGTGCGGGCGCGCGGTGCGGGCGTGCGGGGCAGCAGGCGTGGGCGTGCGGCCAGCGTGCGGCCCAGGCGCTGGGCGCGGGCGCGCGCGCTGGCGTGCGGGCGCGCGACACGGGCGTGCGGCAGCCAGCGTGTGGGCGTGCGGCGTTGGGCGTGCGGCCCAGGCGCTGGGCGCGGGCGCGCGCGCTGGCGTGTGGGCGCACCAACGCCGTGCTGAGTGCGATTCCAGCTGGCCTTTTGGTGCGATCTGAGCGGATTTTTGACCCATAATCTGATTTTTGCTAGGGTTTTCATGGAGGCACTATATAATATCTCATTGGGGCTTCATATTTCAACAACTAGGGGATTGAGAGGCTAGACTAAAACACCAATTTGAGAGAAAAAGTGCTGCAATACAAGGAAAAACTCAGCACAAGCCAAAGAACCAAGAAGGAAGGGATTGTCAAGGCATATCTAGACCTTGGGAGGCTCCACATACATCATCAAGAGGAGCTTGAGGGCTACAAATCAAGAAAATTCCAGCAACAAGCTCATGAGCAAAAAGAGAAACGAATGCCAAATGAAGAGGAAAAGCTAGAGATTGACATCAACCAAGCAAGCACCATATGAATATCTTCTAAATGGGTTTTATCATCTCTTGCTTTCCTTTGAATTTGTATTTCAATTTTATGATGAACACCATGTGTTTGATGTTTTGCTTAGCTACCATGAACTAAAGCTTGTTTTCTAAGATTTCAATGGAACCCAACACATAGTTTGAATTGATTTCTCTCTCTTTGTTATTAATTACTCATTTGTGAATTGTATGTCATAATTTATGCTTCATATATTAATTGTTTGGCTCGTAATTACCGTGGGAACCTATATGAACTTGACGAACGGATTATAGTGTTTAGACCTTGTTATGATATCACTTTATTACTTGTTGACCGCGTATATATGCGCGTATTTATCGGTTGCGAAATCGACCAACATATGTCAGAGTTAGAAAAAAAATGGCTGCCAGGGTAGCGCGGCCGCGCGCCTTGCAGGCTTAATTTAGGCGCGGCCGCGCCGGTTCGAGTGAGGGAAAAATGGACTTCTCAGATGTTTTAAATGATTTTGATTTAAACTTGGTTTTGGAACTTTGTAATTAATTAGGGGTTTTATCAGATACTATAAATAGGTTTTTTTTAGTTAGTAATTGGTATCTATCTATTACAAACCCTAGTTTGGAGCAATTGGAGAAGACTTGAAGCAAGTTAATAGCAAGGAGAAAGCAAGGAGGAGCAGGACAGAGTTTGAAGGATTGCTTACAGTGTTTCTTCTCTTTTCTCTCTATTATGACTTTTGACGTTATTAAACTTGTGGATGATGATTTCTAGTTTATTTATGAACTAAATTTCTTTTGAGGCTATAATGGATCTTAATGCGTAGTTTTGAATAGCATGCTTCTTTGAATATTATGATTAGTTTTTTCTGGATTGTCTATTATGGTTTGTGCTGAACTGTTAATTATCTGGCCAATAATTATTGAGATAATCTGAATGAATTTGAAAGATGAAGTATGGATTTAGATCTGACCATAATAGCATGTGATTGTGTCTTCTGTTGTCGATGGAATTCATAATTTGTGATTAGGATAGAGATAAACCTATCACCGCATGTAATCAAAATAGGGAACTTGGGCTTTAAATCCTTTTTAATTATAATTCACATAGAAATATAGTGAGTTAGTTATTTAGGGTGATGAACTTGAGTCTATCAATTGTGGATTTAAGTTAGGTTGTTTATGGAACATTGAAAGATGATCATAAATAGTGATGTGTTCCTGGTTAACAATCTAGAATAACTAGCATAATCCAAAAGGGAGCATGTTAAGTGAAGTGAAGCATTAAGTGAAGTTATAGTCTTAAGTCTTTAAAAATCTGTTTTCAAACTAGTGTTAGTAATTTAATTTAGAATTAATTAGTTAAATTCAAAATCTCAGAATTCATAAATCATTTGTTTACGAAAAATTAATTTGGTCTAAATTTGGAATTTGTCATTATAGAATCAATTCTTCTCTGTGGGACGATACTCTACTTTCACTTTATTACTTGTGGACTGCGTATACTTGCGTATTTTTGCTAGTATAGATTTTGGCAAACATGTACCTCATCTCATCCAGCTTTCTGTTCTTACTCCTCACTTCTTCTTCTAAATCCTGCTCATGGTCCTGCAATCTCAGCTTCTCTAAGATCTCATCTTCTAAGTGGGCTTCCACATCCTGCTTCTCCAACCGGACTTCTTTTAGTCTATCCTCTAATTCTCGTGCCCTATCTTGCAACTGGGCATTGCTGGTTATCAATTCTGATATCAACCCCTCTATGGGATTAGGAGCTGCAGTGGATACAGACTCCTCCGGTATCGGCTCCTCCCAAACTACCGGGACATCTCTAAGTGCTTCATCTCCTGACATTTTGTTTTTGTTTAAGTCTGTAACTCTCTTTCTTTCTTATTCTTTCTCTTTAGCTTACTCTTTCTTTCTCTTACTTCTAACTTGGAGAAATACACAATTCTATGAAGGCTTATTTATAGGCCACTTCTCTGACTTATAATTATTATTCTTTGTTCTTTTCACCTTCCCTTGATGGTCCCACAAGGGTCTCAGTCTTATCCTCACTACCTTAATTATTCAATTTATAAGGTTAAAGTAAGAATTTATTAGTTAAAGCAAGGGAACATGATCCGCTTATTGGGGAATCATTTTCAACGAGGCTACTAAAGTTTTCGCCTCTTATATTTGGCCTATAGTTTGCTCCTACATCACATTTGCCCCCTATTGGCCTACCTGGCCTCTAGGGTTTTTAAATACGACTTAATTTCTCTAGGTTATATCTTAAGGTACTCTTACCCTAGAGCTATAACCTACAACTTTGATACCAACTGTAATGACCCCAAAACCCGGTTACCTTGATCTCGGGTCCGGTTCGCCACGATACTACATATATAATACAAATCTCTATGACGTAAAAGTAATTTCTATAATATTACAATACATCTCTATCTAATTCCAAGTTTTCTAACCTTTAATCGTACAAATCATTCTAACTGAGAGTATACAATACATCAGCTTGTAAATAATAGTGCAACATTAAAATAATACAATGTCGCGACATAGATTTTTAATTCTTCTTTTAAACATTTCCCTTCAATCGTCTTCTTCTAAATAACTAGGTACTTCCACGCTAGCTGCAAAAAAATCTGTTTGTGGCGTGGGTGAGCAACTATGTTGCCCGCAAGTTTAACAGTTACACATAACACATAAATCATGTATCATGCATGCTTCACAATATTTCCATGTATGACAGTTATACATGTAAATATATTAACATGTAAATCACATATTATCGTGTTTTTCATTGCACAGTATAAAGTATGATGTAAAAGTAATTATATCACTAATCATCTTGCTCCAAAGGAGAACAGTGCTAGATAGAGGGCAAAAGCTGCCAAACCATTTTTGCCATTTTTTTGTTTTTGTTTTTTTTATTTATTACGGTCTAAAAAACTGAAATATATTAAAATTGTAATAAGTTACAAAAGATGAAAGATTATAATAAAAGAAATAATAATTTTTTCAAACAAAATAAAAGGTGGGTCAATCATACCAGCAGGGCTAGTGGACAACATATAAATTCCTAAAATATAGTCATACCCCAAAAATAATAATAGAATACATATATTTAAACCGTTCATCAACAAAGGCAACGGAAGAACAAGCCGCTATGATAACGCCACATCCTAATCTGAACAATCTATCTTCAACAATTCATGCACTAGAAAAAGTCTCATAAACTAAAAAAATTATCTCAAACGGATAAAGCAAAATCTCCAAATCTCCTCACAAAAGAGAAAAAATCAACCATCTCATGTAGAAAACAAGTCTTACAAAAAGAAAACACAAACTCCACAAGAAGGAGAATAATTTATTAAATCAAAATAAGAAATATCCAGGAAACATTGTAACGATCGCGAATCGTAGTACCTTTGTATTTTGGGTTTTATTATTATTAAATGAATGGATTAAAATTTTATTTTTATGTGATGTGTTTTAAGGTTATTTAATAACCTGGATGATGTGAATGTATAATTTTTATGTGTTGTGTCTCGTGGGAGTGAATAAATTGATTTCACGAAAAATCACAAATCACTATTCACTAGGCACGTTTCCCGAGGCACTATTCATGCCCGAATATTTTTGCGTCTTTTTCGATTTCTATTAATTTCTATAAGACATGTATGCGAAGGAATAATTTTTTCAACTGTCAGAAATTTTATTTGAGCTGATACGTGATTTAATCCGTATCCGAAATGTCTAATATGGGTGTTCCGAAAATTTGAACAAATTTCATAATAATTATTTTTACGCATCCCAATATTTTATGGGAGTACCCATTTTAATTTTGGGGAGAGTTATTTACCAAATTTGTGGGAGTATTCAGGTATATTTTTGTGTATATTCGGACTAATTGGAGAGATAATTAAGCCTCAACCAATCAGAATTTGTCATGTGTGGCATGTAGCTAATCGGGTGAAGGGAGGAGGCAGGCTCCGTACACTAAGTATTGAGTTTGCAAATTGCAAACATTCATTCTCTCAAAAACCATTCCAAGAGCTCGGGGGTTGAACTCTCATTCCTCCCGAAGCCATTAACTAACTTCCCTCCATTCTTCTCCCATTCCATTGTCCTTCCTTGTTGCTAGCATCAGAGGATTTAGAGAGATTGCAGTGAGAGTGTGTGAGCTATAGAGAGAGAGAAAGAAGAAAAATTTGAAGAAAAGAAGGAAACGTACGGGAGGGAGAAGAGGAGAAGAAGAAGACGTACGGGTGGAAGAAGAAAGAAGTAAGGGACTAGAAGAGCTTCCATAACACCCACAGAAGCAAGAGCAAGAGGTAATCAAGCCTCAATCCTCTTCCTCTCCATTGTTTTCCAAGTTTTATGTTCTTGAACTCAAACCGATGGGTTTGAGCTTTTCTTGCGATTTTTGTTGTTATTCTTGGTTGTGTTTGGTTTATATTATTGTTAAGACACTCTGTAACCATTAATACCTTTAAAGAGGAACAAAAACAAAGAGAAATACGAACCTTGGCTTAATGGATGAAACTTTGGACCTTTTTGGACAAAAGGACCTTCGGACGATTTTAGAGGACTGTAATGTTGTGTTTTTGTGTTGGTTGTGTTTATTTTATGTATTGATATTGTAGTTCCATGGGTTATCTTCATAACCCAGTTGGAAGAGAGTTAAAAGGAGTTAAAACAAAGTTTTGGAGTTGATTTTGGTGAAGAACACCAAGAACGCTAAGAAAAGAGTATGAACTCTATACTTTGGCCTAGGATTTGGACTTGTTAATGATAATGGATAGCTCTGCATTTTTGATATGTTGTAGCCACATGAGTTAGAAGTCTATAGAGTCTGGAATAGACCAATTTGAACGTGTATTGAAGGAGTTATGGCGATCGGAGTGGAGAAGGATCAGACTGCACGATTGAAAAATCTGCAGAACCCAGTCCCTGGATGCTGGCACCGCAGCACCGCTCATAAGCACAACTCTGGCGCCGCAGCACCGGACACGTGGCGGAGACGGGAAATAGGTTGGCGTCGCAGCGCCTATGCTAGTTCAAAACCTGGCGCCGCAGCGCCGGGTCAACCCGAACCGGTAGTAAGAATCAGGCGGGCGCTGCAGGCTAGTCCAAACCGGGCGCCGCAGCGCCGGGTCGGGTCGGGTCAACGGGTCGGGTCAGGCATAGTAACATTTTCTAGCAAGACCAGAATGTAGACTTTCTTTTAATGATGTTATATACATGTTATATTTACCTCATGGCCCTATAGGGAAAGCCTTAGAAGTGCAATATAAAGTTATAAATTGGACATAGAATGATTAAAAACGTTAGTCATTTATAGCGTGACTAATCGTACTTTACATTTGGCTTCTAGGGGGCGCTGCCTCCTTACACCCCCGCCAGCTCACCGGGGAGCGAGACCCTCGACTACCTTGTCGTAGTGGTCATTTATGTAGTCTAGTGATGTGATGCCTGTAATGAACCTAGTCCTAATGTGACTAATTGTTATGTATATATATATTTACATGTGTAGGATATTAAGGAACGTGTGTTGTAATATTGTAGCAGACACTTGAGGCAAGTTCCCTAACTTCATTCTTTCTATATATTTAATGCAAGTACCCTAACCTTACTCAATTTATATTTGAGCCAGTTTCTTAAACCATACAACTCTTATATATTGTGCGAGTTTTTTGATGTAATATAAACTCTAAGCTTTCACAAATTATTATTGTGCAAGTGTTCTTACTTTTATTCAAAATATCCAATTATGATATAATGTATGTTATTAAAGCTCTAAAGTTCTATATTCCATGAACTGTTGAGACGGTTGTCTAAGCCAATTGTTTCGGTTAGACTTATATTGAATTACTTTGTTGATTTGAGAATGATTCATCAAGATATTATTGATATTTATTGTAGTTATCCAATCAAATTGTTTGACTTGGATTTCCTTAATGTAAAGCTAAGAAGAACAGCCCTACTATTGAGGAATTATTTTTGTCGGTAATACCGATTGACCCTATATGGGTGATAACCGAACGCTTAGACGTTTAAATAGATGTTGTACAACATAGGGTATGATAGGTTGAACCCCTAAAGTGTCCAGAGGAAAAATGTTCGGTTGATAGTTATAAAACTATTAAACCCTTTGATGAAAGAAGAAAGTTCAAGGTCATTTAACCACTCAGTATGTTGTTTAGAAATGTTAGTAATGTAAAGGAACACTTTATTATTGTTCCTATTTATTCAAAATGTGTTCTCTAACTATTGTTCAGTTGTAGAACTGGAAGCATGATTCTTGATGCCATTATTATTTACATGTTATACTTGCTGAGCAATTGAATGCTCATTCTTGCTTTAAATTATATGCTTTTAGCTAAGGCAAAACAGGCAGAGAGTTCCTGCAAGGACAAAGGCAAGGGAAAAGTTACCGAGTAAAGGATATTATATCATATTCGCTTTTGTAATAGTTTATGCTAGGAATGTGTGATCATTCTGGATTGTATTAATTATCTTAAGATGTTATGTACTTATGTCAAGGTCTTAGAGCTTGAGATTCGTAGAGTAAGACGTTGTGTAATATTTAGTAATTATATTTTTGTCCATATGTTGATGATGAATGGGTAGAATAGATGATGAATGTGTTGTACCGTGAGTACCGAATCTGTGGGTAAAGAGACCCCGGATTTGGGGGCGTCACAGACATCTCAATCAATATGATTAGCTTGCTTCTTGTATCATTTGAGGTCTAGATGTTTGTAGTAGGATTGTGCCGATGATATCATTTGAAGTGAAATATTGGTTTGGTATTAAATATATTTTAAACCTTAAAAATTTTCTCATTTTACAATTTAAACCATATTTTACTTTAAGATATTAAATTTTAATATCTTTAAGTTTTTATAAATTAAACCTTTTGACAACCGAATTTAGCATTTTTTACCGGAATAAATCACGTGACTTAAAATGAAAGGATAATTAAATCTTTTAAGGGTATATATTGTTTATATTAGTTGCAAAATTTTCATATTTTCCTTCTTCATCATACAATAATCATGTGCCTACATTTTTATGTGTTTTTAAAGATATTTCAGTTTTCTTTAATGTGAGAAATTAAGTCTTTTAAAAGTATATATTGCTTATATTGACTCTAATTTTTTCTACTTATTTTGTTCATCATACACTAACCACGTGTTTACAATTTTATGTGTTTTCAAATATATTTAAGAGTGAAATTACTCAAAATACTCTCATTCGGATCAATTATTACATATCGGTGGCCAAAAGGTTTAATTTATAAAAATTTAAAGACATGGGCGGATCCACTATAGGGCAAGGGGGAGGGGATATTGATTTTTTAAATTCTTTACTACTATAGGGGCATTAAAATAAAATGACCCTCCTTAAAAAAGGATTTGATGACTTAAAAAAATGAAGTTTTAAAAGTGATTTTATAGTTATTTTTATTTATTTTTTAAATTTATATTTGGTTAATTTTATTATTCCCTCTATTTCACAATAAACAAGTTCCATTTGTCAAGTTTTTTATTCCACAAAAGTAGTATAAAATGAAATAATATCTTCAAATGTGTCATCATAATTTATTACATGTCACTATTATTAAATGAACAACTCATTATATTTAATGGTAAATATGAAATAAAAAAAATAAATACATCATTAATATTTGAATATATTATAAATGATACTCTTTCTGTGTAAAGAATAAGGTAATTTTATTATTTAGGAGTATTATTTTTATTTAGTTATAAAGGTGCCTCCTCTTCATAAAATTTCTGTGTCCGGCCCTGCTCATATGGTGTAATGATAGTGTAGGACTGCTACCCTTTTAGCTCTTTAATTTTTCTTTTGCTTTCTTGTGTTTTCTCTAGGCTCCGTTTGTATGTCGAGAATCTTATATCAGAAAATAATTTGAAGGAAAATGAAAGGAAAGAAATGTAAAGGAAAAAAAAAATAAAGAAAATTACTTTCTTACAAGTGTTTGGTTGACAGTAAAATTTGTAGGAAAATAAGCCTAAACTTTCTCATCACGCAAAAATCTTATTAAAAATGCAGGATGAGATTTGAAAGAAAAATTTTCTTGCAGGAAAATAATTAGTGGTAGGACATACAGTTGTCCATTGTACCAAACACACTTATGAGAAAATAAACTGTTACTTTTCTTGCTTTCTTTTTATTTTCCTTTCCTTTACCATCATCCAAACGGAGCCTTAGGAAATTGATTTTTTTCAGTATTAAATTTACCATCTCAACAAAAATGTACAGCATTTAAGGCACATAAGATAAATATGTACTTGGGAATGGTATAGTTAGAAACGGTTTACATTATTACATAAAAAATATTTCCTTAATAAATTTTGGATCAAATCTTCCGAGTTAATTTTGAGACCCAAGTATATCATAACTGTTATCAATTACCATTAGTTATGCTTGATTGCCATAATAGACATCTTAATTACCACTATATAAACAGCACCATCGATTAAAGGATTACTCCTCCCTCAAAACCCTAGACAATCTTTCACTTACGAAAAGAATGGCCAAATTATTGACTATTGCTTTCACAACCCTCTTGGTGCTGCTCGTGTTAAGCGCAGGTTATAGTCCTCATAAACTCATAGTGCTGCTCTTGTATTTCCTCTATCATAAAAATATTTTTTTTTGTTGTTGGTTTAGTTATTAGTTAATAGCCATTATTGTTTACAGCTTCTTACATGAGTTTTTGAATTTTTTCACCATATTTTGTTCGAAAATTTTGAAGCACTTTATATTTATACTACTAATTGGTTTGTACACGATCTTATATACTATATGTTTATATATAATTGAGTATTATCCATAGCAAATATTTTACATGCATGGCTATCAGATCTTGAATCCTTAATTGTAAGGTTTTACATATATGATTTAGATCAACACGGAACCACAAAGACCGTATTGTTGTAGTGATTATTCATCCGCAACTGTGTTGTGTTAGGAGCAAGTTATCAAAAATAATAAAATTTTCTATTGCAATACGGTAGGAGAGTACACCTTTTAAATATGATGGCCGTATCTTGCCATGAAAATATAAAAAATATGGTGCTCATATAAGCTTTCATAATTACTTAAATGCAATAGATCTTTTTTCATATATAATACTTGTGATCTTTTCTTTCATATCCGAAACTATTGTTGGCCTACCAAGTATATATAAACAGTTTAATAAAAATATAACATTGTTTACATAAGAGGGGTTCATAGCTATAAATTAAGAAATCAGTCTGTATTTCATTTATTTCCTTTGCTTATTTAATTTACAAAAATAAAATTATAGTATTGTTATAGTAATTATTTGTTGGTAATTTAATTTTTTTCAGATTTTGAAGGGGTGATGGGTCAAGGCGATGGAGAGGTGACATGTTGTAAAAGCAATCATATTGGGAGTTGTGTTCCAGGAAGTGGGGACGATGACAAATGTGATCAATTATGTCTCCAAGCATCTTGCAGGGGAGGCCAGTGCAAGATAGAGGGCAGCAAGCCGCCAAACCATTTTTGCCATTGTTTTTGTTGAGTGCCCAAATTACTGACAATAAAATGAGAGAGTTTAAGTTAATTTTTGACAATTAAGAAATATAATTGCAGTTCAAGCTTTCACCTTCTTCTATTTCGTTGAATTCTCAAGTTTATTGCCTTATAGGAGTAATTTAAATTAAATAAAACTAATAATAATTTTTAATTATTTATTTTGTTCTTATTTTTGGCCAATATTCATTGTAACTACTTGCAGTTTTGTCGAAGAAGTTTATAGGAAAAAAAAAATCGAAATGAAAGGAAATATAAACATTAAATAAAACTACTGCTAAAAAAGAATTAAAACCCTAAGATTTGAACCATGAAAATAAGATGTTCAATAATATATAATTTTAACTTTTAGATTCTTAATTGTTCGGATTTTTTTAACCTTAATTTGAGGTTGCTTTTAGCCACAAACTTGGGAGTTTAAATTAGTATATCAATTGACAAGATTTTTGTCATAGATTTAAATTATGCATTTAATTTTAGTAATCAACACTTATTATAGAAAGTTGTATCTTTTGGGGTTTTTGTAACTTCTTTTGCTGATTCCAAATTATTATTATTTTGTGAATTCAAAGGCCCCAACAGATTTTAAGATTGTTTACCTAGTGGATATTAGTTTTCCTTGCTGCTAGTTTCGTGTCAAGATCATTCCCATCTTCTTAAACATAAAGTAAAACTAATGCCAAACTAGAATTAAAACCCTAAAATTTGAACAGTGAAGATAAGATGTTTAATAATATTTAATTTTAACTTTTAGGTTCTTAATTGTTAGGATTTTTTAACATTAATTTAAGCTTGTTTTTAACCTCTAATTAGGGAGTTTAAATTAGCATATCAATTACGAAGATTTTGAAATTTTGTATGTGTGCATACCCAGAAGGGAAGATGAATAGGTGTGTGCGTGCATGTCCACAAACTATAACAAATTTTAATTTTTCTCGCACAGATATAATCAAAACAGGCAAGTTAGTTGGCTGCTTTGAATTATTCTTGTATTACTTCAGAGTAAAATTACCTATATTGAGGTTTTCTAACTTTCTAATGCAGGAAACACTACTAGGAAAAAAAAACCTATAGCGAGGGTCATTGGTCGTTCCTATAGGCCTTATGACCGTAACTATAGGTATTATCGACGATCGTCGACCCTCACCGTAGGTTGCGTGGCTAAAGCCTTTAGCTACAGTCTTAAATGTCTTTACCGACAGTCGCGACTATAGCTATAGATCATGCCAAAACCGTATTTTTACTCTTTACCAACAATCACACTAGAAGTTATTGCTACAGTCATAACCATAGCTATAGATATCTATAGCGACAGTCCTAACGGTCTTGGTATAGGCTTTGGTTTTTAGGAACTCTATAACTACGGTCGATGACCGTCGGTATAGCTTTTTTAGAATTTTAAAAAAAAATTAATTAGTAATGCATATATTTATTCAATAAACACAATACAATATAAATAAAACATATAAAATATTATTACATCATTCAAAATAATTCATCCCCTAAAATATGACAATCATAACTAATTTAAAGTAATTTAGTAAATGATAGGTATATACAAAAATAATTTCTAAAACCATTTCGAATCTTCGTTGGCTTCCTAGATCGATAACAATCATCTCTCTTTTTAGCATCAACTTCGATAGTAAATTTTCACCGCAAATATAAACATAAATAAAAGTAAATCTATATAATTTAAACAATCTCAAACATTTTAATTATTCAGAATAAGTACGCAAAATTTTATGAAGAAATAATATAAGCTTGTTCCCACAAGTCAGTAAATCATAGTTTGATCATTCACTTTTTGCTGTTTTGCATCTATGCTTACTTGGAAAACCCCTATTAGAAGAGGGTGAAATTACAAAAAGATTATTACAGAATAAATTGCATCAAAAGAACAGTTCTTTAGGCCTCCCGGTTAAAAAAGTGAAAAAAGGCAAAAAGATTTTTTTTTTAAAATGCAGCAAAAGACCAGTTCTTTAAGGACTCCACTACTAGAAAAGTGGAAAAAACAAGAAAATTATTACAAGATAAATTGCATCAACAAATGACTTCTTTAAGGTCCACAGTAAATCTTGAAAACAGTATAAGCTCTTCAAGATATTTTAGGCTACAATCATAAGATTTTTGATGGATTTTGTCCAATTCATATAAAAATCTAAATTAAGGAGCCCCAGAGCATAACACCTTGACAAAGTATTAGTAGAACAAGTAAACATAGTACTAATTCTAAACAGAGCTCTAATATCGATACACACTGAAAATGACCAAAGAAACAGAGAATAATAAAGAGGGGGAGGGGGATTTCCCTATATATGCAATTGATCATTAATAAGAGGAACAACTCTTCTTAAAATGCAAATATAAATAATGTAGAAATAAATGAGAAGTGAGTAGTACCCTCAATTCTTTGGAGGAGTTTCTTCACTTTTTGTTTACATCCATCACAGTGTATGTTAACTCTGAGAATACAAGACCGTAAAGGGGAAACTATAAGAGTTATAAGTAAACCAACATCCAACTTTAATCGCCATATGTACATTCATTAAATAAAAAGCTAGTTTATGTAAAGAGGTTCATAAAAGGCAGACAAGATATATAGAATGCGTAATTAGTTAATTGGTGACTGTAAAGGAAAGATAATCTTGATATTGCACAAAAATATATTCCTCCATTTCAAACTTAGAGATACATTTTGACTTCTATAACATGTTTTCTCTCAATTTCATTTCCAAGTTCTCATGTCCTACACCCATGTATGTACTCTTTAAACTAAATAACAAAATGGTAAAAGAAATCATCTTTTCTGGATCCCATTCCCTTAATCTTTTCCTTTACTCAAGAAAACATAACAAATCCTCAAGAACTATAATTAGGCTTTACACAAAATATCACACAAAAAGGGTCTTGAACAAAAATGAAGATCTCCAATTTTAACCAGGCCAGATAATTAAATCATCAAATTAACTAAGATAGAAATAAAATAAAATTAATAAAAGATTATAGAGGGAGAGAGAATGGGAATAACAAGCAAAGTAGATGATAGAATGGTACAAGTATGCTAGAAATAGTAAGGGATTGAATAATTTCTAGTTTCTCATGTCCCATTATAGAATAATCAAACATGACCCAAAGAAATGACAAAACATGATGGAATTTCATTGACTTTTTAAGAGTACTTGTAATATAACACGAACATAATTCCCCACAAAACAGAAAGATCATAAAATCAAAACTATAACAATAAGAACAATCAAACATGACTCATACTCATATCTGGTGTCGGCCATTTACACAATTTTTACATGGACATGGAATTTTTCCCGTTACCTGCATGCCTACTTTTTTGAAGCCAAAGTCCAAAAAACTTTCTAGGCCTGCAAGATATTCTCTAGAATATCTCGCTAATTCCATCCAGCTTTTATGATGGTGCTTCCGTAATTCAAAACAAACAAAGTTGATAAATGTTTACTTTTATTTGTATTTATTGGAGGTTCTTGTGTTTTATTAAGTTAGTTCTTAATTCAATGGAGTATGCCTTATTACAAACAGGTTGGTTTTTATATAATTTTTCAGTCTTTTCAGTCTTGCCAAGTGTTCTAAAAAACATGCAATGGACAGCTGTTTGAGGAATTTTCTAGTTCCATAAAGTATCAACAAAACCTGAATTTCAGTAAAGGATTGCTCATCATTTTGCTTGAATTAGTCCTATTCAAACACCCAGTATAGTAACAAGTTACAAAATTGTTAATCAGTAGGGGAGTTATCAGTATAGTCTTTATTGAGAAAAGGAAGACAGTGGACAATTAATTATCTAACTATTAGGAAATGGGAACTGAATCAAAATATTTTTTGTTTTCATAAGTAAATCAATCAAACTGAACCACAACATATTCCCACATGAAACTTGAGTAAACAAAGTACCCAAACAAGCAGAATGCAAACAAATAACAAATAATCACGTATAACTTAAGCATAAAAATGCAAATTCTTACTGAGTCGCAAAATGATATGAGAATAGTAGTAGCCGACTGGATATAGGTTATATCTTATAGTCAGCAAAAATCAATTGAAAATTTTATTTCAAAATAGAAGAGCCTATATCATATCTTTCATGTGAAATTTAAAAGAGAACCATTAACAAGAATGATATGTAAAAAATTGAAAGCTAATTTCTGAGCCATAACTACCATCACATCACACTTGGGTATTTATAGTAATTACTAATTATAAAGTCAATGATAATTTTATAATTTGGAATGGAGATAGTAAAGCATGGCTTCTAATTATGAGGTCAACAAACTGTTATAGGTTTCATAACAAAAAAGTGCAAGTTCTTAGTCTTCATGGCATTAAGAAAAATGCAGTAGTCTATAAAAATATGTGTAGCCTCATACATTCAAGGATATACATAGCTTAAGATTGTTATTCCTGTGATTTTTATCCTAGAGTAAAGCATGGCTTCTACTTCTTTAACTTACCTGAATTCAGTGTTCTTATTAGGCTACATCCAGATATTTCCATGACCTTTCAACGCCTCCTGCTTTAAAGACCAAACCTTCTCTTAACTAGAAAATTCGCCCTCAAAACTATATATGCAAGCCCAAGCAAGAGGTGATATAACAGATGAGAACGACTGTTTGTAGCATTTTCAGTAACAGCAATTTTTAAAAAAACTACCAACCAACAATCCTACCTTTATGAACCTAAAACAATCTCTACAGATTACTATATTGTTGGCAGTCTTCTCAATGCTTAATACTCTAAATAGGCTGCAGTACAAAAATCCAGAAGCCTTTATTTAGCATTTTTCCTGCTTGAAACTAACCCTTGCTTACCAGTTCCAACCCAATCCATTCCAGAATAATTACCACATTTTCTAAAACTGCTTTCTAAATCTTCACATTTTCCTTAACAAATGATCTTTCATAAATTTGTAACACCACATTAAGCTCTGAAGGGAAAATTCAACCTATACTAATTTAATGGTTAAGCATGGATTAACAGAGCGAGTACTCTAAACAAAAATAATTCATTAAGGAATCTAAGTTGCAGGCATAGACCAATGCTATAATTAAGTTTCAATCCTAAACCATTCCAGTTGACTAAAACGCTAAACAAATATACTCACTCTATATTTTTGTCAAAGTAAAAACTAAGCATACCTTTGAATAGAGCAGCTAAAGTAGATAGAAGCTTGGAACCAAATCAGACCTAAATTGCGAAATCGTGGAAGCCAAATAGGACCCAAATCGTGGACCCAAATATATCCGACCCAAATCATGTAATCGTGCAGACTGTGAAGGCAATTGAAGTTGGGATCTAGGGCAAAAATCAAGGAAATGTACCTTTTACATCCATTTATGTCACCATTTAGTTGAACACAATACCCTTCTGTCCATGAAATAACCGAGGCCCAAAAAATAACTAAACACCACATTAATTTCTTATAATTAATAAAATTTAGCATAACACACCTTTTGCGGATGAATCAGAGATAGATACTTCGCAAAATCTAGCAATGGACGCTTCAGTGGCCTCTCATTGATTTCAAGCCCTGCTGTTAACGCCAAGATTCGTTCACACGCTATAATCACCAAAAGCGCATCAATCCTGCACAATAACGAGACCACACTCAGGGAGCCTGGCGGTTTTATCCCCCGGGGGATAGCTCCGGTGTGAGAATAAGTACATTTTAACAATGGAGGTTTTAAGCTTCAGTGCTGTAAAAAAGCTGATTACCGGTAAAATGAGGTTTTAGCCTTGTATTTATAGAGATTACACCTTGTCGACGTCATGCCTATCTCCGGGTGTAGGTAGAATTCCTCATTAGGTCAGATTCCTTAATAGGATTTGACTGAATCTCCTCAAATGAAGGGGGCGCCGAATAAAATCCTGACACGCACATTTGGAAATAGGGATTGTCTGATATTCTAACTGTACCAACTCCCAAGAGAGACCCTCACGTGGGTCACTTCCCACCATCTCGCCAGTGGCCCAACGACCCAACATATCAATTGGGCTTAATAAATCATTACCTTATTTGGGCCTGGTAAATCACGCCCTAACATTGTCCCCCAGTCTTCCATTATAATGGGACATTTAATGGAAGAGTATCTCAACAAAAAAGCCCAATGAGAACACTTGAAGGCACCAAGCCCAATATCGGTCGCGCCAGAAGCGCATCCGACGTGCCTCGCTTGGGCCCACCATTACCGCACGGTTCATTAATGTCGCCGTTCTCGGGGAAACACATGAAACTCAAAAGTTAAAATACCTCCTCATCTCCAAAATTAACCGCCACATTCCTTACCTCATCTTTCTCACTCTACTCTCTCTCTCTACAATCTCTGCTTTTCTGGCGAATACACCCGCTGATAAACCCTCTCTTCTACTCATCAATGGGCAATACCAACATCCCGACATCCACCACCCCATCTACTGCCGGAGTTGGCACTTCTGTCGGTCCCACCCCAATTGTAGTTAGTCGTCTTAACACCGCTCCCATTACCACAGAAGCCACCACCGTCACGACCACTGTTCCACAAAATCCAAAGCCAACAAACCCAACCAAAGCTCAGGTTGATAATCTGAGAATGTTAAAGGAGTATTCCAACGAAGCTACTTATGCCCATATCAACACAGTCTCCACTATCGCCCCACAAGATCTCAACGGGATACGACAGCAATTTCGTATTCCGGCTACTTATGACATCCGGGCCCCACTCCATGTCGAGCGGATGTATCATCGGTCGGACGGGTGGACCGCCATCTCTCTTTTCACACTCAAATACGGGGTACGTCTTCCCCTTCATGCCTTCATCATCCTCCTCCTAGGGTTTATCGGGGTCGGTTTCGCCCAATTAGTGCCGAAATCTTACATCCATATTGTTTCTTTCATTGCCTTCTGCCACGAAATAAACATCACCCCCACCCTTGACCTCTTTTTATCCATGTTTCACGTGAGCCGATCTAGAGAGTCTGGCTTTCGGCAAATAAATAAACAGCAGAGCAAAACGATTGAAAAACGTCTGTTGATGAGGACCCCCACTAGCAATAAAGGGTGGCACTCACAATGGTTCTACATCCGAGGTCCTAGCATCCGCGAAGTCCCCAACTGGGTCGATACGTCCTGATCCAATGTTACCGTTGGGGAACTATCCCGAACCCGTTTTGAGGAGTTTGTTGAGATTATTAAAAGGCTGCCGATGAGAGAATGGGATCTCGAACTTCTGGGCGACGAAACTTAGTTATACAATCATAAATGTAAGTCTCCATCCTTATGAATAAACTCATCTTATGCCGAACCGACTCTTTCTGATAGCATTCTTTAATTTATGTAGTGGCTTTGATCAAACCGGCTCCAACTACAGACACTGGGCAACCATCCACCGAGTTCCCCGAAGAGATCGTCCTTCCAATCGAATCAACCAGAGCCCCTCATTTCATTCAACTGATCACATCGATCCCGATGTCACGGACTCCTTCTTCTACCACCCTCCCCGCCAGGAGCCTCCTAGATATTCCTGTTACCGAAAGGGGTAACATTCTTCGGGCGAAAAGAAGGCGTCAAAAGACTGCCAAGCAAGACCCCCCATCCGCAATAGAATCGACCCTTCAATCTGACCCCCCCAATCTCCAAAGTCCCTCAATTAAGTCTCCAGAAGGAACCCGAAGACTCCCCATCCGAACCACCAGCCAAAAAGCAGCATGTTGAGCCTTCATCTGAACTACAATCTCCTCCACCCTCTTCTCCTTGACCTTCGCCGACCCCCCCACGTATCCAGGGGACTTCCACATCGGCAACATTGTGGCCGAATGAGGACGAAGACTTTCCTATCAACAACTTTGAGCACTTCATCCTTCCCGGTGATGATAAAGTGTTCATGCTAATACTACCCATCATTGTGAAGAGCTGCAAGCTGAAGTGGAGAAGCTGAAAGAGGAAGCGATTGAAGGCGAACAACGCCGAAGAGCGCTCATAGAAAACTATGATGAATTGAAGAAGGAACGCGATGAGCTAATGGTTGAACATTATGATGTTCATAAGAAACTTGAAAGCGTCGAAGTGAAGCTCAAGATATCCGAAGTGGCGCTCGAGACGGTAGAGAAGGATTTTGTTGGTTATAAGACGCTAACACCTCTATTGACCGATGAGGTTAAACAGCAGATCCATCAAGAATACCGAATGTCGCCTGAGCTGACAGATGAAGTGATATAACAGTTCAACCTCGGCTATCAGAGGGCCCGAGATAAAGACAAGGAAAAGATGAGACAGACTGCCCTGAACGCTGATCTCCTTGACACTTCTGATGATGAAGCCGAACCTGCGTCTTCAGAATAATGAAACTCATGTAATAGTTGGTTAGGCTTTATCATGTTAACATTCCCTTATGTTAAAACATATTCAACATTTAATGAAAATATTTCTTGAACAAGACTGAAATTTGATTTCATTTAAATAAATAGAAAAATTTACAATGTCGTGAAATGATCGACTTGACATGCGCTACTGATAATACTTTCTAAGCCTCACTGCATGCCAAGTGTTTATGACTTCTATCCCATCCATTGTTCGAAGCCGGTAGGTTCCTGGCTTCGGCATTTCCGTGACCTCATAGGGCCCTTCCCAGTTCGGCATTAACTTCCCGAGGTTTAGGGCGATGATGCCTCCACCTCTCTCAGAACTAAGTCCCCAACTTCGAACCTCCTCAACTTTACATCTTTGTTATAATGCCTGACCTGTGACGCCCCCAAATCCGGGGTCTCTTTACCCACAGACTCGGTGCTCACGATACTACATATTTATCTTCTATTCTATCTATTCATCATTAACATAAGGACAGAAATGTAATTACTAAATATTACACAACGTCTTACTCTAGAAATCCCAGGTTCTAAGACCTTGACATAAGTACATAACATCTTAAGATAATTAATACAATCCAGAATCACACATTCCTAGCATAAACTATTACAAAAGCGGATATGATATAATATCCTTTACTAAATAACTTTTCCCTTGCCTTTGTCCTTGCGGGAACTTTCTGCCTGTTCTGCCTTAGCTGAAAGCATGTAATTTAAAGCAAGAATAAGCATCTCAATTGCTCAGCAAGTATAACATTTAAATAACAATAACATCTAAAAATCATGCTTCCAGTTCTACAAAACTGAACAATAGTTGAGAACACATTTTGAATAAATAGAACAGTGACATGGTGTTCTTTTACATTATTACAGTTCTAAGCAGCATACTGAGTGGTCAAATGACCTTGAACTTTCCTTCTTTCATCAAAGGGTTTTTTAGTTTTATAACTATAAACCGAACATTTTTCCTCTGGGCATTTTAGGGGATCAGCCTATCATACCCTATGTTGTACAACATCATCTAATTATCACCCATATAGGGTCAATCGGTATTACCGACCAAAAATATTTTCCCAGTAATAGGGTTGTTCTTCTCAGTTCTATATTAAGGAATCCAAATCAAACAATTTGAGTGGATAGCTACAATAAACATCAATAATATTTCGATGATTCATTTTTAAATCAATAAAGCATTTCAATATAAGTCTAGCCGAAACAAATGGCTTAGACAAATCCTCAACAGTTCATGGAGTATAGAACTTTAAAGTTTTAATAACATGCATCATAGCACAACTAGATATCTTGAATAATAGTAAGAATACTTGCACAATAATAATTTGTGAAAGCTTAGAATTTATATAACATCGGAAACTCGCACAATGTATAAAAGTTGTACGATTTTAAAAAAAAAACTCGCTCAAATATAAATTGAGTTAAGTTAGAAAACTTGCCTCGAGCGTCTTCTACAAAATTATAATACACGTCCTTCAAATATCCTAGACATTTAAGTGCACATAGATACTACCATTAGTCATATAATCAACGTCAATTATTGGGTTATAAATAACTAACGTGTCTATAACATTCTATTCGAATACCCAAACTATAGGCATTTGCGTATATTTAGTACGCCCGTTTGATTTATATAATAATCATTGGTTAATGCTAAACATCATTATAATATATAATGATCATGTTTTAGGACTTAGAACAACATCTATTATAGTCGGAAGCATTACACGTTATATACGAGCATGTCCAAAGCCTTCCGTTTGCATAACAGTCCCAAAATGGTCAATTTCGAAATTGATCCAGTTATTAACTTCTGATTCTAATTAATATAAGTCATAGGTCTATCTCTAAGCTTTTCGAATCATCTTGAATTACCCCAAACGAGAATCGTATGAGGAAGATATGCCTAAATTACTAAAGGACATTAAAACTGTCCATACTACTATCAGGATTCGCGAATTTGACACGCCTATTTCCGAATGTCATAACTTCCTCATCCGATATCGAAATGAGTCCGTTCTTGAGTCATATTCTTGCTCGTAACATAAACTACAACATATCTAAAGCCCATAATTTTTCAATGACTCTAACTAGCTAAAACAGTAGCTTCAAAATTCCATCCCGTGCTGATTTACAGTGTGACAGTTTTGGCATCTTTGCTCAAAACCACCATAACTCCCTCATCCGAGGTCGGAATGAGGTCGTTCCAAAGCCTATAGCTTCGTAACTTAATACCAACACATTAATACCAGATTTTGGTACAATGGTCAGTGCTCATGCGTTTTTCATTTTCTAAACATGTTTTACCAAAACTCTTGCTACAAATTCGTTTTAACCCTTTTTCTCTTCATTCCAACTGGAATATCTTCTTAACTCAGTGGACTTCAACATCAATACATCACATAAAGACAACAAGCACAAAATCACAACATTACAGTCCTCTAAAAGTCCAAACAGTCCATGTTCAAGTCCAAACAGTCCATGTTCATTGTTCTTCCTCCTTTACGCATGGGTACGAATTTCCTTCGTTTTTATTCCACTTTAAGGTTATTAATAGCTTATAAGGTCTCTTATCAACATTATGAAGCAACCATAATTAATAACAACAACCAAAAACCGCCAGAGAATCAAACCCAACGAAAAAAGCTTGAAAAGCTTAAAAATGGAGAAAATAGAAGAAGGAAGGTTTGGAGAGGGTGATACCTCTTGATTGCTTGCTACTAATGGAGTTATGGAACCTTGTTAGTCCTCTCCCCTTCTTGTAGCTTTCCTCCCGAGCTTCTTCTTCTTCTTCTTTTCTTTACCCGTGCACTTTTCTTCAAATCTCACTCTCACCCACTTCTTTCTCTCTCTAACTTCTCTCTAGTTTTTCTTCTAACTTCTTCTTTTTCTTCTTCTGCAACTTGTTTCTTTCTTCTCACTCTCTTTTCTTATACATGGACAGATGCTTGAGCTTGGGAAAAGGAAGAAATGGAATGGGATAGCTTTGAAATGAAAAATGGGTTTAGCACCCTTACTCTTCTTCTTCCCTTATGTTCTCTGCAACTCATCACTTCTCTCTCTCTCTCTCACTCAAATGAACTGAAGTTTGGTGGATGAGGAAGGAATGTATCGGATGGAATGAATTTGGGAAAGGAGAATTGCAACTACCGAGCTCTTGAGGATGGATTTGAGGAGAATGTCTTCTCCTATTTGGCTTCTCCATAAATTGGTTCGGAAATGGTTAGCATGCCCGACCATTCTCTCTTTTTCTCTTCTCCCATTGGTCCAAAGAGTTTGGTCTGCTCCCTCATTAAGCAACACGAAAATTTAATACACCCATTAGGTCTCTTCCATACCCGAATGCTCCCACTTTTGTGCCAAATTTAGTAAATAACTATACCCAAAATTAAAATGGGTACTTCCATAAAATATTGGGACGCATAAAAATAATTATTATGGAATTTGTTCATTTATTCGGAACACCCATATTATACATTTCGGATATGGATTAATCACGTATTAGTTCAAATAAAATTTCCGACACTTGAAAAAATTATTCCTTCGCATACACGTCTTAACGAAATTAATAGAAATCGAAAAAGACGTAAAAATATTTGGGCATGAATAGTGCTCGGGAATAGTAACTCGTGAAATAGTGATTTTACGATATATCACGAAATCAATATATTCGCTTACGCGAATCTTACAACACATAAAATTCATGCGTGCACATAATCTAAGTTAAAATATAACCATTAAACACATAACATAAAAATAAAAATTAAATATATTCCATAATAATAAACCCAAATTATAAAGGTACACACGATTCGCGATCGTTACATGACCGTTCTTCTTTGGTAGACTACTAGCGTTACCATGGCCGACTCCTTAACCTCCTCCAATAGATCAAGGTTGAGGCGAATGCCTTCATCGTTGTATAATTCTTTAAACTGGCTGATCCGAAGTGAAGGAGAACCGATCTCGACTGGAATAAGGGCATCTGTGCCATAGGCCAGTTTATACTGCGAATCGCCTGTTATGGTCCGAGGGGTAGTCTGATATGCCCATAGTACGCTAATCAACTCTTCGGGCCATCTCCCCTTAGCTTGGCCCAACCTTCTTTTAATCCCATTAAGCAGAGTTCTGTTGGTAACCTCTACTTGGCCATTGGATTGAGGATAGGCAATTGAGGTCTTCCGATGTTGTATACCCAGATCCTTCAAAAACTCTTCGAACTTTGACCCCACAAATTGATGTCCATTGTTAGACACGATCGCTATCGGGATGCCAAATCGGAACACCAGGAACTCCTTGAGGAACTTAAGGCATTCCTGTTCTGTGATCGACCGAAGCGGTTTCGCCTCTACCCACTTGGTCATGTAGTCGATGGCCACTATCACAAAGCTAACCTGTCCTTTTGCCTTCGGCAATGGCCCCAAGATGTCAATTCCCCACACATCAAATGGGATCGGGGATAAGACCGAGTATTCCTCGGGTGGTTGGTGAGGGATAGCACTATTGAGCTGACATTTTCCACACTTCTGCATATATTCCTTAGCTTCTTGGAAGATTGTCGGCCAATAATACCCTTGTCGAAGCACTTTATATGCCAATGCCTTGGCCCCCATGTGATCCCACAAATTCCCTCATGCACCTCCCGAAGTGCATAGTCAGCTTCGAATGGGACTAAACATTTTAACAAATGAGAAGTGAAGGCTCGTCAATACAGATCTCCATCAATGAGCACGAAGTTTGAACTTCTATATTTTATCTTTCTTGCAAACATTCAATCCGAAGGTAAGACGCCATCAGCGAGATAGCTTATATAGGGTGTCATCCAGCAGCTTGACCGTTCTACTACTAGCACCTCTAATCTTTGAACACTCGGTGAATCTAAAATTTCCAAATATACTGACCCACTGAACGAACTGGGATCCGTTGTGGCCAATCTGGCCAATGTATCGACCACTGTTGTGACGCCCCCAAATCCAGGTTCTCTAACCTCAGATTCGGTGCTCACGATCTATCATTATTTTACACATTCTATAAACTATTGCGGAATAATAAACATACATTGTTCATTTCAATAAGGTTCTACATTAAATCCCAAGGTCTCCTTAACCTTAACTTAACACATACTCTTAATATTACAAAAGGTTTACGTAAATAATTACATCAGATAATATGATACTTAAACGTTCACATAAATCTATTCTTGAACTTTGCCTTTTCCCTTATACTTCTTGGAACTTTGCGGCTTAGCTGAAATAAACGTCATGATATAGAAAGGGTAAGCAACTAATTTGCTTAACAAGTTTAAATACAAAGAAGATATACCATGATTAAAAAAGAATTTGACTTTTGAAACTTTCAATAATAGGTATCAATTGTGAAAGAATAATAATTCAAGTTCCAAAAATTGGAAGATCAAGCTGAGCGGTCAACAATGACCATGAACGTATACGGAGGTTGTCAGTATTTAAACTGATCCTCTAAATAAATATTGGTAATCAAGGGGATCAGCCTTTCATACCCGGTGAATATGCATAAACACTTAATAAACGGGCAAACAATTGTTTTCCAATATAATGCCTTAAAGTTGTTCTTTTTCTCAGTCTAGAATCCTTACCAAATTAACTGGTTAGGAATAGCTTTTAAAAACGATTTAATTTATCAAATTTAAACATGTTTGATCTAGCTGATACAACTAGCATAGATCTATCTCATAAACAGTTCAAGAATGAAAGAACTTTAACTAATTCACAGTTCAATAATAATAGAACAAGAATTCAATTGCACAAAGTGCAAATGTCAATAATCATTATCGATGTGGAATAATCAAAAATAATTATCCACTAACATGATTTGAAATAATAATTCAAGTGTTTTCCTTAAGTGTTAAACACTTATTATTCCTTTAAACAATTTATTACAACTGTTTAATTAATGACTTATTTAAACTCTCTTTATTTTATAATTTCTATCTCCATTTAACTACTATTTAATATTAGTTGACTAGTAATTAATTAATTACCTTTAGTTATTATTTAATAATAAATAGTAACTAATTATATTTACTCATTATTTATTGTTAATCAAATAATGAACAATCAAATTATAAATCTTATTTGTCTTTAATTATTATTTAATATTAACTAAATAATAATTAATTAATTAATTATCCTTATTTATTATTTAATCTTAATTAAATAATAAATAATTAACTTTATTAACTTTATTTATCTATAACTATCATTTAATATTAATTAAATAATAATTAATTAATTATGTATCCTTATTTATTATTTAATATTAATTAAATAATAAATAACTAATTTGTCACTTTATTTGTCTTTAATCATTATTTAATATTAATTAAATAAGATTTAATTAATTCTTTAATATTATTTATTATTTAATCTTAATTAAAAAGTAAATAACTTATTTATTAACTTTATTTGTCTTTAATTATTATTTAATAAAAATTAATTAATTATTTATCCTTATTTATTATTTAATATTAATTAAATAATAAATACTTAATTCATAACTTTTTATGTTAATTAAAAAACATGTGAGTAAGTAATTATCATTATTACTTACTTAATCTTACTTAAATAATAAATAATTAATTTATTAACTTTAACATTAATTAAATAATAATTAATTAATTCTTTATCCCTATTTATTATTAAGACTAAATAATAAATAGTTAGTTTAGTAATACTAACTCTATTTAATTATTACCCAATGTTAATTAAATAATAATTAAATAGTTAATTACACTTAAACAATATTTAATTAGTGTATTTATCAATTAGTAGCCTTAAAAATTTATTAGTTAGTAATTTTAAATGATTTAAAAGGATTTAAACCATTAATTACACTAATAATTACTTAATTAAACAGAAAAATTCTAAATTAAATATTATAATATTCTTTCACATTTTAAAAAAAATTTGGGCCAGGACCCGTTGTCGGAACCGGCCGGAAAAGGCCTGAACCGGTCATCGAAAGCCCCTCGTGAACCGAACCAGTTCACTTAAATAAATCATGTAGGCTGCCCTCTAATTTCCAGACTTAGGGTCCTTCACGGAAACGTGAATAAAATAAAATCTTTAACTCAGATTAGGGCCTAGTCAGTACCATTGGATTTGTATCTTTCCGAACTACAATATTCCATCATCAAACACCAAATTTGGACAAGGTTTGGTCACTGACATTTGTCCAGAAGTGGACTATTCCGACACAGTTCCAACAGTTAGCCTGTTTTCGTAAAAATTAAATAACTCTCTCATTTTAACTTCTTTTTAAACGATTCTAACTAGGTTCTCTTCTTAACTTACCCCTTAAAACTCAGAAAAAAGAAAATCACTAATATCATACATAGATTTCAAAATACATAATTTATTCGAACAAGCTATGGTTTGTTCGTCGAAAAAATGTTTTCAAGCTTTTAGCTTAACTTTTCTACATAAACCCATACCCTCACATACCAAACCACATATCATCCAACATAAACATATTTAACATGATTCTAAATATTTAAAACATAAACTTCAAATTATTAACATAAGATTACATCCATAACCCAAAATTAGTGTTTTTAAGGTTTTTAGGTTTAGTTTTTATACCTTCTTAGCTTAATTGCTTTCCAAAGTAGGAGATGAATTTATTTGTCATCTACAACTCTCTCACAAGTTGCCGTGGTGCTCTCCTCCTTCCTCTTTTCTTCCACAAGAACTCTCTCTTTCAAAATATACTTTCTCTCTACTTTCTCTCTCTAACTTGTAAAATGGAAGTAGTATGATTATAATGAAATAGAGTTTGCAAGTATACTTGCTCTTGTATATAGATATACTAACTATATCTATATATTTTAGCATCATGAAGCTAGTCTTAGTAAGCTTGTTTATAGGGTGGCTAATGTGACAACTGGTGTCTAGGTTATCATTTCAAGTGCACGCAAAAACCAACACAAGCTACTAATTAATTATATCAAAATTTTGAACTCAAGTGGGTCTCCTCCTCCTTTATATTCGGCAGCCCCCATGGGGCTTTTGTCCCATTTTTTCTTTTTCTTTTAATTGCTCTAAATGAATTAAATAAGGACTGAATGGCACTTATCACCCTCCAAGTTGTCACCCACTTTCAATGTCGTCCCTAAAGTACATTTTTCGTCAATTGGGCCCTTAAAGTGGCATTTTTTGGCGTTTCCGTTCCTTTTACCCTATTTTACCGAAACCCGACCCATTTTTACCAAATTTTGACCCAATCCGACCCATTTTGACCCGACCCAATTTAACTAATTATTTTTTTTAAAAAAAACTAAATAATATTTTATTTAAAAATTATAAAAATAATTATAAAAATAATATTTTATTTTAAAATCTTAAAAATTATTAGTATTTTAAATATTTTTAAAAATAATTCTTATTTTCAGGAAAAAATATAGATTCATAAATTATAGATTCAAAAAAATAAAACTTTATTTTAAAAAAAAGTAATTTTTTTTTTCATTTTATATGTAAAATACAAAAAACAGTAAAAGATAAATAAAAAAATTGATTCAATTTTTTTTTTAAAAAAGAAATTAAAAAGTTTTAAAAATTATTTTTTTTTAGGAAAAAAAATTAGAAAATTTATCATTTTTCAAAAAAATTAGTAAGTATTTTATTCAAAAGAATTAAACAAAAAAATTAAAATTTATTTTCAGAAAAAATAAAAATTTTTAATTTTTTTTACAAATCCTAAAATATAGATTCAAAAAAAGTAAATAAAAAAAAAGTAAATAATTTTTTTTTATTTTCATAAAATAAAACTAGAAATATTTATTTTTTAAAAGATGTGTTTTTTTTGAATATATATTTTATGAAATTTTACTCATTTTTGAAAAAAATAAAAGTTTTTAATTTTTTTTCTTCTGAAAATAATAATTATTTTTAAAACTTTTTAAAAATAAAAATTATTTTTAAAACTTTTTAAAAATAATATTTCATTTTTTAAATATAAAAATAGTTATTATTTTAAAATTATTCTAAAAATAATATTTTATTTTAAAATATTAAAAATAATTATTTTTAAATAAATATTTTGAATCTAAATTTTATGAAACTTTACTCATTTTATGAAAAAATAAAAGTTTTTAATATTTTTTCTTGAAAATAATAATTAATTTTAAAAATATTTAAAATAATAAGTATTTTTAATATTTTAGAATAAAATATTATTTTTAAAATAATAATTAATTTTAAATAATAATAATTTTTAAAAATATTAAAAATAATAATTTTTAATATTTTAAAATAAAATATTATTTTTAAAAAAAAATTAACTAATAATTATTTTTAAAATAATTTTAAAACTTTTTAGTTTTTTTTTAAAAAAAATAATTGATTAAATTGGGTTGGGTCAAACTGGGTCGGTTTCGGTCAAAATGGGTCGGGTGGGGTAAAATAGGGTAAAAGGAACGGAAACGCCAAAAAATGCCACTTTAAGGGCCCAATTGACGAAAAATGTACTTTAGGGACGACATTGAAAGTGAGTGGCAACTTGGAGGGTGATAAGTGTCATTCAGCCTTAAATAAGCCACAACAATTATTCCACAAATGGGCTTAAGTGTTGGACCTCATTAAATATCAATTTGGGCTTTCATTAAATGACTTGGGCTACAAATTAGTCAAGTTCATTTAATTTAACCTTGGACTAATTAATTATATTCCATGTTGGTTCATTTAATTTGTCACCCATTAATTACCAAGTCCATGAGCAAATAAATAATTGGATTGGATAGTTAATTAAATAACCTAGTCCATTAGTATTGAATTACTAAATGGACTATTAAATATTATTATTAATATTTTACATTGTTCTATTTAATTAATACTCATATTAATTAATTTACAAAAATTTAATTCACTTACTATATTCAATTGAATTGAATATTTAATTAACTTATTTATCATATCAATTGTTTGATATTAAAATTTTTAGGTTAGTCCACTAAATTAAATAACTACTAGTGGGACCTCCTTTAACTAACAATTAGTCACATAGATCATTAAACACATATTCATTCCTTATATGTCACAAAATTTTCAATATCATTAATATTTAATTAATATATTCATTTACAATGTGACTTAAATTTCTGGCTATTACATTCTCCCCTCCTTATAAGAATTCTGTCCCCAGAATTTCACATAAGGTTACTCAAAAAGACTACGATAATTCTTCTTCATCTTCTCCTCGAGTTCCGACGTAGCTTCTTCAACTGCGTGGTTTCTCCAAAGCACTTTGACAGAATGTATAACTTTATTCCTTAACTTCTGCTCTTTCCTATCCAAAATTTCTATAGGAATTTCTTCATACGATAGGTCCTTCTCGACTTGAATCGGTTCATACGATATAACATGCTTGTAATCAGGCTTATACGGACGCAACACTGACACGTGAAATACGTTGTGGATATGTTCTAGTTCAGGAGGTAGAGTTACCTCGTACGCCACTTCACTTATCTTCTTCAGTATCTCGAACGGTCCAATAAATCTCGGACTTAATTTACCTTTCTTACCAAATCTTATTTTTCCTTTCCAGGGAGATATTTTTAAGAACACATAGCTCCCTACTTTGAAGTCTCTCTTCTTGCAATGCAAATCTGCATACTTCTTTTGACGATCCTGAGCTGCTACCAGACGAGCTCTTATTACCCTGATAATTTCTACGGTCTGCTGTACCAATTCTGGCCCTAATAGTCTGCGTTCACCTACTTCATCCCAACATAATGGTGTTCTACATTTCCTTCCATACAGTGCTGTATGGTGGCATTCCAATACTCGCGTGATAACTGTTATTATACGCAAATTCCACGAGTGGAAGATGATCCTCCCAGCTTCCCTTGAAGTCCATCACACAGGCTCTGGGCATATCTTCTAATGTTTGAATTATCCTTTCGCTTTGCCCATCGGTCTGTGGATGATACGCAGTACTTAACCTCAATTGTGTCCCCATTCTTTCTTGAAGACGCCTCCAAAAATTTAACGTGCAGCGCGGATCTCTATCAGATACAATTAATACTGGCACTCCATGTCTTGAAACTATTTCTTTGATATACAACTTGGCTAGTTGATCCAAATTGTATCTAATCTTGGTCGGCAAAAAGTGCGTTGACTTTGTAAGACGATCCACAATCACCCATATGGCGTCGTAACCTTTCTGTGTTGCTGGAAGCCCTACCACAAAATCCATCGTAATATGCTCCCATTTCCATTCACGAATCTCTAGCGGCTGCAATAGTCCACTCGATCGTTGATGCTCTACCTTGACCCTCTGACAAGTTAAACATCTGCTGACACATTCTGCAATCTCTCTCTTCATGTTCGGCCACCAAAAATGTTGACGCAGATCTTGATACATCTTTGTGCTTCCTGGTTGTATTGAGTATCTCGTACTGTGGGCCTCTTGTAAAATCTCTTCTCTTAACTCTGGTACTGAAGGTACCCAAACTCGATTTTCGAATCTCAGCAATCCGATGCTATCAATCTTATACTTCAATTCTTCACCTTCAGCTAACTGTTTCTTAATGTTACCACATTCTTCATCATTCTCTTGTGCCTCCTTCACCCTGTCCAATAAGGTCGGACTTGCTTTCATTTCTATTACTTTATCTGAATTCCTCGGATTTTTCACCTCCAATTCCATTTTCTCCATCTCTTTTACTAACTTTTTTGGCTATGTCAACACAAACAACATCTCCCCGCTCTTCCTACTTAAAGTATCTGCTACTACATTGGCCTTCCCTGGATGATATAGAATCTCACAATCATAATCTTTGATCAATTCTAACCACCTCATTTGCCTCATGTTCAACTCTTTTTGTATAAAGATATACTTTAGACTTTTGTGATCTGTGTATATCTCACATTTTTCTCCATAGAGATAATGTCTCCAAATCTTAAGGGCAAACACTACCGCAGCCAATTCTAGGTCATGGATAGGGTAACCCTTTTCATAATCCTTTAACTAGCGTGACGCATACGCAATAACTTTACCATTCTGCATTAACACGCAACCCAGTCCCTTGTATGACGCATCACTATACACTATAAAACCTCACATACTATCTGGTAAGGATAACACATGTGCTTCACTTAGTCGCTTCTTCAACTCCTAAAAACTCTGCTCACATTTCTCCGTCCACACATACTTAACTGTCTTCCTGGTCAAATTTTTCAACGGTGTCGCTATCTTCGAGAAATCTTGAATAAACATTCGGTAATATCCTGCCAATCCCAAGAAACTTTTGAACTCCGTTGGCTTCTTCGGTTGTCCCCAATTTTTCACCGCTTCTACCTTTGCTGGATCAATAGAAATTCCTTTGTTATCAATAACATGTCCCAAAAACTGAACTCTTTTCAACCAAAATTCACACTTCCAAAATTTTGCATATAATTTCTCTTTTTTCAATGTCTCCAGTACTATCCTTAAATGTTCGGCATGCTCCTCTTCAGTTTTTGAATACACCAGAATGTCGTCAATGAACACAACCACGAACTTATCCAAGTACTGTTTAAATACTCTGTTCATCAAGTCCATAAAAGCAGTTGGCGCATTCGTCAGTCCAAACGACATCACTAGAAATTTATAATGGCTGTAACAAGTTCAAAATGTTGTCTTTGGTACATCCTCCGTTCTCACCTTCAACTGATGTTAACCAATCCTCAAATCAATCTTCGAAAAATACTTCGCTCCTTTAAGTTGATCAAACAGATCGCCTATTCTCGGTAACGGATACTTGTTCTTGATTGTTATCTTATTCAATTCTCTATAATCTATGCACAACCTCATCGACCCATCCTTCTTCTTTACAAACAACACCGGTGCCCCCCACAGAGATACACTAGGTTGAATGTACTTCTTGTCCAACAAATCCTGTAGTTGAACCATTAACTCTTTCATTTCTACCGGAGTTATCTTATACGGTGCTTTCGATATTGGCGTTGCCCCCGGTACTAAATCAATTACAAACTCTATCTCTCGGTCTTGTGGAAATCCTGGCAATTCCTCTGAAAAGACATCCACGAACTCATTCATTATGCGTATCTGCCCCATGTCAGAATTCACCATCCGTGTATCTAATACATTAGCCAAATAACCCTCACATCCTTTCTTCAGCATCTTCCTGGCCTGCATCATCGCCAGACAACTCGTTTATCTTGGCGACTAGCTACCATAAAATACAACCTTAGACTTATTTGGTGTCTTAAGGCGTATGCTTTTTTTCTGACAGTCGATAACTGCCTCATGATTAAACAACCAATCAATTCCTAGGATCACATCAAAATCTCCTAAGCGTATCGGAATTAAATTCACGCTTAACATATGTCCCCTTATTTTCACACAACAATTTCTGTGAATAAATTCTACAGAGATTACTTCTTTATTCGCAACCTTTATATTCATGGGGTTTTCTAACTTTTCACGAGGTAATTCTAACCTTCTAGCAAATTCATCAGACACAAATGAACAGGTAGCTCCCGAATCAAATAATATATATGCATTTATATTATTATTGATTGGAATTATACCTGACCCCACCTCATTCGATGCCATTGCATCTTTCATGATAATGTTGAATGTTCGGGTTATCGGCTTGCTCTGTTGAACTGGCCCTCCAATGGTTAACTTTGTGTTACTGCTCTTGTTGTCGCTTCCTCCCTCAGTATTCTTCTTCAACGGGAAATCTTTGAATCGATGACCTGTTCCTCCACATGAAAAACAACCACATTTCCTTGGCTTAGGACAATTTGGTGAAAGATGTCCTTCCTGACCACAATTATAACAAACATTCTTCCCCTTCATACACTCCCCAGAGTGATTCTTTCCACACTTGTCACATGCTTTCTTCTTTTGTTGAAAACTCCTTTGCTGAGTCTCTGAGTTGTTGCCACCACTATTCCATTTGCGTTTCTTACTATTGCTACCTCCACTACTAACATTCTGATTTCCACCTTCATTCTTTTTCTTATTCTTTTCCCGATTGTACTTGGACACTACTTCACTACCCCCTTCTGCAACGATAGCTTTCTCTAACAGAGTCGAAAATGAATCAATTTGCAATACTGCCACCTTGCTGAAAATCTAGGGTTTCAACCCTTTCTCAAATCTCCGCGTTTTTCATTCCTCGGTATCCACCTGATATGGTGCAAACTTTGCCAACTCGTTGAACTTGGCGGCATATTCTGATACTGACATGTTCTCTTGCTTTAACTCCAAGAACTTAACTTCCATCCTTCCTTGCATACTTCGTGGAAAATAGTTTTCAAAAAATAATTCTTTAAACCGTTCCCATGCTACCACTCCTTCTCCGGCTCTACTCTGATTCGATTCCCACTAGAAATTAGCCTCACCCTTCATTAAGTATGTAGCAAAAACTGTCTTTTGCTCTTCTGCAACTCTTGCAATAATAAAAGCCTTATCCATCTCCTTTAACCATGTTTGAGCTTTAATAGGATCTGTTGTCCCCTAAAACTCTGGCAGACCTACTGCCTTAAAGTCCTTAAAATTCGCCAATTGGTTCCCTGGCGGATTTCCTACTAGTGGTACTTGATTCTGTATTGCTTGTGCTAACATATTAACAAAGTCTTGCATTGGGTTTGCTTGACCTCCTTTGTCATTATTTAATTCATCTATCCTTCGGCGTCGTTGTTCTCTTCTCGGCGGTATTATCTGATTTTAAACAAAACCTTAAGTTACTCTTTAATTTTCATGTTATACCATATCTTATTAGTGTTAGCATTTAAAATGTAATACATAATTTAAACTCTTATAATCATAATGTTGGATTTTAAAATTCAGCTTACTGAATTTAACCAATTCGATTTGCTGAATTAACCAATACGGTTTGCTGAATTAACATTTTTCAGATAGACAGCTTACTAACTTAATTCTCAAATCTTATTTACTTAATCAAACATGTAATCATAATACTACATTTATATTCATATACCACATCTTAGTGTCATACACTTACATGCCTGACATATTTCTATAAATGCCAATTATCCCATTTTAACATCAAAAGATGGGATCTACCAAAAGATATACTCCCCTATACACATAAGATGGGGATACATCCTATTTACATACTACCTCTCACTGCCTGAGGTTTACATCATACATAACATATCCCTAATAAACAAAAGGGGACTAATGCATCTATATACATAACAACCAAACCAATATATCATTGACTGTCAAGCTGAGCCACCTCAACATGGACATGCTCCTGCTCATAAAGTGCATCTCCATCCACTCAGCGTCGAACAGAACGGCTCAACTCACCAATCTCAAAATGCTGCCTCCCCTATTCAATCCTGGGCTCGAATATGTTGCATCTAAAGCCCGTCGCAAGGACTCTATCCTGACATCTCTGGCCTTCAATTCATCCCTCAGCTGATCAACTTTCCTAGCAGCATCGACCCATGTATCCTCAACTCTTATCTTTTTCGGCTATCTCTAAATCAAACTCGAACCTCAAAGCTTGATTCTCTACCTACACTACTCGCAGCTGTAACTCTGCTAGCTCCAGCCTCCCTCTCAACTCAACTGACTGGCCTTGAGCCTGATAGGCTGCATCTCTATATTGTTACTCCATAAGCTGGTGGGTCTGGTTTTGTTCTTCCAAGTGGGCAACTCTTTCCTTCAACTCATTGATCCTGGTCAATAAGTCGTTGATCAACTCATCCTTAGGGTTATCTACCATCACTTCCTGCTCTACCGGTTCTTCCATCGGATCTACTTGTTCTTGGTCCATAGTGTGGCTACCTTGCTATTCAACAGGCATCATCAAAAACAAACGATACACAACATCAGTATCACAATAAAATATATTCATTAATGAAATGAAATGATATTTTATTATGTACAATCTATACTCGATGAATTTTCACAATCCATTTCCTAGCATACTCTATACGAGTTTTCTTCTAAGGTTATAACCTAGGTTTCGCATCCTAATGTTTATAACCTACAGCTTTGATACCAACCTGTGACGCCTCCAAATCCAGGTTCTCTAGCCTCGGATTCGGTGCTCACGATCTATCATTATTTTACACATTCCATAAACTATTGCGGAATAATAAACATACATTGTTCATTTCAATAAGGTTCTACATTAAATCCCAAGGTCTCCTTAACCTTAACTTAACACATACCCTTAATATTACAAAAGGTTTACGTAAATAATTACATCAGATAATATAATACTTAAACGTTCACATAAATCTATTCTTGAACTTTGCCTTTTCCTTTATCCTTCTTGGAACTTTACAGCTTAGCTGAAATAAACGTCATGATATAGCAAGGATAAGCAACTAATTTGCTTAGCAAGTTTAAATACAAAGAAGATATACCATGATTAGAAAAGAATTTGACTTTTGAAACTTTCAACAATAGGTATCAATTGTGAAAGAATAATAATTCAAGTTCCAATAATTGGAAGATTAAGTTGAGCGGTCAACAATGACCATGAACGTATACGGAGGTTGTCAGTATTTAAATTGGTCCTCTAAATAAATGTTGGTAATCAAGGGGATCAACCTTTCATACCCGGTGAATATGCATAAACACTTAATAAACGGGCAAACAATTGTTTTTCAATATAATGCCTTAAAGTTGTTCTTTTTCTTAGTCTAAAATCCTTACCAAATTAATTGGTTAGGAACAGCTTTTAAAAACGATTTAATTTATCAAATTTAAACATTCTTGATCTAGCTGATACAACTAGCATAGATCTATCTCATAAACAGTTCATGAATGAAAGAACTTTAACTAATTCACAGTTTAATAATAATAGAACAAAAAATCAATTGCACAAAGTGCGAATGTCAATAATCATTATGGATGTGGAATAATCAAAAATAATTATCCATTAACATGATTCGAAATAATAATTCAAGTGTGAGTTATGGAACTTGCAATAATGTACGAAGTTTAAGATTAGAAACTTGCTCAATACAAATTTGAGTAAGGTTAGGGAACTTGCCTGTCTAACGAGCTACAAATATCTAGCTTTAATTTAACACTCTTTGAATGACCTAGCATTGATAATGTTGGTCTATCAATTAGTATTGTACATAATTGCATATCTTTATGCTTACCTATGCTATTTATCTAACAAATAAATCAATCATCTAGCACACATAATTTAATATGCTATCATTAATCCCATAAGACATTTAATCGATCTTAGGTCAATTGTAACGATCGCGGATCGTGCGTAGCTTTGTAACACGAGCCTATGAATTTTATTGAATAAATTGAACTTTTATTAATATTATTCCGCGTTATGTGTTTGAATATTTTATTACTACATCTGATGTGTATGTGATAATTTTTGATTGATATTATTTTTTTATTGGAGTTGATTAAATCATTAGAGAAATAGTACTAAAGCGCTATTTACGCCAAGACGCCTTTTCGATTTTATGACTTTTCATAATTTCGTCAAAGCGTTAATGAGAGGGGTTAATAATCTAAGTGTGGGATTTTATTGAGCCCAATTGGATATTTATTAGAAGCCCAATTAGAATTAAATTAGAAGTCCAAGAGTGGCCCGTGTTGAAGCCCAAAACCCCATGGGTCAAGTCCATGACCAAACCCACCATCCATGACCCAAACCCATGACCCTTGAGGGGAAATGGGTTATGTAATCAGCTGAACCATTTGTAGAAGGAAGACGAGTACGGGAGAAGGAAGAGAGGGAGAAGAAATGAAGAACGTGATGCATTTGGGGAGAAGCAATTTCTTGCATTTGGCAGAGGAAAAGGAAGGAGGAGCAAATGGGGAGAAGGGAAGGGGATTACCCGGGCATGGAGAGGAGCAAAGCTCACTCTCCCAGCCATGGGGAGCTGATGCGGGAGAGCATGCTCAGCTCCTTCCACTTCCAAGAACATCTGATCACTTCCTCTATATATACTTATGCCATTGCAAGCCTTCCATCCCTTTCTTGTTGCTAAGTGTTGAAACTGAATATTTAGAGAGTGAGAAGAGTGTGTTCGGGTGATTTGAGGAAGAAGAAGGAGTATAGTAGCAGCTGGCTTTAGTTCATTAACAACTTAGAACAAGCTCCAAGAGGTAAGCAATATAGAGCTTAGCTCATTTACACAATATGTCTAAGTTCTTAGTTTTGTGTTGGTTGCTTTGTTGAAATTATGTGACTGATTTTGCTAGTTAGTGCATGAACATGTATGGTTGTTAATTAGCTCTGTTAAAACCTTGTTAATGGTATGTAAAAGTGAAACAATGAATGAGAATCAGACCTATGCATAAGGAATCAGGAAATGGACTGAAATGGACATTAGTGGACTGTTATTCATGTTTTGTTAATAATGAAGCTGTAATCATCTTGGTTTGGTTGTGTGCATTGGTTGTGTACTGGTTGTATATGTCCAGGAGCTATGGGAATTGATTTCATATGTGAAGTCAATGGTAACCATGTAATGATAGGCTATGAGTTATAAACTCTAAAGCCATGCCCACCAACTATTTAGTTTAATGTCTAAGAGAATGATTTCTCTAACGAACATGAGAATTAGAGATGATTAATTGATTTAATGATGTTATGATGCATAGCTCAGTTGTAAAATCATGTTTTAAGTCATATAGAATTGTTGTATAATGGCTAAGAAGCAAATGGGACTGAATCAAGAGTTTGGATTTTTGGGTTCTGTAGTAGCAGAACTTGAAAGTCCCTGGATATAGAGTGGCGCAGCTGCGCCACTCCCAAGCATAGCACCTGCGCAGCTGCGCTGGGTTGCAGAGCTGAAAGTCCTGGATGTCGAGTGGCGCAGCTGCGCCACTCCCAAGTACAAGACCTGCGCAGCTGCGCTGGTCTGCAGAACTGCATTGCTTTGCTGCTTTGTGTGGTTGATGCGATGCATGTTTACATAGACCCAACATGTTATAAATACCCCAAAGCATATGTATGATATGTTAGTGTAATAGTTGAATGACCCCAAGCATGAAATGACTAAGTCACGTGAGATTTGCTTAAAAGAAATGAATAGCATAGTTCCGTTTGGGTAGTCGTAGTGGCAATCAATGTTCGTAATGATTATAATGTCTTGATTAATGTAAGCCAATGTTTGGTGATTATTGTGAGACTAATTGGTATGTGAATATGTGTCTAAATGCGTAGGACATATTTGAAGGACGATTAACGTCAACTAGTAGCAAACGCTTAAGGCAAGTTTCCTAAACCCTTGTCTAACCCTTGTGTTGTGCAAGTTCTCTAGCTTCATTCATTTTCAGTATTAAATGCAAGTTTCGTATCTTATACAAAAGACGTATATTGTGCAAGTTTATTTGATTCATTTGATTATATCTTCTTGACTCTCATGCGATGTTTGAAGTTTCGATTTACGCAATACATATATGGTTGTGTGAATTTCTTACTTATGTAAATTTTTCAGTATTTGCACAAGTATTCGAGCTATGTTATGACATAAATTGTTGAAGCTTTCAAGTTCACATATATATATGAACTGTTATAGAGAACGTCGATGCCATTTGTTTCGGCTAGACAGATATTGAAATATTTTATTGATTTGATAATAAATCCTTGAAATGTTATTGATGATTAAGTAGAGTTATCCAACCGAATTGCTTTGGTTAGGATTCCGAGACATGAATGAGATGAACAACCCTAATATTAGGGGCAGTTTTTAGTCAGTTATTCTGGCAAGGCATCGAGCGCCTAAACAAACGCATATAGTCGTTTCCAGCTAGAGTGTTGATCAACATAGAGTACAATAGGCTGATCACCTAGAAGTGCTCGTAAGTAAGACGGTTTGCAGTTATATTGTTATGTACCTTTTCAAGAAAGCAAAAGAAAGTTCAAGGTCTTATGACCACTCAATGTCGTTTCGAAAATATATTTTTAAAACGAAAGCAAAGTATTATTTCTGTTTATTCAGAATATTTCACAACTATTGTTCAGTTGTCAAAGAGAAATGATGTGATTGATGATATTGTTGTTATTCAACTGTTATACTTGTTGGGCAATTGAATGCTCATTCTTGCTTTATATTAAACATTGCAGCTAAGTTCGAGCGGGCCGAAGGTTCCGGTAAGGACAAGGGAAAGGGCAAGATGAACGTCTAGATGGCGTCATAGTTTATTTGTATTAGTAATGTTGTAATATTAAGACTTATTATGTGTTTGGAATGATGTTTTGGTAATAGAACCTGGGATTGAGAGTAAGACATGTTGGAATAATATAGTAATTACATTCATGTCTATTATGATGTATGGAATGGGATGTACCGTGTAGCACCGGATTCGGGTTTGAGGTACCCGGATTTGGGGGCGTCACAGGTTGGTATCAGAGCTGATAGGTTTTAAACCTTAGGTTGGGGGAAAACCTTAGGAATATGACCGTAGGGAGAATGGAAGAGTTAGTAAATGAACTCAAATAGAGTTGTTAAGGGTGGATTGAGGAAATTCATCACTAATAGTATACTTAAGATAAACTATATTTGTTAAGTGTTATTATATTAATTGTTATTGTTATATACTAATTGAGTTAGTATATTTGTTTGTAGATGTCTGAAGAAGAACCCGAGTATAGAGATATCCATGTAGTGAGCGAGGAGCTGATCGCTCCACCAGAGCCAACACCCGAGCCAGTAGCAGAGGCTGAGGCTCAGATAGATAGTGACCCGGAGGAAGATCCGGAGGAGGAACCGGAGATGGACCTTTCACTTGATGAGGATCCGTCCGAGCATGAGGAGGAAGCAGATGATATATTATCGGATGCTGTGCCTTCTGAAGAGGAGGAAGTGGCACCATCAGACATGAATAACCTGTTTGAAGTGGTACTTGACAGGAATGTAGCACTAAGAAGTAGAGTTCAAGCCTTAGAGGCGAGGGTTCAAGAACTCTTGCAGGAGAGACATGAGTTAGAGGCCTACTGGGAGGCAGAGATCGATGATAGGATCAGGGCCGAAGATCGGGCCGATGACCTGGAAGAAGAGGCAAGGATCAAGAGGGTGAGGACTGATAGGTCTAACTATGCGTTCAGGTCGTCACATGGGCGATTTCAGCGTAGGGTGACCCATTACCCAGCAGAGGAGGGCCAGACCAGGCACACCATTAGTAGGGATCTGGTGATGGCTATAGCAGATGACGAGTATGCAGACGCCATTAGGCGTGGTCTAGTTCAGTGATTAGACGAGGTCTAGATGTGTACCTTGTAAGGATGTAAATCCTAAATTTTGTATATGTAATAGATTATCTGGTGTAAATCCCATCTTTTTAGTAATAGAGGGATATATTGTATGCGAATAGCAGAAGCTATGTGTTACAAGATGTATGAAGTAAGAAGCATGTTAATATAAGTATGTTTATTTTAATGTGCTTTGTGATGAGTATGTTTATTCCAATGTGCCTTGCGATTAGTATGTGTACGTCTTAGTATTTACTATAGTGCGCAAGGATGAATAGTAGATTAATAGTGGAATGATTTGTTTAACAGAAAATGCCACCGAGATGGAGAGGAAGAGGAAGACAGGGAACACGGAGGAATGAGGATAGAGAATCCGATAATGAGAGTGAGACTAGAGAAACAGCAAACCCTATGCAGCAATTCATAGACTTACTGGTAGGAGCTTTGAACAGAGTTCCAACCGTACCACCTGTCGTTCCTCTAGTTGCGCGTGTTGCCAACTTTAAGGACTTTAAGAGCGTGGGACCGCCCGAATTTAAGGGGACCACCGAGCCTATAGAGGCTCAATCATGGGTTAAGGAGGTGGAGAAAGCATTCATCATTGCTGGAGTTGGGGAGGAGCAGAAGACCACTTTTGCTACCTACCTACTGAAGGGTGAGGCTAACTTCTGGTGGGAAGCAAACCAGAATAGGGCTGGAGAAGGAGTCATTGCTTGGGAACGATTCAAGGAGTTGTACTTCGAGAACTACTTTCCCAAGAGTATGCAGAGTCGCATGGAGATGCGATTCTTAGAACTGAAGCAAGATAACCTGACAGTACCCCAATATGCTGCCAAGTTCAACGAGCTGGCTCGGTTTGCGCCACACCAAGTGGACACCGAGGAAAGGAAGACAAGGAGGTTTGAACAAGGCCTGAAACCCTGGCTCTACAGCAAGGTGAGCGTGTTACAAATCGATACCTTTGGATCAATCTTGGAAAAGGCTATCATAGCCGAAGGAGGGAGTGAGGCACTGAGCCTCTACAATAGGGAGAAGAAGAATAAGGGTAAAAGCGAAGGCGGAAGTAAAGCTGATGTAGCCAGTGGTAGTAACCAGAAGAGGAAATGGAACAATTCCGGGAATACCGGGAACAAACAAGGAGACCCAAAGAAGAGGGTAGAGCCGTGTAAGACCTGCGGGAAGAATCACCTGGGGGTCTGCTTGAAGGGAAGGACGGCATGCTATAACTGTGGGCAGGAGGGACACATCTCTCCTAACTGCCCTAACCCGAAGAAGATCGGTGGGTGTTTCGTTTGCGGAGCACCAGGCCACATGGCAAGGAATTGCCCTAAGAAGGGGACAGATGGGGGAGGCAATGGGAATAGCAGTGGCAGGCTGACTATGACTAGTCCAGCTCCACCGAGTAGACCATCAGCCCGGACCTTCAATATGACGGTCCAAGATGCAGTGACATCAGGAGACGTAGTCTCAGGTATCATTCCGATCAATAATATTAATGCATATGTGTTGTTTGATTCGGGTGCGACCTGTTCTTTTGTATCATGTGAATTTGCTCAACGTTTAAGCTTACCTCTAGAGAAACTAGAGTCTCCCTTGAACATAGAAGTTGCGAATAAGGAAGTAATCCCTGTTGAACATGTTCATAGGAATTGTTGCGTTGAAATTTGAGGGAGTAAGTTATCAGTAGATTTAATTCCGATTAGACTGGGAGAATTCGACGTAATACTGGGAATGGATTGGTTGTTTAACCACGGGGCAGTAATCGATTGCCAGAAGAAAAGCGTAAAGCTTCAGACTTCGAGGCAGTCTAAGGTAGTGTTCTACGGTAGTAAATCTCCTAGACGTTCGAGTTTGCTATTGACGATGCAAGCCAGGAAGCTGTTAAGAAAAGGGTGTGTAGGTTATCTGTGCCACATTGTTGATACCCAACAAGAGGGAGCCGAAATGGGGCAGATACCTATTGTGAATGAATTCGCTGACGTATTTTCAGACGAATTGCCAGGACTTCCACCAGATAGGGAGATCGAATTCGTGATAGACGTAGTGCCTGGAACGGCACCCGTTTCAAGGGCACCATATAGAATGGCACCAGTAGAGATGAAAGAGTTGATGGTTCAACTACAAGAATTGTTAGATAAAAAGTACATACAACTGAGTTTGTCTCCATGGGGAGCGCCAGTGTTATTCGTGAAGAAGAAGGATGGATCGCTGAGGCTTTGTATCGACTATCGGGAGTTGAACAAAGTAACGATCAAGAATAAGTATCCGTTGCCTAGGATCGATGATTTGTTTGATCAGTTGAAGGGGGCAAAATACTTTTCTAAAATAGATCTGAGAACGGGATATCACCAGTTGAAGGTGAGAGGAGAGGACGTACCTAAGACAGCGTTCAGGACTCGTTACGGCCATTATGAGTTCCTGGTGATGTCATTTGGGTTAACGATTGCACCAGCCGCATTTATGGATTTAATGAATAGAATGTTCAAGCAGCATTTGGACAAATTTGTAGTGGTGTTCATAGATGATATTCTAGTCTACTCTTTGACACAGGAAGATCATGCTGAGCACCTAAGAATAGTGATGGAAACCTTGAGGAGGGAGAAGTTGTATGCGAAATTCTCGAAATGCGAATTTTGGCTAGAGAGAGTCCACTTTTTGGGACACGTGATTGACAAAGATGGTATATCCGTAGACCCAGCGAAGGTGGAGGCGGTTATTAACTGGGAACAACCGAAGATGCCGACAGAAGTGCGTAGTTTCTTAGGGTTAGCGGGCTACTATCGAAGATTTATTCAGGATTTTTCGAAGATAGCAACCCCATTAACCCAATTGACGAGGAAGGCAGTAAAGTATGTTTGGACGGAGAAGTGTGAGGAGAGCTTCCGAGAGCTCAAGAAAAGGTTGAGCGAGGCGCCAGTATTATCCTTACCAGATGATACAGGTGATTTTGTAGTTTATAGTGACGCGTCACACAAGGGACTTGGATGCGTGCTTATGCAGCACGGTAAAGTCATTGCGTATGCGTCACGACAGTTGAAAGATTATGAGAGGGGATACCCTACTCATGATCTCGAATTGGCAGCAGTTGTGTTTGCCCTGAAGATTTGGAGGCATTACTTATACGGCGAGAAATGTGAGATATACACGGACCACAAAAGTCTAAAGTATATTTTCACACAGAAGGAGTTGAATATGAGGCAGAGGAGGTGGTTAGAATTGATCAAAGACTATGATTGTGAGATTCTATATCACCCGGGGAAGGCGAATGTAGTGGCCGACGCCTTAAGTAGAAAGGGTCGGGGGAAGTTGTCAATGTTAACGGCTCAAGATGAGCTAATAACAGAGATGGCTAAACTGGAGATAGAAGTGAGGTTCCCGACAGAATCGGGAGAGAAGTTGTTCACAATAGAGACTCGTCCAATCTTATTGGACCGAGTAAAAGAAGCACAACTTAGCGATGAGGAGTGCGAGGGAATAAGGCATAAAATTTTCCAAGGAGAGGAAATTAAGTATAAACTCGATAATGATGGAGTGATGAGATTTGAAGAAAGAATCTGGGTACCGCCAGTACCCGAGTTACGAGAAGAGATTTTGCAAGAGGCCCATAGTTCGAGGTACTCGATCCATCCGGGAAGTACAAAGATGTATCAAGACCTCCGACTACATTTTTGGTGGCCGAACATGAAGAGAGAAGTCGCAGAGTGCGTTAGTAGGTGCCTGACTTGTCAGAGAGTCAAGGCCGAGCATCAGAGACCAAGTGGGTTGCTTCAACCCTTAGAGATTCCAGAGTGGAAGTGGGAGCATATCACGATGGATTTCGTGGTAGTACTCCCAACAACGCAGAAGGGATACGACGCTATATAGGTCATAGTGGATCGTTTGACGAAATCGGCGCATTTCTTGCCGATCAGAATTAGGTTCAAATTAGACCAGCTAGCTAAACTCTATGTGAAGGAAATTGTTTCTAGACATGGAGTGCCAATTTCGATTGTGTCAGATCGGGATCCACGTTTCACGTCGAATTTTTGGAAGAGCCTGCAAGAGCAATTGGGAACACAGCTGAGGTTGAGCACGGCGTATCATCCTCAAACGGACGGGCAGAGCGAGCGGACGATACAAACTTTAGAAGATATGCTACGGGCATGTGTGATGGACTTTAAAGGGAATTGGGACGACCACCTACCTTTAGTTGAGTTCGCCTATAATAATAGTTATCACGCTAGTATAGGCATGCCGCCTTACGAAGCGTTATACGGGAGAAAATGCAGAACGCCATTGTGTTGGGATGAGGTAGGGGAACGCAAATTGTTGGGACCGGAATTGGTACAGCAAACTGCGGAGATCGTCAAGGTAATAAGAGCGAGACTAGTCGCGGCCCAAGACAGGCAAAAGAAGTATGCAGACAAGCATCGCCAGAAGAGAGACTTCGATGTCGGTAGCCATGTATTTTTGAAGGTGTCTCCCTAGAAGGGGAAGATACGGTTCGGGAAGAAAGGGAAGCTGAGTCCGAGGTTTATAGGACCGTTCGAAGTATTGAGAAGGGTAGGAGAAGTGGCTTATGAGGTAGCCTTACCTCCTGAGTTGGAACATATCCATAACGTGTTTCACGTGTCGGTACTACGACCCTATAAGCAAGACTATAAGCATGTGATAGAGTATGAACCTATTCAGGTTGAGAAAGACTTAACATATGAAGAAATTCCTATTCAGATAATTGATAGGAAAGAGCAAGTCTTACGAAGTAAGACCATATATTCTGTGAAGGTAGTATGGAGGAACCACAACGCCGAAGAAGCGACGTGGGAACTCAAAGATAAGATGAAGAAGAATTATCCCCATCTTTTTGTTTAACCTCATGTCGTAATTCTGGGGACAGAATTCTTATAAGGGGGGAGGATGTAACGATCGCGGATCGTGGGTAGCTTTGTAACACGAGCCTATGAATTTTATTGAATAAATTGAACTTTTATTAATATTATTCCGCGTTATGTGTTTGAATATTTTATTACTACATATGATGTGTATGTGATAATTTTTGATTGATATTATTTTTTTATTGGAGTTGATTAAATCATTAGAGAAATAGCACTAAAGCGCTATTTACACCAAGACGCCTTTTCGATTGTATGAATTTTCATAATTTCATCAAAGCGTTAATGAGAGGGGTTAATAATCCAAGTGTGGAATTTTATTTGAGCCCAGTTGGATATTTATTAGAAGCCTAATTAGAATTAAATTAGAAGTCCAAGAGTGGCCCGAGTTGAAGCCCAAAACCTATGGGTCAAGTCCATGACCAAACCCACCATCCATGACCCAAACCCATAACCCATGAGGGGAAATGGGTTATGTAATCAGCTGAACCATTTGTAGAAGGAAGAAGAGTACGGGAGAAGGAAGAGAGGGAGAAGAAATGAAGAACGTGATGCATTTGGGGAGAAGCAATTTCTTGCATTTGGTAGAGGAAAAGGAAGGAGGAACAAATGGGGAGAAGGGAGGGGGATTACCCGGGCATGGAGAGGAGCAAAGCTCACTCTCCCAGCCATGGGGAGCTGATGCGGGAGAGCATGTTCAGCTCCTCCCACCTCCAAGAACATCTGATCACTTCCTCTATATATACTTATGCCATTGCAAGCCTTCCATCCCTTTCTTGTTGCTAAATGTTGAAGCAGAATATTTAGAGAGTGAGAAGAGTGTGTTCGGGTGATTTGAGGAAGAAGAAGGAGTATAGTAGTAGCTGGCTTTAGTTCAGTAACAACTTAGAACAAGCTCCAAGAGGTAAGCAATATAGAGCTTAGCTCATTTACACAATATGTCTAAGTTCTTAGTTTTGTGTTGGTTGCTTTGTTAAAATTATGTGACTGATTTTGCTAGTTAGTGCATGAACATGTATGGTTGTTAATTAGCTCTGTTAAAACCTTGTTAATGGTATGTAAAAGTGAAACAATGAATGAGAATCAGACCTATGCATAAGGAATCAGGAAATGGACTGAAATGGACATTAGTGGACTGTTATTCATGTTTTGTTAATAATGAAGTTATAATCATCTTGGTTTTGTTGTGTGCATTGGTTGTGTACTGGTTGTATATGTCCAGGAGCTATGGTAATTGATTTCATATGTGAAGTCAATGGTAACCATGTAATGATAGGCTATGAGTTATGAACTCTAAAGCCATGCCCACCAACTATTTGGTTTAATGTCTAAGAGAATGATTTCTCTAACGAACATGAGAATTACGGATGATTAATTGATTTAATGATGTTATGATGCATAGCTCAGTTGTAAAATCATGTTTGAAGTCATATAGACTTGTTGTATAATGGCTAAGAAGCAAATGGGACTGAATCAAGAGTTTGGATTTTTGGGTTCTGCAGTAGCAGAACTTGAAAGTCCCTGGATGCAGAGTGGCGCAGCTGCGCCACTCCCAAGCATAGCACCTGCGCAGCTGCGCTGGGTTGCAGAGCTGAAAGTCCTGGATGCCGAGTGGCGCAGCTGCGCCACTCCCAAGTACAAGACCTGCGCAGCTGCGCTTGTCTGCAGAACTGCATTGCTTTGCTGCTTTGTGTGGTTGATGCGATGCATATTTACATAGACCCAACATGTTATAAATACCCCAAAGCATATGTATGATATGTTAGTGTAATAGTTGAATGACCCCAAGCATGAAATGACTAAGTCACGTGAGATTTGCTTAAATGAAATGAATAGCATAGTTGCATTTGGCAATCAATGTTCGTAATGATTATAATGTCTTGATTAATGTAAGCCAATGTTTGGTGATTATTGTGAGACTAATTGGTATGTGAATATGTGTCTAAATGCGTAGGACATATTTGAAGGACGATTAACGTCAACTAGTAGCAAACGCTTAAGGCAAGTTTCCTAAACCCTTGTCTAACCCTTGTGTTGGGCAAGTTCTCTAGCTTCATTCATTTTCAGTATTGAATGCAAGTTTCGTATCTTATACAAAAGACGTATATTGTGCAAGTTTATTTGATTCATTTGATTATATCTTCTTGACTCTCATGCGATGTTTGAAGTTTCGATTTACGCAATACATATATGGTTGTGTGAATTTCTTACTTATGTAAATTTTTCAGTATTTGCACAAGTATTCGAGCTATGTTATGACATAAATTATTGAAGCTTTCAAGTTCACATATATATATATATGAACTGTTATAGAGAACGTCGATGCCATTTGTTTCGGCTAGACAGATATTGAAATATTTTATTGATCTGATAATAAATCCTTGAAATGTTATTGATGATTAAGTAGAGCTATCCAACCGAATTGCTTTGGTTAGGATTCCGAGACATGAATGAGATGAACAACCCTAATATTAGGGGCAGTTTTTAGTCAGTTATTCTAGCAAGGCATCGAGCGCCTAAACAAATGCATATAGTCGTTTCCAGCTAGAGTGTTGATCAACATAGAGTACAATAGGTTGATCACCTAGAAGTGCTCGTAAGTAAGACGGTTTGCAGTTATATTGTTGTGTACCTTTTCAAGAAAGCAAAAGAAAGTTCAAGGTCTTATGACCACTCAATGTCGTTTCGAAAATATATTTTTAAAACGAAAGCAAAGTATTATTCCTGTTTATTCAGAATATTTCACAACTATTGTTCAGTTGTCAAAGAGAAATGATGTGATTGATGATATTGTTGTTATTCAACTGTTATACTTGCTGGGCAATTGAATGCTCATTCTTGCTTTATATTAAACATTGCAGCTAAGTCCGAGCGAGTCGAAGGTTCCGGTAAGGACAAGGGAAAGGGCAAGATGAACGTCTAGATGGCGTCATAGTTTATTTGTATTAGTAATGTTGTAATATTAAGACTTATTATGTGTTTGGAATGATGTTATGGTAATATAACCTGGGATTGAGAGTAAAACGTGTTGTAATAATATAGTAATTACATTCATGTCTATTATGTTGTATGGAATGGGATGTACCGTGAAGCACCGAATTCGGGTTTGAGGTACCCGGATTTGGGGGCGTCACATCAATGAATTAATTAATAATATTGTCGACGCCGGTTTTTATCCGCTTACTGCGATATTTGTCCTTTTCCGATTTTGGCCTTTTGATTAGGTGATTTTGGGGAAAAGGTCGGCATTGATGTCGACGGGGTTTTGAAAGATTATTTTTTTTTATGATGAGCCAATTAACCAGAGTCGCCAGTTGGTATATTTGAAATGGATGTACCAACTCATCCGAGTTTCATTTTTTGTAAATCGCTGGCTCATATGTGACTCCGAATTAATTGGTCTGCGAATCGAGATTCATAGAGTTCGGGGGCTTGCTTAAGTGAGGGGAAGGTGTTAGGCACCCCTCGACTTCCGTGAAACACAGTTACCGCAATCTTGATGCTTTTCCTATCCTTTAATTCATGAAATGTGTGTGTGTGTGCGCGCGCGAATGTGTGTGTGTGTGCTTATGTGAATGTTGTGGTGAGTTTGTATGAAAGAATCATTTGGATTTTAGGGAAAATCGTGTGTTTTAATTTCAGAATGCTTCGGAATGTCTTTTCGGCATACACGAGAAAGCTTTATGAGAAAGGTTTGATTTTAATTGTCAAAACTATGAGATTTTCGTTAGGTGTCGTTTTGACAAAACAAGAGTTTTAAACCTTCGTCAAAATAGGAATCGAGATCTATACGTTGCTTTCATAAAATGATGGGCAATTTCTAGGATCTCTTTCACCCTATGCACAAAGATTTAATAAAACGTTACTTATTTCTAAAATCAAATTTTGTGATGTTTGAAAACGATTTTCTTTAGCTTTCTCGTTAGATAGGAATCGACATTCATCAACATTTCTCAAATTTTAACCTCGTGATTCTAATATCCTACTTTGATTGATTTTATGAAAATCTTATCATTTAACTTTGAAATCAATTTCATATCATAAATCAAATCGAGCATAAACATGCGTCGGGGCTATTCATGGGCATGTAAGCCATCAAAATGTCCCCGAACGCCAACAATCACAAATTTCACTATTTCGGGGCCTTAAGCACGATTCTCGCCTTAGCGTCGTTTTAAGGCCCGATGGTTACACGTTTACAACGAAGGATTACATTGTTCCTAAATACATACGTCAAAATTTGTCCATCATCGGATTCGGACCATGGCGTCACGCTCCTAGGCTCACATCCACAATTTATCACAAACATCAAATAGATACAATAACATAACTAACAACGGATTGTTTAACGCCCCACAATGGTCCAAAATTAACAATCTAAATAGATCAATTCTACCTAATGTATATATCGTTATGAACGAGCAAAACCTCACCCAATGGATATCATCGGATTATTAGGGAGAAATTTGTTCCGATGGAAACCTCTCTAATAATTCCTAATCCATTGTTCCACAATAATTTTCATGAAATCTACATTTAATTCAATCAAATAATATGATAGAAATTGATATAACAAAAGAGATTTCACCTTGCAATTGATATCCAAATGGATGTGAACTTGATGTATTTGAATAGAAGGAGAAAATCTATTTGATACAATCAAATCAAAAGAAAATTATTCCTCTCTTTTTTCTCTCTTTTCTTCCTATTTGATTGCAAAATCTAGCTATTTTCTCTCTATTTCCGTGCTTGGCTGCTGCTGAATTCTTCTTCTTCCTCAAAATTTCTCCAACTCCCTGTATGCTGTCCAAAGCTGAGTTTAAATAGGCTGGCCAAAGCCAGCCGCAGATCTATCTGCGGCTGGCCGCAGATAGATCTGCGGCTGGCCAGCTGGCACGCCTCCCATCGCACTCAGCTGGTAGTGCCTGGTTTCCTGGTTTCCGTGCTGGCGCACCCACTTGGCCGCAGATCTATCCGCGGCTGGCGGGCTTGACTTTCTCGATTTTCGTGCCACGCCTCGATTTTCGTGCCGCAACGTCGGTTTTCGCTGACAGGCTCGTATTTTATAGTCCGGGAATAATTGAGAAGCGCGCCACACCCTCCGGGAATGCCAAATTCGGATAGCCCTGCTATCATGTCGATTTCGGCTGCAAATTATCATGGTGGCGTCGAGTGTCCGTACTTTTCCATCTTTTGCTCTCGCAGGCCGATCCATTTGACGAATTTGCCCTCCTGTCAAGGTTAGTATACGAAGTGCAAAATTTGGGTGTCTACAGCTGCCCCTCTTTATCATGTTTATGAAATGTTAAATGAAATGAACAGGATAAAGAAACAGACACCCGATGCATGAATGGCAATGCATAAGAATTGACAATACATACATGATGCAACACATATGATTTATGATGCAACACAAGATGTAACGCATGCAAAAACAGCCGCAAGAGTGTCGATGTTTTAACCCTTTGACCGTATTTGTTAGTCGTTGGGTTTACTTCTTCCAATCTATCGTCTCGTTCGGGGCCGGGTATCGTCGTCGGTCACCCATCGCGTACCCCCCGGTTATCGTCGCCGGTTGGTTATCTTGTCGGAGCCGGTTATCGTCGCCGGACATCCATCTCATGATCGCCGGTTATCGTCGCCGGTCGATCGTCTCGTCGGGGCCGGGTATCGTCGCCGGCCACCCATCTCGTTTGACTCTGATAGGCTAGGACCTTGACACCTGACCTGCTCGATTTTTTTCATTTCATGGATCACATACAGAATTATCATCTATTCATGCGTGTGACACAACATGTAAATTGAGAAAAAATGACCCCTGTACAGTCTTTTGATACTGTTCTACAGATGTCATCACTTGTAGTGGTTCGCTTGGATGCCTTCCCAGGTTGCTCACCACCTTGTGGTGGTTTGTTTGGATCTCAGCCCTTCCCAGGGTGCTCACCATCTTGTCGTGGTTTGCTTGGATGCCTTCCCAGGTTGCTCACCAACTTGTCGTGGTTGGCTTGGATATCAGCCCTTCCCAGGGTGCTCACCATCTTGTCGTGGTTTGCTTGGATGCCTTCCCAGGTTGCTCACCAACTTGTCGTGGTTTGCTTGGATATCAGCCCTTCCCAGGGGTGCTCACCATCTTGTCGTGGTTTGCTTGGATGCCTTCCCAGGTTGCTCACCAACTTGTCGTGGTTTGCTTGGATATCAGCCCTTCCCAGGGTGCTCACCATCTTGTCGTGGTTTGCTTGGATGCCTTCCCAGGTTGCTCACCAACTTGTCGTGGTTTGCTTGGATATCAACCCTTCCCAGGGTGCTCACCATCTTGTCGTGGTTTGCTTGGATCTCAGCCCTTCCCAGGGTTTGTTGTTTTTTGTCTTTTTTTCTTTTGTGGATATCAGCCCTTCCCAGGGGTGCTCACCATCTTGTTGTGGTTCGCGTGGATCTCAGCCTTCCCAGGGTGCTCACCAACTTGTCGTGGTTTGCTTGGATATCAGCCCTTCCCAGGGTGCTCACCATCTTGTCGTGGTTTGCTTGGATATCAGCCCTTCCCAGGGTGCTCACCATCTTGTCGTGGTTTGCTTGGATGCCTTCCCAGGTTGCTCACCAACTTGTCGTGGTTTGCTTGGATATCAGCCCTTCCCAGGGTGCTCACCATCTTGTCGTGGTTTGCTTGGATGCCTTCCCAGGTTGCTCACCAACTTGTCGTGGTTTGCTTGGATATCAACCCTTCCCAGGGTGCTCACCATCTTGTCGTGGTTTGCTTGGATTTCAGCCCTTCCCAGGGTTTGTTGTTTTTTGTTTTTTTTTTCTTTTGTGGATATCAGCCCTTCCCAGGGGTGCTCACCATCTTGTTGTGGTTCGCGTGGATCTCAGCCTTCCCAGGGTGCTCACCAACTTGTCGTGGTTTGCTTGGATATCAGCCCTTCCCAGGGTGCTCACCATCTTGTCGTGGTTTGCTTGGATATCAGCCCTTCCCAGGGTGCTCACCATCTTGTCGTGGTTTGCTTGGATCTCAGCCCTTCCCAGGGTTGCTCACCGCTCTGTCGCGGTTTGCTTGGATGCCTTCCCAGGTTTGCTCACCGCTCTGTCGCGGTTCGCGTGGATCTCAGCCCTTCCCAGGGTTTGTTGTTTTTTTGTCTTTTTTTTCTTTTTGTGGATATCAGCCCTTCCCAGGGGTGCTCACCATCTTTGTTGAGGTTGAAAGCGACGTGCTTGTACTTTCCTGAGATTTTCATTTTGATCGTACCTGCATGCATGAAAAAGATGTCATGCAGGATCTGGCAGACATGTTATGGACAGATGCATGTGCACAACATATGTTTAGATAGAAATGACCCCTGCTTAGTCAAATGATACGATTCGACAATCGTCGTTGCTTGCCAACATTTGATTGGATCACGCCTCGTCGCGAAGTGTATTTTCTAGGCTTCAACATGGTTTGATACTCTGCCTGCTCTTGGTCGTCTTCATTTGAGGCAGTCTGTTTCATTGGCTTGGTATTTTGCCTGTTCTTGGTCGTCTTCATTTGAGGCAGTCTGTTTCGCTCTCTGTGATGATTGACAGCTATGCCGGGCTCCTTGGCCTTTTGCTCATTTCTGATGGCCGATATGCTGTCGCCCCGCACTATATCATCCTTGTATATGCTCATGCACGTGGATCATGTCGAGGCAGTGATAGTCAGGATTGGGGAGAGGCCCAATGCCGAAGAGTTCTGTGCAGCCTCAGCCTCCTTCCATTTCACGATTCTTAACTGCCCCTGCCTTGGCGCGTGTCGCTGCCAAGAATTTCTATCGAAAGCTCGCGATGCTTACCGTGCTGAGTTATCCACAGCTCTGCAAGATCCTGTATATCAGATGACTAACAAACGCCAAAACTTGAAGGCTCGGGCTGTTAGCGTTAGTTCAACACAAAGATACTATAATCTCGACAAAAATGCAGTTAAAACACATGAAATTGAATATCTGTTGATCGCACAATCTAGCAAGTTGTGACCCGTGAATGCACTATATTGGAATTTTTTTTTTTTTTTTTTTATTTTTTATTTTTTTTATTTTTTTTTATCCCTCGTGAGTTGATGATTTTCTATTTGACGAGTTACGAAATCGTAAGAACACCTTCAAGCGTTCATGGTCATTGTATGTGAGTAAGGTCGAATTCAAAAGAACTACCTTCCCTCGTCAAAGGCATTCTGTCTTCATTCTCGACAACGTTCTTAGCAGGATTGACGTCATATGACCAATGCACTATGCGATGCAGCATTCAGTAGGGGTTTCTCTCCCATGACTCATTGTTTAAGGCCGAGAGTTTTTTCATATTATCTTTTCTCTTTATTAGTCCACTTCACTTGTCTCGTTTTCTTAGGCTATTCAAAGTTACCCATTTAACGAGTTTTGGACCAATGACTCCCGAACCAGGCGGTTTTGGGGCATTAGGTGTACAGACACCCCTTCGGGTTTATTTACTCGAGTAACAAAGGCCACGGTTCGAGACAAGCTGGTGGTCTGCCCCATTCATTCTTTGCTTGACCTTGCGCAAGATTCGTTTTCTTAGGCTTGAGTTACCCATGTAGCGAGTGTTAGGCCAGTGACTCCCAAACCAGACGGCTTTAGGGCACCAGATGTAGAGACACCCCCTTAGGCTTAATTACTCGAGTAGCTCATGCCACGATTCGAATCTGCTCGGGCCTCCTCTACTGTCATGCTCGTTTTCTTAGGCTTTGAGTTATCCATGTAATGAGTGTTGGGCCAGCGACTCCCAAACCAGATGGCTTTAGGGCACCAGGTGTAGAGACACCCCTCGGGCTTAATTACTCGAATAACCTAGGCCACGATTCGAGACATTAGCCTGATAATCATTTATCGTCTGACTTCTTGATATTAGCTTGATAATCATTGACTGTCTGACTACGTATTAATTGCCATCAACATCGTCATAGATTTATACCCCACAACTGAAAGCTTGTGCAAATGCAAGGTGAAGGCTGTCACATGAGGTCGATTCTGTCGCAAACGTTGCTTTGAATTAAGGCTTTGTACCCGATCAAAAGGTTGAATAGCCTTCTTCGTCTAATCATACTCACGATCGTGCTCCACGGTTGCTTGTCAGAATTAATCTGATTCCTATCAAGCCAAATAAAATCCCCCTTTCACGCGGATCCTCGTATCCCGGGAAAACTATGCTTGACAAATGCCAGATGATCGTACCGTTGAAGACTGAATTGTCATGAGGTATCAATTGATGATGATGGTGCATGTTGATGGGATTATTGCATGGGTGCCAATTTGCACGTCATCATTTCCTGGGTAGTTGACAAGTGCCCCAGTGTTAAGTTGCTTTCTTGTGATCTTCCTCGTACCGGTCGCATCGGTATCTCACTAGGCTTGATAAAAGATCCGGTCCTTTGACTTGTTGAAAGGTTTGGGGGATTTTTTGTTTTTTTTTTTTTTTTTTTTTTTTTTGATTTTTTTTTTTTTTTTTTTTTTTTTTGTGGTCGAATTTGCCCCTACTCCGGTTTCTTTGTGATCGTTATGCCACGCTTTCACGGTTCTCTTAATCTTATCCTGCAAAACAAGGTCAGTGTTTGATGACAGGATAGTATTTAGAAGTTTTTAGAAAACCTCGGCATGTGGCACGGATTGCCCTCCTGCAAAACCATGTTAGTACTCTCTTTATGTGCAGGTGATGCAATCACATGATACAGGACATATTTATTACGATGATGATGGCATGACAGTTGTATGCCATTTGCATGACATTTATTTATTCGACTGAATGATAAAAGGGCATGAAGAAGCTTCCCTTTCGTTAGGTTTATCAGAGGCTGACCTACCCTAGGGTCACTCTCGCGGGCTTTTCGGCATGAAGGTCCCCAAATCTTCGCAATCTACTCGTCTGAATCCTTTCGATTGGAGCGGATTTGGGTGGTGCGTTTCCTGAGCCATCTCCGGGGAGCAGCCCCTTCGAGTCCAGTAATAAGCAACCGACAGGTTCGCCTCAGGAGGAGGTACTCTCTCAACATACATTCACATTCATCGTCCTCACCGTATGCAAATGATTTTACTTTAAATTAAAGCAATCCCATTCAATCATTCACTTATTGGACAAAACACACATTCACACAACAAAAGTAGAAATGATCAAAATATCGCATGCACACACATATTCGTAAATTTTAAAGGATAGGATAGCATCAAGACATGTACGCGGCTTAAGCCCTCTAATGTTTCCCCAGCAGAGTCGCCAGCTGTCGACGCCGGTTTTTATCCGCTTACTGCGATATTTGTCCTTTTCCGATTTTGGCCTTTTGATTAGGTGATTTTGGGGAAAAGGTCGGCATTGATGTCGACGGGGTTTTGAAAGATTATTTTTTTTTATGATGAGCCAATTAACCAGAGTCGCCAGTTGGTATATTTGAAATGGATGTACCAACTCATCCGAGTTTCATTTTTTGTAAATCGCTGGCTCATATGTGACTCCGAATTAATTGGTCTGCGAATCGAGATTCATAGAGTTCGGGGGCTTGCTTAAGTGAGGGGAAGGTGTTAGGCACCCCTCGACTTCCGTGAAACACAGTTACCGCAATCTTGATGCTTTTCCTATCCTTTAATTCATGAAATGTGTGTGTGTGTGCGCGCGCGAATGTGTGTGTGTGTGCTTATGTGAATGTTGTGGTGAGTTTGTATGAAAGAATCATTTGGATTTTAGGGAAAATCGTGTTTTAATTTCAGAATGCTTCGGAATGTCTTTTCGGCATACACGAGAAAGCTTTATGAGAAAGGTTTGATTTTAATTGTCAAAACTATGAGATTTTCGTTAGGTGTCGTTTTGACAAAACAAGAGTTTTAAACCTTCGTCAAAATAGGAATCGAGATCTATACGTTGCTTTCATAAAATGATGGGCAATTTCTAGGATCTCTTTCACCCTATGCACAAAGATTTAATAAAACGTTACTTATTTCTAAAATCAAATTTTGTGATGTTTGAAAACGATTTTCTTTAGCTTTCTCGTTAGATAGGAATCGACATTCATCAACATTTCTCAAATTTTAACCTCGTGATTCTAATATCCTACTTTGATTGATTTTATGAAAATCTTATCATTTAACTTTGAAATCAATTTCATATCATAAATCAAATCGAGCATAAACATGCGTCGGGGCTATTCATGGGCATGTAAGCCATCAAAATGTCCCCGAACGCCAACAATCACAAATTTCACTATTTCGGGGCCTTAAGCACGATTCTCGCCTTAGCGTCGTTTTAAGGCCCGATGGTTACACGTTTACAACGAAGGATTACATTGTTCCTAAATACATACGTCAAAATTTGTCCATCATCGGATTCGGACCATGGCGTCACGCTCCTAGGCTCACATCCACAATTTATCACAAACATCAAATAGATACAATAACATAACTAACAACGGATTGTTTAACGCCCCACAATGGTCCAAAATTAACAATCTAAATAGATCAATTCTACCTAATGTATATATCGTTATGAATGAGCAAAACCTCACCCAATGGATATCATCGGATTATTAGGGAGAAATTTGTTCCGATGGAAACCTCTCTAATAATTCCTAATCCATTGTTCCACAATAATTTTCATGAAATCTACATTTAATTCAATCAAATAATATGATAGAAATTGATATAACAAAAGAGATTTCACCTTGCAATTGATATCCAAATGGATGTGAACTTGATGTATTTGAATAGAAGGAGAAAATCTATTTGATACAATCAAATCAAAAGAAAATTATTCCTCTCTTTTTTCTCTCTTTTCTTCCTATTTGATTGCAAAATCTAGCTATTTTCTCTCTATTTCCGTGCTTGGCTGCTGCTGAATTCTTCTTCTTCCTCAAAATTTCTCCAACTCCCTGTATGCTGTCCAAAGCTGAGTTTAAATAGGCTGGCCAGCTGGCACGCCTCCCATCGCACTCAGCTGGTAGTGCCTGGTTTCCGTGCTGGCGCACCCACTTGGCCGCAGATCTATCCGCGGCTGGCGGGCTTGACTTTCTCGATTTTCGTGCCACGCCTCGATTTTCGTGCCGCAACGTCGGTTTTCGCTGACAGGCTCGTATTTTATAGTCCGGGAATCATTGAGAAGCGCGCCACACCCTCCGGGAATGCCAAATTCGGATAGCCCTGCTATCATGTCGATTTCGGCTGCAAATTATCATGGTGGCGTCGAGTGTCCGTACTTTTCCATCTTTTGCTCTCGCAGGCCGATCCATTTGACGAATTTGCCCTCCTGTCAAGGTTAGTATACGAAGTGCAAAATTTGGGTGTCTACAAATATTTTCCTCAAGTGTTAAGCACTTATTATTCCTTTAAACAATTTATTATAATTGTTTAATGAATGAGTTATTTAAACTCTCTTTATTTTATAATCTCTATCTCCATTTAATTACTATTTAATATTAGTTAACTAGTAATTAATTAATTACATTTATTTATTATTTAATAATAAATAGTAACTAATTATATTTACTCATTATTTTTTTTTAATCAAATAATGAACAATCAAATTATAAATCTTATTTGTCTTTAATTATTATTTAATATTAACTAAATAATAATTAATTAATTAATTATCCTTATTTATTATTTAATCTTAATTAAATAATAAATAATTAACTTTATTAACTTTATTTATCTTTAATTATCATTTAATATTAATTAAATAATAATTATTTATTTATTTATCCTTATTTATTATTTTATCTTAATAAAATAATAAATAACTAATTTGTCACTTTATTTGTCTTTAATCATTATTTAATATTAATTAAATAACATTTAATTAAGTAATTATTTGTCCTTATTTATTATTTAATATTAATTAAATAATAAGTACTTAATTCATAACTTTTTATGTTAATTAAATAACATGTGAGTAAGTAATTATCATTATTAATTACTTAATCTTACTTAAATAATAAGTAATTAATTTATTAACTTTAACATCGTTTAATCATTATTTAACATTAATTAAATAATAATTAATTATTTATTTATCCCTATTTATTATTAAGACTAAATAATAAATAGTTAGTTTAGTAATACTAACTCTATTTAATTATTACCCAATGTTAATTAAATAATAACTAAATAGTTAATTACACTTAACCAATATTTAATTAGTGTAATTATCAATTTATAGCCTTAAAAATTTATTAGTTAGTAATTTTAAATGATTTAAAAGGATTTAAACCATTAATTACACTAATAATTACTTAATTACACAGAAAAATTCTAAATTAAATATTATAATATTTTTTCACATTTTTAAAAAAATTTGGGCCGGGACCCGTCGCCGGAACCGGCCGGAAAAGGCCTGAACCGGTCGCCGGAAGCCCCTCGTGAACCGGACTGGTTCACTTAAATAAATTATGCAGGCTGCCCTCTAATTTCCAGACTTGGGGTCCTTCACGGAAACGTGAATAAAATGAAATCTTTAACTCGGATTAGGGCCTAATCAGTACCGTTGGATTCGTATATTTCCAAACTACAATATTCCATCATCAAACACCAAATTTGGACAAGTTTTGGTCACTGAAATTCATCTAGAAGTGGACTGTTCCGACATAGTTCTAACAGTTAGCCTGTTTTGGTAAAAATTAAATAACTCTCTCATTTAATTACTGTTTGTTCGTCGGAAAAATGTTTTCAAGCTTTTAGCTTAACTTTTCTACATAAACCCATACCATCACATACCAAACCACATATCATCCAACATAAACATATTTAATATGATTCTAAACATTTAAAACATAAACTTTAAATTTTTAACATAAGATTACACTCATAACCCAAAATTAGTGTTTTTAGGGGTTTTTAGGTTTAGTTTTTATACCTTCTTAGCTTAATGGCTATCTTCTCTTGCTTTCCAAAGTAAGAGATGAATTTATTTTTCATCCACAACTCCCTCACAAGTTGTCGTGGTGCTCTCCTCCTTCCTCTTTTCTTCCACAACAACTTTCTCTCTCAAAGTATACTTTCTCTCTACTTTCTCTCTCTAACTTGTAAAATGGAAGTATATGATTATAATGAAATAGAGCTTGCAAGTATACTTGCTCTTGCATATAGATATACTAACTATATCTATATATTTTAGCATCATGAAGCTAGTCTTAATAGGCTTGTTTATAGGGTGGCTAATGTGACAAATTAGGTGTCTAGGCTATCATTTCAGGTACACACAAAAACCAACACAAGCTACTAATTAATTATATCAAAATTTTGAACTCAAGTGGGTCTCCTCCTCCTCTATATTCGGCAGCCCCCATGGGGCTTTTGTCCCATTTGTTTTTCTTTTAATTTCTCTAAATGAATTAAATAAGCCACAATAATTATTTCACAAATGGGCTTAAGTGTTTGAACTCATTAAATATCAATTTGGGCTTTCATTAAATGAGTTGGGCTACAAATTAGTCAAGTTCATTTAATTTAACCTTGGACTAATTAATTATATCCCATGTTGGTTCATTTAATTTGTCATCCATTAATTACCAAGTCCATGATCAAATAAATGATTGGATTGGTTAGTTAATTAAATAACCTAGTCCATTAGTATTGAATTACTAAATGGACTATTAAATATTATTATTAATATTTCACATTGTTCTCTTTAATTAATACTCATATTAATTAATTTACAAAAAATTAATTCACTTACTATATTCAATTGAATTAAATATTTAATTAACTTATTTATCATATCAATTGTTTGATATTAAAATTCTTAGGTTAGTCCACTAAATTAAATAACTATTAGTGGGACCTCCTTTAACTAACAATTAGTTACATAGATCATTAATCACATATTCATTCCTTATATGTCACAAAATTTTTAATATCATTAATATTTAATTAATATATTCATTTATAATGTGACTTAAATTTCTGGCTATTACAACTGTGTTGTCTGCCCGATCTACACCGTGAAGGGCATATGAGCTAAAATACTGAAGTCGATCTCTGACTTCTGCCAGGTACTTAGTCATTTTTGCCTCCCGTGCTTCGTACCCTCCCGAAATCTGCTTAACCACTAATTGAGAGTTACTGAACATGATCTGCTTCTGCACCTCGAGGCTCTAGACCAACCGTAAGCCTACCAACATAGTTTCATACTCAGCCTCATTGTTGGTCGCCCAAAAACCGAAGCGAATTGCCTGCTGCACTTTAAACCCTTCAGGACACGTCAAAATTATCCATGTCCCGCTTATATCCGAAGTAGACGATCCATCGATATAGTAACGACCACGAATCGTGGGTAGCTTTGTAATTCGAGCTTATGAATTTTATTGAATAAATTGAACTTTTCTTAATATTATTCTGTGGTTTATGTTTGAAGGTTTATTATAACCTATTATGTGTATCTGATAATTTTTGAGTGTTGTTATTTTATGGTATTGATTAAATCATTTAGAGGAATAACGTCAAAACACTGTTTACACAAAAAACGTATTTTTCGATTTTTCGACTTTTATTAATTTCGTCAAAGCGTTAATGCGAGGAGATAATTATCCAAGTGTGGGATTTTATGAAAGCCCAATTGGAATTAACTTAGAAGTCCAAGAGTGGCCCAAATTGAAACCCAAAACCCATGGGTCAAGTCCATGACTCAAACCCATAATCCATGACCCAACCCATGACCCGTGTGGGAAATGGGTTACAAAATCTGCAGCTGATCATTTGAAATAGAAGAGTACGGGAGAAGGAGAAGGAAGAGAGGGAAAAGAGAATCAAAAAGGTGGGTGCATTTAGGGAGAATTAATTTCTTGCATTTGGTAAAGGAAAAGGAAGGAAGAACAAATGGGGAGAAGGGAGGGGGATTACCTGAGCATGGAGAGGAGCAAAGCTCACTCTCCCAGTCATTGGGAGCTGCTGCGGGAAGGCATGCTCAGCCCCTCTACCCATCTATGAAGCTTAGTTCATCCCTTTATAAATACCAACCCTTACATAGCCTTCCATTCCTTTCAATTGTGCCAAGTTAGAAACTGAAAATTTGAGTGAGAGGAGAGTATACGGGTGATTTGAGGAAGAAGAAGGAGTGTTGTAGCAGCTGTGATTAATTCTTCTAACATCCTAGAAGAAGCTTCAAGAGGTAAGCAATATAGAGCCTAGCTTATTTCCATAATATTTCCAAGTTCCTCGTTTTGCTTTGATTGCTTGATTGGAGTTATGTGGCTAATTTTGCTTAGTTGGTTCATGAACATGTATAAATGTTATTAACTCTGTAGAAACCTTGTTAATAATATGTGAAAGTGGAACAATGAATGAGAATCAAACCTATGCTTAAGGAACAAGAAATGAACTTTGATGGACATTATGGACTGTTATGAACAATCATGTTTTGTTAATAATATAATCACTATGTATTGGTTGTGTTAGATGGTTGAGCATTGTTGTTATGTGCTCAGAGGTATGCAGAAAATGATTTCAAATAGAAATCTGGACTAGATCATAATTAAACTCTACTGCAATATGAGTTTCTAACTCATGCCCACCAACTATTTAGTTTAATGCCGAAGAGAAAAATTTCTCTAAGAACTTGAGAACTAGGTGTTGATTAATTGATGAAATGATGTTATGTTGCTTAGCTTAGTAATAGAAGCATGTGTTAAGTCATATTGACTTGTTGTATAATAGCTAAGATACAAATAGGAAGAATGAATTGGCCTAACTCTGAGTTTCGCTGAAAACTAGTTGGATTAGGCTCTTTGGAGCCACTATTTCGATTTATTAAAAAGTCTATAAGATTATGAATCCATGAGGGTTTTGTAGTTCATGTTATAAGCTTTCCATAGCCTCCGGAACAGCCTAATTCCGAATTTTAACGAAGAAGTTATGAAGGTTTGAAGTTTGTGTGTCAAAACAGAGCTTGCTGGTAGAATGAAATCGCGGCATCCAGGGGACTCTTCACCAGGACGAGCTTGTTTGGCCTAGGATTCTCGCGGGGGCGAGCTCCTTGTATTCTAGTTTTGCAATTCTGACCTCCTTTAGTAAAATGGACCTAACTTTTTCATGCGAACTCCAAATTGGATTATTCAAGATGATCCGGAAAGCTAAGAAGTAGACCTACAATTTTCATTGTTTAGAATTGGTAATTTTAGACTTGATAAATTTCTAAATTGGCCATTTTTAGGACTATTGTGCATTAGAAGGCAAACAGAGGGCGTCGTACATGCGCGTATGTAACATGTAATGCTTCCGATGCTAAAAGATGTTGTTCTAAGTTCTAAAACTTGTACATTATGGTTTATAATGATGCTTCCCATTAACCAATGAGTATTAGATAAATTGAATGGGCGTGCTAAGCGTACGCAAATGCGTGTCGCTTGAGTGTTGGAGTAAGCAAGTTTGGCGTGCGTTGTGCAAACGTCGTAACATCGTATCAAGTGTGTGTAACCTTGTTTGATATTATATTTCTAATTAGAATGAAACATTATAGAGTAATGTAAACCAATCTTTGGCATTAATTGTGTGTCTAATTGGTATGTGGCTATGTACTTAAATGTGTAGGACATTTGAAGGACGATTAACGTCAAATAATAGCAAGCGCTTAAGGCAAGTTTTCTAACGCTTGTCTAACCCTTGTGTTGGGCAAGTTTATTTGATTTATTTGATTTTATATTCTCATGACTCTCATGCGATGTTTGAAGTTCCGATTTATACAATACATATATGGTTGTGTGAATTCCTTACTTATGTAAATCCTTAGTATTTGCACAAGTATTCGAGCTATGTTATGACATAAATTGTTGAAGCTTTCAAGTTCACATATATATGAACTGTTATAGAGAACATCGATGCCATTTGTTTCGGCTAGACAGATATTGAAATGTTTTATTGATTTGATAATAAATCCTTGAAATGTTATTGATGACTAAGTAGAGCTATCCAACTGAATTATTTTGGTTAGGATTCCGAGACATGAATGAGATGAACAATCCTAATATTAGGAGCAGTTTTTAATCAGTTATTCTGACAAGGCATCGAGCGCCTAAAGAAACGCATATAGTCGTTTCCAGCTAAAGTGTTGATTAACATAGAGTACAATAGGCTGATCATCTAGAAGTGCTCGTAAGTCAGACTGTTTGTAGTAAAATAACCGTGTAACCTTTTTATAAGAAGAAAAGAATGTTCAAGGTCTTATGACCACTCAGTATGTCATTTCGAAAATGTTTCAAATGAAAGTAAAGTATTCTTCTTGTTTATTCAGAATATTTCACAACTATTGTCCAATCGTCGAAGAGAAATGATATGATTGATGCTATTGTTGTTATTCAACTGCTATACTTGCTGGGCAATTGAATGCTCATTCTTGCTTTATATTAAACATTGCAGCTAAGGCCGACCGGGTTGAAGGTTCCGGTAAGGACAAGGGAAAGGGCAAGAAGAACGTCTAGATGGCGTCATAGTTCATTTATTATAGTAATGATGTAATATTAAGACTTATTATGTATTTGGAATGATGTTATGGTAATAGAACCTGGTATTGAGAGTAAGACGTGCTGTAATAATATAGTAATTACATTCATGTCTATTATGTTGTATGGAATGGGATGTACCGTGGAGCACCGGACTCGGGTTTGAGATACCCGGATTTGGGGACGTCACAGGTTGGTATCAGAGCTGATAGATTATAAACCTTAGGTTTGGGGAAAACCTTAGGAATATGACCGTAGAGAGAATGGGAAAGTTAGTAAACGAACTCAAATAGAGTTGTTAAGGGGTGGATTGAGGAAATTCATCAAAAGAACTAAAAGTATACTTAAAATAAACTATATCTGTTATGTGTTATAATATTATACGTTATTGCTATGTACTAATCGAGTTAGTAACTTGGATTGCAGATGTCTGGAGAAGAACCCGAATATAGAGACATTCACATAATGAGCGAGGAGCTGATCGCTCCACCCGAACCAACACCCGAGCCAATAGCAGAGGTTGAGGCTCAGATAGAAAGTGACCCGGAGGAAGATCTAGAGGAGGATCCCACTGAGGAGGATCCCACTGAGGAGGATCCGTCCAAGCATGAGGAGGAAGCAGACGATATATCATCGGATGTTGTGCCTTCTGAAGAGGAGGAAGTGGCACCAGCAGACATGAATAATCTATTTGCGGTGGTACTTGACAGGAACGTAGAACAGAGAGGTAGAGTTCAAGCCTTAGAGGCGAGGGTGCAAGAACTCCTGCAAGAGAGACATGAGTTAGAGGCTTACTGGGAGGCAGAGATCGATGATAGGATCAAGGCCGAAGATCGGGCCGATGACCTGGAAGAAGAGGCGAGGGCGAAGAAGGTGAGGACCGATAGGTCTAACTATGCGTTCAGGCCGTCGCATGGGCGATTTCAGCGTAGGGTGACCTATTACCCAACAGAGGAGGGCCAGACCAGGTACACCATTAGTAGGGAACTGGTGATGGCCATAGCAGATGATGAGTATGTAGACGCCATTAGGCGTGGTCTAGTTCAGTGATTTGGCGAGGTCTAGGTGTAAATCCCATCTTTTTAGTAATAGAGGGATATATGATATGCGTATAACAGAAGCTATAAGATGTATGTGGTATGAAGAAAGAAGCTATGTGTTACAAGAATGTATGAAATATGAAGCATGTTAATATAAGTATGTTTATTTAATGTGCCTTGTGATTAGTATGTGTACGTGTTAGTATTTATTAAAGTACGCGAGGATAAATAGTAGATTAATAGTGGCATAATTTATTTCACAGAAAAATACCGCCGAGATGGAGAGGAAGAGGAAGACAGGGAACACCGAGGAATGAGAATAGAGAATCTGATAATAAGAGTGAGAATAGGGAAACAGAAAACTCTATGCAACAATTCATAGACTTACTGGTAGGGGCTTTGAATAGAGTTCCAACCGTACCACCTGTCGCTCCTCTAGTTACGTGTATTGCCAACTTTAAGGACTTTAAGAGCGTGAGACCGCCTAAATTTAAGGGGACCACTGAGCCTATAGAGGCTCAATCATGGGTTAAGGAGGTGGAGAAAGCATTCATCATTGCTAGAGTTGGAGAGGAGCAAAAGACCACTTTTGCTACCTACCTACTGAAAGGGGAAGCTAATTTCTAGTGGGAAGCAAACCAGAATAGGGCTGGAGAAGGAGTCATTGCTTGGGAAAGGTTCAAGGAGATTTACTTTGAGAACTACTTTCCCCAGAGCATGCAGAGTCGCATGGAGATGCGGTTCTTAGAACTGAAACAGGAGAACCTGACAGTACCACAATATGCTGCTAAGTTCAACGAGCTGGCTCGGTTTGTTCCACACCAAGTGGACACCGAGGAAAGGAAGACGAGGAGGTTTGAGCAGGGCCTGAAACCCTGGCCCTACAATAAGGTGAGTGTATTGCAGATTGATTCTTTTGGATCAATCTTGGAGAAGGCTATTATAGCCGAAGGGGGAAGTGAGGCGTTGAGCCTCTACAATAGGGAGAAGAAGAATAAGGGTAGGAACGAAGGAGGAAGTAAGATTGATGTAGCCAGTAGAAGTGGAAGTAACCAGAAGAGGAAATGAAACAATTCCGGGAATACCGGGAATAAACAAGGAGACCCAAAGAAGAGGGTAGAGCTGTGTAAGACCTGCGGGAAGAATCACCTGGGGGTCTGCTTGAAGGGAAAGACGGCATGCTACAACTGTGGGCAAGAGGGACACATCTCTCCTAACTGTCCTAACCCGAAGAAGATCGACGGATGTTTCGTTTGCGGAGCACCAGGCCACATGGCAAGGAATTTCCCAAAGAAGGGGACAGATGGGGGAGGCAATGGGAATAGCAGCGGCAAGCTGACTATAGCAGGTCCAGCTCCACCAAGTAGACCAACAACCCAGACCTTCAATATGACGGTCCAAGATGCAGTGGCATCAAGAGACGTAGTCTCAGGTATCATCTCGATCAATAATATTAATGCATATGTGTTGTTTGATTCGGGTGCGACCTGTTCTTTCGTATCATATGAATTTGCTAGACGTTTAAGCTTACCTCTAGAGAAACTAGAGTCTCCCTTGAACATAGAAGTTGCGAATAAGGAAGTAATCCCTGTTGAACATGTTTATAAAAATTGTTACGTCGAGATAAGAGGGCATAAGTTATCAGCAGATTTAATTCCGATTAAACTGAGAGAATTTAACGCAATACTGGGAATGGATTAGTTGTTTAACCATGGGGCAGTAATCGATTTCCAGAAGAAAGTCGTAAACCTTCAGACTTCGAAGCAGTCTAAGGTAGTGTTCTATGGTAGTAAATCCCCTAGATGTTCGAGTTTACTGTCGACAATGCAATTCAGGAAGCTGTTAAGAAAAGGTGCGTAGGTTATCTATGTCATGTTGTTGATACCCAACGAGAGGGAGCCGAAATGGGGCAGATACCTATCGTAAACGAATTCGCGGATGTATTTCTAGACGAATTACTAGGACTTCCACCAGATAGGAAAATCGAGTTTATAACAGATGTAGTGCCTGGAACGGCACCAGTTTCAAGGGCACCATATAGAATGGCACCAGTATAGATGAAGGAGTTGATGGTTCAACTGCAAGAATTGTTAGATAAGAAGTATATCCAACCGAGTTTGTCTCTCTGGGGAGCGCTAGTGTTATTCGTGAAAAAGAAGGATAGATCGTTGAGGCTTTGTATCGACTATCGAGAGTTGAACAAAGTAACGATCAAGAATAAGTATCCATTGCCCGGGATCGACGATTTGTTTGATCAGTTGAAAGGGGCAAAATACTTTTCTAAAATAGATTTGAGAACAAGATATCACCAGTTAAAGGTGAGAGGAGAAGACGTACCTAAGACAACATTTAGGACTCGTTACGGCCATTATGAGTTCCTGGTAATGTCATTTGGGTTGACGAATGCGCCAACCACATTTATGGACTTAATGAATAGAGTGTTCAAGCAGCATTTGGATAAATTTGTAGTTATGTTCATAGATTATATTCTAGTCTACTCAATGATACAGGAAGATCACGTTGAACACCTAAGGATAATGATGGAAACCTTGAGGAGGGAGAAGTTATATGAAAAATTCTCGAAATGTGAATTTTGGCTAGAGAGAGTCCACTTTTTGGGACATGTGATCGGCAAAGACAGTATATCCGTAGATCCAGCGAAGGTGGAGGCAGTGATTAACTGGGAGCAGCCGAAGATGTCGACAGAAGTGCGTAGTTTCTTAGGGTTAGCGGGCTACTATCGGAGATTTATTCAAGATTTTTCGAAGATAGCAATCCCATTAACCCAATTGAAGAGGAAAGCGGTGAAATATGTATGGACGGAGAAGTGCGAGGAGAGCTTCCGAGAGCTCAAGAAGCGGTTGAGTGAAGCGCCAATATTATCCCTACCAGATGATACGGGTAATTTTGTAGTTTATAGTGATGCATCTCTCAAAGGACTTGGGTGTGTGCTTATGCAGCACGGTAAAAGTCATTGTGTATGCGTCACGTCAGTTAAAAGATTATGAGAGGGGTTACCCTACTGACGATCTAGATCTGGCAGTAGTTGTGTTTGCCTTAAAGATTTGGAGGCATTATTTGTATGGCGAGAAGTGTGAGATATACACGGACCACAAAAGTCTGAAGTATATCTTCACACAGAAGGAGTTGAATATAACGCAACGGAGGTGGTTAGAATTGATTAAAGATTATGATTGTGAGATTCTGTATCACCCAGGGAAGGCGAATGTAGTGGTCGACGCCTTAAGTAGAAAGGGTCGGGGAAAATTATCAATGTTAACAGCTCAAGATGATCTAATAACAGAGCTGGCTAGGATGGAGTTAGAAGTGAGGTTCCCGACAAAATCGGGGGAGAAGTTATTTGCAATAGGAACTCATCCAACCTTATTGGATAGAGTAAGGGAAGCACAACTCAATGATGAGGAGTGTGAGGGAATAAGGCAGAAGATCTCCAAGGGGGAGGAAATTAAGTATAGACTTAACAGCGAGGGACTGATAAGATTTGAAACAAGAGTTTGGGTACCGCCAGTACCAGAGTTACGAGAGGAGATTTTGCAAGAGGCCCATAGTTCGAGGTACTTGATTCATCCGGGAAGTACTAAGATGTATCAAGACCTCCGACTACATTTTTGGTGGCCGAACATGAAGAGAGAAGTCGCAGAGTGCGTTAGTAGGTGCCTGACCTGTCAGAGAGTCAAGGCCGAGCATCAAAGACCAAGTGGGTTTCTTCAACCCTTAGAGATTCCAGAGTGGAAATAGGAGCATATCACGATGGATTTCGTGGTAGGACTTCCAACGATGCAGAAAGGATACGACGCTATATGGGTTATAGTGGATCGTTTGACGAAGTCAGCGCATTTCTTGCCGCTCAGAATTAGGTTTAAGTTAGACCAATTAGCCAAACTCTATGTTAAGGAAATCATTTCTAGATATGGAGTGCCAATTTCGATTGTGTCGGACCAGGATCCGCGTTTCACGTCGAATTTTTGGAAGAGTCTGTAAGAGCAGTTGGGGACGCAGCTGAGGTTGAGCACAACATATCATCCTCAAACAGACGGGCAGAGCAAGCAGACGATACAGACTTTAGAAGATATGTTACGGGCATATGTGATGGACTTTAAAGGGAATTAGGATGACCACCTACCTTTAGTTGAATTTGCTTATAACAATAGATATCACGCGAGTATAGGCATGTCGCCTTATAAAGCGTTATACAGAAGGAAATGCATAACGCCATTATGCTGGGATGAGGTAGGGGAATGCAAGTTATTGGGACCAGAATTGGTGCAGCAGACTACGGAGATCGTCAAAGTGATAAGGGCAAGACTAATTGCAGCCCAAGATCGACAGAAGAAGTATGCGGATAAGCATCGTCAGAAGAGAGACTTCGACGCCAGTAGTTACGTATTTTTGAAGGTGTCTCCCTGGAAGGGGAAGATACGTTTTGGAAATAAAGGGAAGCTGAGTCCGAGATTTATAGGGCCATTTGAAGTATTGAGAAGGGTAGGAGAAGTGACTTATGAGGTAGCTTTACACCCTGAGTTAGAACACATCCATAACGTGTTTCACGTGTCGGTACTACGACCCTATAAGCATGTGATAGAGTATGAACCTACTCAGGTTGAGAAAGACTTAACATATGAAGAAATTCCTATTCAGATAATTGATAGGAAGGAGCAAGTCTTACGAAGTAAGACAATATATTCTGTGAAGGTAGTATGGAGGAACCACAACGCCGAAAAAGCGACGTGGGAACTCGAAGATAAGATTAAGAAGAATTAACCTTATGTCGTAATTCTGGGGATAGAATTCTTATAATGGGGGGAGGATGTAACGACCACGAATCATGGGTAGCTTTGTAATTCGAGCCTATGAATTTATTGAATAAATTGAACTTTTGTTAATATTATTTTGTGTTTTATGTATGTAGGTTTTATTATAACCTATTATGTGTATGTGATAATTTTTGAGTGTTGTTATTTTATGGTATTGATTAAATCATTTAGAGGAATAACGTCAAAACACTGTTTACACAAAAAACGTATTTTTCGATTTTTTGACTTTTATTAATTTCGTCAAAGCGTTAATGCGAGGAGATAATTATCCAAGTGTGGGATTTTATGAAAGCCCAATTGGAATTAACTTATAAGTCCAAGAGTGGCCCAAATTGAAACTCAAAACCCATGGGTCAAGTCCATGACTCAGACCCATAATCCATGACCCAACCCATGACCCGTGTGGGAAATGGGTTATAAAATCTGCAGTTGATCATTTGAAATAGAAGAGTACGGGAGAAGGAGAAGGAAGAGAGGGAAAAGAGAATCAAAAAGGTGGGTGCATTTAGGGAGAATTAATTTCTTGCATTTGGTAAAGGAAAAGGAAGGAAGAACAAATGGGGAGAAGGGAGGGGGATTACCTGAGCATGGAGAGGAGCAAAGCTCACTCTCCCAGTCATTGGGAGCTGCTGCGGGAGGGCATGCTCAGCCCCTCTACCCATCTATGAAGCTTAGTTCATCCCTTTATAAATACCAACCCTTACATAGCCTTCCATTCCTTTCAATTGTGCCAAGTTAGAAACTAAAAATTTGAGTGAGAGGAGAGTATACGGGTGATTTGAGGAAGAAGAAGGAGTGTTGTAGCAGCTGTGATTAATTCTTCTAACATCCTAGAAGAAGCTTCAAGAGGTAAGCAATATAGAGCCTAGCTTATTTCCATAATATTTCCAAGTTCCTCGTTTTGCTTTGATTGCTTGATTGGAGTTATGTGGCTGATTTTGCTTAGTTGGTTCATGAACATGTATAAATGTTATTAACTCTGTAGAAACCTTGTTAATAATATGTGAAAATGGAATAATGAATGAGAATCGAACCTATACATAAGGAACAAGAATGGACTGTGATGGACTTTATGGACTATTATGGACAATCATGTTTTGTTAATAATGTAATCACTATGTATTGGTTACGTTAGATGGTTGAGCATTGTTGCTATGTGCTCAGAGGTATGGAGGAAATGATTTCAATTGGAAATCTGGACTAGAGCATAATTAAACTCTACTGCAATATGAGTTTCTAACTCATGCCCACCAACCATTTGGTTTAATGCCCAAGAGAAGAATTTCTCTAAAAACTTGAGAACTAGGTGTTGATTAATTGATGAAATGATGTTATGTTGCTTAGCTTAGTAATAGAAGCATGTGTTAAGTCATATTGATTTGTTGTATAATAGCTAAGACACAAATAAGAAGAATGAATTGGCCTAACTCTGAGTTTCGCTAAAAACTAGTTGGACTAGGCTCTTTGGAGCTACTATTTAGATTTATTAATGAGTCTATAAGCTTATGAATCCATGAGGATTTTGTAGTTTATATTATAAGCTTTCCATAGCCTCTAGAACAGCCTAATTCCGACTTTTAACGAAGAAGTTATGAAGGTTTGAAGGTTGTGTGTCAAAACAGAGCTTGCTGGTAGAATGAAATCGAGGCATCCAGGGGACTCTTCGCCGGGGCGAGCTTGTTTGGCCTAGGATTCTCGCCGGGGCGAGCTCCCTGTATTCTAGTTTTGCAATTCTGACCTCCTTTAGTAAAATAGACCTAACTTTCTTATACGAACTCCAAATTAGATGATTCAAGATGATCCGAAAAGCTAAGAAGTAGACCTAAAATTTTCATTATTTAGAATTGGTAATTTTAGACTTTATAAATTTCTAAATTGTCCATTTTTAGGACTATTGTGCATTAAAAGGCAAACGGAGGGCGTCATACATGCGCGTATGTAACGTGTAATGCTTCCGACGCTAAAAGATGTTGTTCTAAGTTCTAAAACTTGCACATTATGATTTATAATAATACTTACCATTAACCAATGAGTATTAGATAAATTGAATGGGTGTGCTAAGCGTACGCAAATGCGTGTCGCTTGGGCGTTCGAGTAAGCAAGTTTGGCGTGCGTTGTGCAAACGTCATAACATCGTATCAAGTGTGTGCATGTAACCTTGTTTGATATTATATTTCTAATTAGAATGAAACATTATAGAGTGATGTAAACCAATTTTTGGCATTAATTGTGTGTCTAATTGGTATATGGCTATGTACTTAAATGTGTAGATGACGATTAACGTCAAATAGTAGCAAGTGCTTAAGGCAAGTTTTCTAACGCTTGTCTAACCCTTGTGTTGGGCAAGTTTATTTGATTCATTTGATTTTTTATTCTCATGACTCTAATACGATGTTTGAAGTTTCGATTTACACAATACATATATGGTTGTGTGAATTCCTTACTTATGTAAATCCTTTAGTATTTGCACAAGTATTCGAGTTATGTTATGACATAAATTGTTAAATCTTTCAAGTTCACATATATATAAACTGTTATAGAGAACGTCGATGCCATTTGTTTCGGCTAGACAGATATTGAAATGTTTTATTGATTTGATAATAAATCATTGAAATGTTATTGATGATTAAGTAGAATTATCCAACCGAATTGTTTTGGTTAGGATTCCGAGACATGAATGAGATGAACAACCCTAATATTAGGGGCAATTTTTAGTCAGTTATTCTGACAAGGCATCGAGCACCTAAACAAATGCATATAGTCGTTTGCAGCTAGAGTGTTGATTAACATAGAGCACAATAGGCTGATCACCTAGAAGTGCTCGTAAGTAAGACGGTTTGCAGTTATATTGTTGTGTACCTTTTCAAGAAAGCAAAAGAAAGTTCAAGGTCTTATGACCACTCAATGTCGTTTCGAAAATATATTTTTAAAACGAAAGCAAAGTATTATTCCTGTTTATTCAGAATATTTCACAACTATTGTTCAGTTGTCGAAGAGAAATGATATGATTGATGCTATTGTCGTTATTCAACTGTTATACTTGCTGGTCAATTGAATGTTCATTCTTGCTTTATATTAAACATTGCAGCTAAGGCCGAGCGGGTCGAAGGTTCTGATAAGGACAAGGGAAAGGGCAAGATGAATGTCTAGATGGAGTCGTAGTTTATTTATTATAGTAATGATGTAATATTAAGACTTATTATGTATTTGGAATGATGTTATGGTAATAGAACCTAGGATTGAGAGTAAGACATATTGTAATAATATAGTAATTACATTCATATCTATTATGTTGTATGGAATCTGATGTACCGTGGAGCACTAGACTCGGGTTTGAGGTACCCGGATTTGGGAGCATCACAGACATATAGAGTTCATGACGTCTGAACTGGAGTAACATCAGAAACTAAAACCACACTCTCCGGTTGATCAAGCGAATCGGGTTCGGAGAAAGAACACTCTAGCACAAAGTCGGCTAAAGCCTGACCTCTGATTGTCGTCCGGGGATGATACTCCAGCACAAATTACGTCAGTTCCATAGCCCAAGCTGCTAATCGGCCTGAAATTTTTGGTTTGCCCAAGAACTTGTTCAAAGGTTGATCTGTGTACACCACAATTAGACGTCCCTGGAAGTAATGTCGGAGTTTCTGACTGGTAACTATCAAAGCATAAGCAAACTTTTCCAAGTTTGGATATCTAGTCTCCGCATCCCGTAGGGCCTAGTTAACATAGTATACCGGGAACTGCTTTCCACCCGTTTCCCGAATCAACACCGCCCCCGCTGCCAATGAGCTCTTCGCTAGATACAAATATAGAGGTTCTGAGGGGATCGGTTTCATCAATAGTGGTGCCAATGACAGATATTTCTTTACTCCCTGAAAGGCGTCCTCACATTCCAAAGTCCATTGAAAAGTTTTTTCGTTCTTCGGCCCTTTTAATGTGTTGAAGAACAACAAGCATCTCTCTGCTGACTTAGACATAAATCTTCTTAACGTTGCTATATGACCAGTCAACCTCTGTACGTCTTTAAAGGTTTGAGGAGATTTCATGTCTAACACCGTCTGGATCTTCTCTGGTTCGCCTCGATGCCCCTTTTACTTACCAAGTATCCAAGAAATTTACCCGAACCGAGGCCAAAAGTGCACTTCGTCGGATTTAGTCTGATATTATAATGTCGAACTGTCTAAAAGCAGTCATCCAAATATTGTCTAACCGATAGGCTCTTGACAATCATATCATCTACATAAACCTTCATGCTTTGGCCTAACTACCTCCCGAACACATAGTTCATTAACCTCTGATAGGTGGCACCGGCATTCAACAATCCAAACGTCATTCTCTTATAGGTGTAGATCGTGTGATGCGTTATGAAGGTCGTCGTTGGGATATCTTTCTTGCACATTGAAATCTGATTGTATCTCGAAAATGCATCCATAAAACTCAACAATGCATACCCTGACGTGGCGTCAATCAATTGGTCAATATGCGGGAGTGGGTAGAAGTCCTTCGGATAAGCCTTGCTAAAGTCCGTATAGTCAATGCAAATTCTCCACTTCTCATTCTGCTTCTGAACTAACACCACATTGGCTAACCACTCGGGGTAGTCGATCTCATAAATGAAGTCAGTCGCCAGTAGCTTGGCTACTTCATCATCAATAAATTTCTGCCGTTCCGGGGCGAAAATCCTCCTCTTCTGCCGAACCGGCTTTTTGGCGGGGTCTACATGCAATTTATGCACAATAACTTCTTCACCAATCCCAGGCATGTCACTAGGCTCCCAAGAAAAGATATCTGCATACACGCGAAGCAAGTCAACTAACCCCGTTCTGAACGGTTCTTGCAATCCCGAACCGATCTTAATAATCTTTTCTTTCTTCCCCGGGATCAGCTCAATGTCCTCTGTTTCTTCGACTGGCAAGGTGAGAGGTTCCCTACTCCCTTCGGTAAATGGTTCAACCTCAATCGCCATAGTTTATTTCTGTTTGCTTTTGCCAACAGCCGAAGATATTAACGAGTTTTTATAGCATCTCTGTGCTAGATCAAGGTCCCATTTGACTTAGCCGACCACATTTGGCGTAGGGAACTTCACTTTAAAGTGTGGGATGGAAGTTACCGCTTGTAGTGCCATTAATGTCGGTCTCCACAAAATGGCGTTGTAAGCCGAATCCACATGCACAACGAAGAATCTGACATTGACCTCCACTAGTTGAGGAGTCGTCCCAAAAAAGACTAGCAACTCAATGGTGCCCGCTACCCAAACCGGATCATTGCTGAAACCGTACAACGGAGGCTCCTGCCCGACCTCCATTTTTCTTCCTCCCAAATCTAGCCTTTGGTAGGCGTGAGCATACAGTCTGTCGACCGATGAACCATTGTTGATCATAATTCGCCTCATATCTATGGATTAGACTTGGGCAGTAATAGCCAACGCCCCTTCCTGTGGCTCAATAGGTTCCGACGGGTAATCCTCATCGGTGAAGGAGATCACCCTGCCTGGGCAAAACTACTCCCTCCTGATGGGTTGATCGGACACCGTCATAACCGTATCTAGCACCCCACGTCTTTTCTTTTCGGTTCCCTTCCCAACTGAACCACCAGTTATTACGTCAATCACCCCCCGAACTGTTGGGGCTTGTATAGATTGAGTTTGGGGGTTCGGCTCGACATTATTGTTGTTCGCCATCCTTCTCGATCCCTCTCGCCCAGCAACGTATTGGATCAGCTCTCCATTCTGTACATTCTTCTTAATCAACTCCTTTAAGTTTCGGTAATCCTCCGTGGAGTGTCCCGACGTCTGGTGGTAGTCACAGTATTTGTTTGAACTCCACCAATGTGGATGGGTGTTGTTCGGGCATGGCATGAAATAAGGTTGATTCTTCATATGCTTTAATATCGTTGCCCGGTCGGTGTTTAGGGAGGTATACACTTTCTCGACCTTTCGGTTCGGGAGGGGCGGACGGCCTCCTCCTGATCCCTCACCAAAATTCTTCTTCAGTCATACATCCGTCTTGTTATTATAGTCTGACCGAGGATAAGTGTTTCTGTCACGGTCCTTTGGTTTCTCTGAAGATGACGGATTCGGCTTCAAACTTCTCATGGCCTCTTCCACGGCGATAAAGCCTTCGGCTCTGTCATATGCCTCTGCCAAACTCTTCGGGGCGTTGAACATCATGTCCTTCACTAATTTTTTAGATTTTGCTATGTCCAACCCCGTACTGAAGTAACCGAGGGCCTGGGGGTCATTCAGGTCTGTCACGGCACCAACCGCCTCTTGGAATCGTTTCACATATTGGCTCAAGGATTCATTCGAATATTGCCTTATTTGCATCAGTGAAGTGGTAGGCTTCGCTCTCCTTTTGTTACTCCCGAACCGGCTATGGAACATGTCACAAAGCCCCTTCCAAGACGATATTGAGTTCGGGGCTAGAGACGTCATCCATTGTCGGGCCTCCTTCCTCAAGGTGGAAATGAACATATGACATTTAGCCGCATCGGAGTAGTTATAATACTTCATCAGTCGGTCATAGGCCTGGCTATGATCATAGGGATCCCCTAATATGTCGAAGCTTTCCATATGAGGGGCCTTCTTCTTCGGATCGGCTCAAACCCGGTCAATCTCGGGTGAGAAGGGTGAAGTCAGGTCAATCGAAATCTCCTCCTGATTGACCGTTGCGAGCATCTCTTCGAGCTCCACAATTCTCCAAGCTAATGCCTCGGGATCTCTTGTTTGAAGGGACGACTCGTGCCTGCCTCGAATCTACACTGGAGAGGTCGCCCGCCTTCTCCGTTCGGATCTTCCATTGCCTTCACTACTGGCCTCCCGGGAATGGCTTATGTGCCTATTCCTTTCCTGAGAGCGGTTTCTGAGCCTGCGTCTATCCTGGGATCGGCCTCACCGCCTGATCCTTTTTTATGAGCAGCTCTTGGGCCTGCTCCTCTCCTAGGATCGACTTCGTCGCCTGACCCCCTCCTGAGAGCGGCTCTAAGGCCTGCTCCTTTCTTGCGAGCGACTCTTGGGCCTGCTCCTCTCCCGGGATCGGCTTCGTCGCCTGACCCTCTCCTGAGAGCGGCTCTAAGGCCTGCTCCTATCTCGCCAAGAGCCGTCCGAATGATGCGTCCTGGACTGGCGCCCTGGCGATACTTCCCGACTGCCATGGCGACTGGATGAAGCCTCCCCTTCTTCCAGTAGAAAAGCCAACTGTTTCTCTAACTCCACTTGTTGAAGGCGTATGGCATCTACAGTGTCTTTACGATGTTGCGATCTTCTAGCAACGAGTGACTCCCGTTCGTCGTGGCTCTGACCTGGCCTAGAGTTTTGGTCTTCGGCACGGCTGTGCCGCTGTGTCTTTTTTTAGGAGGTCGAAAATAATTTTTTTCTGACGATTGATGTCCGAGGCCCGGTTGGACCCACCGAATGGCTTTGGGGGCCCAGCCGATCTGATATACTGTTTGACGGTCCCAGCCTATCCCTAACCGAACCCCTAGGTTGGGGAAGACCAGTGGTGGACTCTCCATGTGCCGAGACCATTTTTCATTTATTCGACACCGTTGTCACAAATCAAAACTCCGAGTGATTAGAAAATTACTGAGCACTAGGCCCTCCTTCTAGCGCCAATGTTAACGCCAAGATTCGTTCACGCGCCCCAATCACCAAAAATGTGTCAATACTGCACAATAATGAGACCACACTCAAGGAGCCTGGCGGTTTTATCCGCCAGGGGATAGCTCCGGTGTGAAAATAAGTATAAGTTGAATAAGGTTTTAACAATGGAGGTTTAAAGCTTTAGTGCTGTAAAACGTTGATTACCTGTAAAATGAGGTTTATGAGGTTTTAGCCTTATATTTATAGAGATTACACATTGTCGACGTCATGCCTATCCCCGGGTGTAGGTAGAATTCCTCATTAGGTCAGATTCTTTAATGGGATTTGACTGAATCTCCTCAAATGAAGGGGGCGTCGAATAAAATCCTGATACCCACCTTTGGGAACAAGGATTGTCTGATATTCCAACTGTACCAACTACCAAGAGAGACCCTCACGTGGGTCATGTCTCACCATCTCGCCAGTAACCTAATGACCCAACATATCAATTGGGCTTAATAAATCATTACCTTATTTGGGCCTGGTAAATCACGCCCCAACACCTGCCATGTAGAAATATACAAATAATCAAAATCCGCTAGAAAATAAATATTAATAGCTAAAAATTATGAAATTAAAAATAAAAGCTACAACCTCACGAACTCACAGAAAGCATCAAGTGGTGATGGGAACTCACAGAAATCGTGGAAAGGAAAGGAAATCGTGGAAAGGAAGGAGAAGGGATGGATATGGTGATGGAGATACTCAACCCATGGAGGAGGAATGGAGATGGTGATGGAGATTTGGGAGTTTTGGCGAAAGATTGGAGGATGCAGATTTTGAGATTTGGGGGTTTTGGAAATCGTGGAAGGGAAGGAGGAGAGCGAGGGATGGATATGGTGATGGAGATACTCAACCCATGGAGGAGGAATGGAGATGGTGATGGAGATTTGGGAGTTTTGGCGAAAGATTGGAGGATGCAGATTTTGAGATTTGGGGGTTTTGAAAATCGTGGAAGGGAAGGAGGAGAGCGAGGGATGGATATGGTGATGGAGATACTCAACCCATATTGGAGGGATGGAGATGGTGATGCAGATTTGGGGGAGATTTTAGGATTAGGGGGTTTTGGAGTAAGGATCGATTTAGGGGGCAGGGGAAAAATAGGGACAACATAGGGGACAATAATTTAAGAATAAAAGGTATTAAAACTGAACACAATGATTTCCAACGATAATATTAAAATCAAAACACTTGTAATTTTGCTAGAAATACTATAACTTTGTAAAGCTCTGTTCAATATATATTAGTGTTGTGTTTTCCAGCTAGTATCCAATATATATATAGAGAGAGAGAGGGGGGGTAAAAGGTATCTTAGATTGACCTGTGATAAGTTATTTTAGGTCACTTCTAATACAACATCATTTGATTATCAACTTAATAATCTAACCATATAGATATAAAGAGCATGTAAAAATATAAAATTAGATAAAATGTTATTTGATTTAAGGTTATGCATCAGTAAGTTTATAACAATAGAAGTTACTAAAATCTGAATCGTAGAAATATATACTTATATACATACTATTTACACTATTATAAAAATAATATTCTAATGCCATAAATCAAACAAAATTTTACATACTCTTATATTTTTGCATGTTCATTACATCTGTATGGTCGGATCTTTCCTGAAACATAACCTAGAATCATATCTTCATTATCTAAGCGAATCCGGAACATACCATTGGGAAGCGATTCAGTAATTAAACCTTCATGAACCTATTTTTGTTCTTTCATTCCAGGTAAAGCCTCCTTGAAGTATCAACTGATAGAGGAGGAACGATATTAGACAACCCGCCCCTTTTCTTTTTTTTTCACAAATAAGAAGTTTCGAATCCAATTCGGATATTAGAAGGATTACCATATATAACACAAAATTTCTCCGCCAATTCTTTCTAGTCGAGCTCCATCAACACACTAAAAGGGTTATACGATATATCCGGTGTGGAAGTAGGCCAACATTTCTATTGGAAAATAGGAGGTTTCCAAGTCCACGACCAAGTACTTATTACTTCTTGGGTTGTAATTGCTATCTTATTAGGCTCAGCCACTATAGCTGTTCGGAACCCACAAACTATCCCGACCGGCGGTCAGAATTTCTTCGAATATGTACTTGAATTCATTCGAGATGTGAGTAAAACTCAAATTGGAGAAGAATATGGTCCTTGGGTTCCTTTTATTGGAACTATGTTATATATCTTTTCTATAGAAAGATGAATAAGTCCATTATATACTCACTTAGATCTATACTAATTAAAATTCGAATTTCAGAAATATTAATTAATAATAATTACAATTCTTAATTATAATTATTATAAGATATCTTTATAAATAAAAATAACAGGTACAAATAGTAAATCGAGGTATCCATTCTATGACAACTTTCGACTTTTATCTATTCAACATGTTTAACTAAGAAAATATAAAAGGATTGGCGAAATTTGAAAGAGAAATCAAATATTAAGTCATCAACAAAAACGGAAAGAGAGGGGGGGCAATATAATCCTTACGTAAAGGCCATCCTACCCAACTTTCAGGCATTAAGATGCGTTTCAAACGTGGTTCCTAGCACATGATTAATTTGTATGAGTTTAGTTCCCATTCTACAAATTAATTGATATGAATCGACATACATATTCATTAATAGTCATACTACATCCAGGAAGTCGAGTGACTCCTTCTTTTTTCTAACTTTGAAAGTACCGATAGATACTATTAAGGAGCAGACGGATCGTTAGCTCTTCATTATTTATCTTCATTACTTAGATTATTTAGTGATAATTTCCATTTAATTTACACAATTTCCTAACGAATCATTCATGATTGGCCAAATCATTGATACAAGATTATGAAGTTGACGATCAAATGATGTTGTATTGAAAGTGTCCTAAAATAACTTATTTTAGATCGATCTAAGATACATTTACTCATATATATATATGTGTGTGTGTATATATATATATATATACATATATGTATATATATATACACACATATGTGTATATATATATATACACACATATGTGTATATATATATACACATATGTATATATATATATATAGATGTAACAAGAAGGCAACAGATACTTTATTGATAACTTGATATTGATGGAGAAAAGATTATGAAAAAAAGATTATAAACCAAACAAAAAGTCATGTTTTGAGCTTTTTAAAACAAACTTTTGTTTACCAAGTTGGGAGGAATTCCAAGTATACCAAGTCCTAATCACAGATAATAATTAGATACAAAATATCATCCCAACAAACTAAAACCTGACCCCATGGGTTTTTTAGTTTAAAAATTAAGCTTTCTTTGTTTAAAAGATATATTGTAGAAACAAGTTTTAAACAACTAATATTCCTTTCAAAAAGAGTTTGTTATGGAAACAACCATATCAATATATCTTTGAAAATAATCTCGGTCAAATATGGTAATTTCGAATAATTAAAAATATTTTACCATGTGAAAGTTTTTACCACATAATAGAGATTTAGAAAAATCTATTTTTTTCTTAATTAAAAATTAGTGTCTTGATATGCTAAAATCCTTACATTTATTTCTAGACCCAATCAATCTTTAATCTTCACAATTCATTGTACTTGAGTAATATTTTAGCAGCCTTATATCACCAATCCTTGAGAATTTGTTAGCCCAATCTCTAAATCGGTAACAACATGCAAGATATTACAAAAGCCCAAGTTGTCATCATTAAAATCAAAAACATATAAACCAACATATTTTAGTCATAATTTTAGAGATTTAAATTATGCATTTAATTTTAGTTTTTCCTAAAATTCCCGGTTGGTCTACTTATATCATACCTCTCCTCAATGAATATTCGTTTTATATTGGTCAGCCAATCCGAATAGTTAATATTCGGAGTCATAATTTGAATAAGAATTATTGTGGTTTACGACATGTGATTAAATAAAATTAAATAAAAATAAAAAGGGGATGCTTTGTAGAACGATTCCCCTTTCAGTTGATTTTCTTCAGCGATTGACCAAAAGAAAATTTTCATAAATAATAAATTGCATGAACTTAGATCAATCAAATAATGATATTTCTATCCAATGATTCGGCTCGGCTAGGTAGTGACCAGGGCAGGCCACGGGAGTAAAAAAGGGATCTTTCGAACAAAATCAAAGCAAAAAGGTCCTCTTTTTTTCTTTCTATTTTTTTCTTTCTATTGAATCCTTCGTGTCCTTACTTGATCTAAATGGAATTGTTAATAAAAGTTGTAGAGATATAATATAGATAAAGACAGAGAAAGAAAGATTTTTTCAATCCTTATTTCATGTGTAATGTAAGATAATAATTATCTTTTTCAATTGGGAGAGATGGCTGAGTGGACTAAAGCGGCGGATTGCTAATCCGTTATATGAGTTATTCGTACCGAGGGTTCGAATCCCTCTCTTGATCCGTTTTTGTTGATGACTTAATATTTGATTTCTCTTTCAAATTTTGCCAATCCTTTTATTTTTTCTTAGCTAAACATGTCGAATAGATAAAAAACCCTAAGAAAATTTAAAAATCAAGCAAGAAAAACGAAAAACCTCCTTTTATTCTATTATTTGTAATCCACACTTATTGTACAAAGGTATCTTCTGGGGGTTTTGTTAATTCTTTTGTGGATTCCAAAATTTTTTTTTGTGACATCAAAGACCCTAGCAGATTTAAAGATTGTTTTCTTAGTGGATATTAGTTTTCCTTGGCGCTATTTTCATGTCAAGATTCCAATCTTTTTTATGATAAGAACTTCATCTCTCAAAAAACATCAATTAATAATAATAAATTTAACATACAGAGATAAAATAAAATTTTTGAGGTTATGCAACAACAACTTTATAACAATAGAAGTTACTAAAACCTGAGTTGTCAAAATATATACTTATATACATAATATTTACACTATTATAAAAATAATATTCTAATGCCTTAAATCAAACGAAATTTTACATACTCTCATATTTTTGCATATTCATTACATCCGTACGGTTAGATTATGAAGTTGACGATCAAATGATGTTGCATTGGAAGTGACCTAAGATAACTAGTTCAGGAGCCTGTTCCTCCTTTGTTACACCTCCAATAATAATACGTAGGGAATTCAGGAGAAAATCAAGGGATTTGAATTGCATTGATACATTTTGTATTTATTATTTATTATGGTAAAACTGTTTAACTAACCATATTGAAATCCAAATTCCTTGATTTTCTCCTGAATTTTTTATGTGTCATGTTGTTATTGGAGGGTGTAAAACTCTAGTTTTACGGCCCATCCGTATATAATCTATTATCTTCGTACATACATTTTTAAACGGAAAAAAGGGGTATAATTGTGTTAGCACGAAGTAACACGTGCAAAGTAGGATTCCTGAGCTCCAAGATATCTGAATTTAATCCTCAATAAAGTTTTACGTTTATTACATAATAAATATTTCCTTAATACATTTTAGATCAAATCTGCCGAATTAATTTTTAGTAGTAATTATATCATAACTGTTATCAATTACCATAAGGTATGTCTGACTACCATAATAGACATCTTAATTACGACTATATAAACAGCATCATCGATTAAAGGATTACTCCTCCCTCAAAACCCTAGACAATATTTCACTTAAGAAAAGAATGGCCAAATTCTTGACTATTGCTTTCACATACCTCTTGGTGCTGCTCATGTTAAGCGCAGGTTATAGTCTTCATAAACTGCATAAAAATATATTTTTTGTTGTTGGTTTAGTTATTAGTTAATAGCCATTATTGTTTACAGCTTCTTACATGAGTTTTTGAACTTTTTCACCATATTTTGTTCGAAAATTTTGAAGCACTTTATATTTATACTACTAATTGGTTTGTACACGATCTTATATAATATATGTTTATATATAATGGAGTATTATCCATAGCAAATATTTTACATGCATGGCTATCATTGCATTTTTAATTGTAAGGTTTTGCATACATGATTTAGAATAACACAGAACCACAAAACCGTGATGTTGTAGTCATTATTCATCCGCAACAGTGTAATTGTGTTAGGAGCAAGTAATCAAAAATAATAAAATTTTCTATTGCAATACGGTAGGATAGTACACCTTTTAAATATGATGGCCATATCTTGCCATGAAAATATAAAAAATATGGTGCTCATATAAGCTTTCATAATTACTTAAATGCAATAGATCTTTTTTCATATATAATACTTGTGATCTTTTCTTTCATATCCGAAACTATTATTGGCCTACCAAGTATATATAAACAGTTTAATAAAAATATAACATTGTTTACATAAGAGGGGTTCAGAGCTATAAATTAAGAAATCAGTGTGTATTTCATTTATTTCCTTTGCTTATTTAATTTACAAAAATAAAATTATAGTATTGTTATAGTAATTATTTGTTGGTAATTTAATTTTTTTCAGATTTTGAAGGGGTGATGGGTCAAGGCGATGGAGTTAAATGTTGTAAAAGCAATCATATTGGCAGTTGTGTTCCAGGAAGTGGGGACGATGACAAATGTGATCAATTATGTCTCCAAGCATCTTGCAGGGGAGGCCAGTGCAAGATAGAGGGCAGCAGGCCACCAAACCATTTTTGCCATTGTTTTTGTTGAGCGTCCAAATTACTGACAACAAAATGAGAGAATTTAAGTTAATTTGTGACACTTAAGAAATATAATTGCAGTTCCAGCTTTCACCTTCTTCTATTTCGTTGAATTCTCAAGTTTATTGCCTTATAGGAGTAATTTAACTTAAAAAACTAATAATAATTTTTAATTATTTATTTTGTTCTTATTTTTGGCCAATATTCATTGTAACTACTTGCGGTTTTGTCGAAGAAATTTATAGGAAGAATAAAAAATCGAAACATGAAAGGAAATATAAACATTAGGTAAAACTAATGCCAAACAAGAATTAAAACCCTAAGATTTGAACCGTGAAAATAAGATGTTCAATAATGTATAATTTTAACTTTTAGATTCTTATTTGTTAGGATTTTGTTAACCTTAATTTAAGGTTGCTTTTAGCCACAAACTTGGGAGTTTAAATTAGTATATCAATTGACAAAAATTTTGTCATAGATTTAACTTATGAATTTAATTTAGTAAACCACACTTATTATAGGAAGTTGTTTCTTTTTGGGTTTTTGTTACTTCTTTTGCGGATTCTAATTTTTTCTTTTTTCTTTTTTCTTTTTTTTTTTGTTTTTTGGTTTTTTATGAATTCAAAGGCCCCAACAGATTTTAAGATTGTTTACCGAGTGGATATTAGTTTTGCTTACTGTTAGTTTCGTGTCAAGATCATTCCCATCTTTTTAAACATAAAGTAACACTAATGCCAAACAAGAATTAAAAACCTTAAATTTGAACGGAGAAGATAAGATGTTTAATAACATTTAATTTTAACTTTTAGATTCTTAATTGTTAGGATTTTTAACATTAATTTAAGCTTGTTTTTAACCTCTAATTAAGGAGTATAAATTTGCATATCAATTACGAAGATTTTAAAATTATGTATGTGTGCACACTTAGAAGGGGGATGAATAGGTGTGTGCGTGGGTGTCCGCGAACTATAGCAAATTTTAATTTTTCTCGCAGAGGTGTAATCTGCTTTGCGTTATTCTTGTATTACTTCATAATAGAATTACTTATGCATGCAGTGAGGTTTTCTAACTTTCTAATGCAAGAAAAAAATAATAATCACAATAAGATAAATAGATTATGTAAAGTAAATTCCAAACACACAAGTACACCAAGATTTATACTTGGTTCGGCCCCTTAGTCCCCCACTCTATGGGCCTACATCCAAGGTCAGTATCAATTGATACCAAGCAAGTTTTCTTTACTATTAATAAATCAATTACAATAATTTCAACTCACTGCACAATTGAATTCAGAAAATTTTCTAAGCTCACAATTCCCTTGAGGAAACCTCCTCCCTTAAGTACCTCTGTTCCCTTGAGAACGAACCACTACTCCCTTGAACATCTCTGCCCCCTTGAACTCTCCTTGTACAATATTAAAGGAACTCCTTGCTTCACTCTGAAACCCCTTGTACAAGATAAGAAATTTAAGAATAAAAAGGATTACAACTGAACACTATGGTTTCCAGCAATAATACTAAAATCAAAACACTTATGTAAAATTTTGTTTGATTTGAGGTTATGCATCAACAAGTTTATAACAATAAAAGTTACTAAAATCTGAGTTGTCGAAATATATATACTTATATACATAATATTTACACTATTATAAAAATAATATTCTAATGCCTTGAATCAAACGAAATTTTACATACTCTCATATTTGTGCATGTTCATTACATTCGTACAGTTAGATTATGAAGTTGACGATCAAATGATATTATATTAGAAGTGGCCTAAGATAACTTATCTTAGATCGATCTAAGATAACTGTTACTCCTATATATATATATATATATATATATATATATATATATATATATCTGTGTGTGTGTGTGTGTAATAAGAAGCCAACGGATACTTTGTTGATAACTTGATATTGATTGGAGAAACGTTTGTGACTAGATTCTAAACCAAACAAAAAGTCACGTTTTTAGCTTTTTAAAACAAACATTTGTTTTACCAAGTCAGGAGGAATTCCGAGTATACCAAGTCCTAATCATAGACAATAACTGGATAGAAAATATCATTCCAACAAACTAAAACCTTGTCCCACGGGTTTGAAATATTATGATCAAATTTAGTTTGAAAATTAAGCTTTCTTTGTTTAAAAGATGAAAGGATTTAATACCATGTACGCTAGCATAAGTTTACATATTCGAGAACCAAAATAAAATACCTCTTGAAGCGTATTAAATCTTTGGTGCGAAAAATCTCGAACCAATTCACGACCCAGCGGTGTCTCCGAATTACAATCCTTGTGGGATGAAAACGAAGCTCGATTCCATGATCCGTTCAACAAGAATATTACCGAATATTGGGAGCTCAATATTTTGCAGAGTGCTCAAACTTTTTTACTCTCGTTGTCTCAATATTGCTATATTACTTCATCCGATTATTGAAGTATCTCTCTCTGCTTCTGTGTATCTCTTCTGACAATTGAAGTATCAATTGTCTGCTACTTGAAGGAGAGTTGCAAGAGTGGAGAGTAAGTGGAGGATTCACATGTCAAATAGGAAAAGCATGGATAAGAGGAATAAAGGGGAAGACATGCATTAGATCCAAAACATGGGTGTCCTACACCAAATAATGGTGTAGTCCACTGCCATTATCCAACATCTCCCACTCACCCATGGCGGGGATGATGTAATCCTCACATCTGCAAAAATATAGCTCAAACCAAAAATCGTAAATCTTCAGTTGTCGGACCGTGCGACCGCTGAGTTCACCTGCAATGCGGGAGCTCTATATCAAACCCGTTAAGGCCAAAATAGAGACATCTACCCTTTTAAAGAAAACAGTATGGGAGCTCTCACGTCAAACTCAATTAGTTCACGTGGATGCTACAACCCATAAACTCAGAGTACTCCAGACACATTTGATTTTCACAAGGTCAAGCATCTCTAATCCCTCAGAGAGCCATACTTAACCACCTTTGAGCCCATGTCCATTTCGTATCTCACTTATTACTATATCGCTATCAAAGCGCTATAGTTGTCAACAATAAGTGCAGAACGAGGTGAAATCAAATTGTCTTCCCTTTGCCCTAATACTACTCAGATATGAATCAACTGCTTTTCCAGAATCAGTCCTTATTGTCTCATCAATCCTGACCGTAGGAATCGAAACCAAAGTAGCAACATCAATCCATATCTTTGTAGTAAAGTCAAAGATCACAAAGAGCACTAGATGTATGACTAATAATCCTATCCTACTGGACTCACATGGTGAGGAAACAGGGATTCATTCTCTCACCTCCATTGCTTGATCGTTTAGCTTATGTAACCCTCTCACAACATACTATTCCATAGCCTTGTTGTGCGGACCTTAGTCTAGTCACTCCTAGAGTGACTAACCCAAACATTTCAAATTGCTAGCTTATCAAAGAGCCACATTTGAAATTTCGTGTCCGGTTATCATGTTACGGCAAACAATCTCATCTACATGAGCATATGTCTTCTAGTCATGCCGTACAGATCTTAGTTCAGTCGCTCCACAAACGCCTAACTCGAAATTACAGATTGCTCGCTTTCCCAAGCGCCAACTCTGAACTTCACATCCGGCTATCAGTACAGGTTTATATAAATGGTGGGACATCTTATATTTGGTTAACTAAATTAACCTCATCTTGGCACATGCCAAGGCGACATTATGTTCATTTTGCTCGCTATTAAGCGCCAATTGATTGCTTATCCAAAGCATCAATAGCTCGCTGCTCAAAGCGTCAATCAAATGAACTGTCTCAACCTTGCTCGCTTTTCAAAGCACCAAGGGTGATTGCTCATATGAGTGAGCCAATCAATCTGTTGACATATATTTAGTGTGTGCATATCCAATATGCATAATAACTGTGTGAACTAATAATATTTATCATGTGCGCTATCACAATCATAATTGGGAACAAATGAATCTCGCATATATGATAAATGTCTCAAAATAATAGTGAATATCTCAAATACAAGCCATACAATGAGTGATATTCCAGTAACAAAGAAAGTACATCAAACCCTACGAAGACCTAACGAACTAACATGCCTGCAAAAAGCATCTTTCGGAATAGGCTTCGTCAAGGGATCCGCTACCATAAGGTCAGTGGGCATGTACTTCAATATCACCTCATTATTCGCTATATTCTCTCTAATAAAGTTCATCCTCAGGTCAATGTGCTTCGTTCTACCGTGATACTTAGGGTCCTTAGTGTAATCTAAGGCCGCTGTGCTATCACAGAAAATAGTAACAGGGTCCGAAGCATTAGGGATGACTCCAAGATCCTCGAAGAATCTCCTCAGCCACATAGCTTCCTGAACAGCTGACGTACATGCTACAAACTCTGACTCCATTGTCGAAAGAGCAACACAAGTCTGTTTCTTGCTACACCAAGTGATGGCGCCACCATGTAGCAAGAATGCATATCCTGAGGTCGACTTGCGTATTCCCTGGTTACCTCCCCAACTGGCATCGGAGTAACCAATCAATCGCAGGTCCGGTCCTCCATAGCATAATATGTAGTCCAAAGTACCCTTCAAATATCGCAAGATTCTTTTGATTGCCTTCCAATGAGCAATTCCAGGGTTTAACTGATAACGACCGAGATAACCAACCGCATATGCTATATCAGATCGAGTACACACAACTGCATACATTAGCTTTCCTATAGCATTGGCATACGGGTAATGGGACATTTTCTTAATTTCTTTGGGAGAAGTAGGGCATTGTTCGGGTCCAATGGCGTCGTTTTTAGCAATAGGAGTGTCTATGGGTTTGCAGTTGCTCATCTGGAATTGCTCCAGAACCTTCTTAAGGTAAGTCTCTTGAGACAAACCAAGAAGCTTTCTTGAGCGATCTCTATAGATCTTAACTCCAAGAACATAAGTTGCTTCTCCCATGTCCTTCATTTCGAAATTAGAGGACAACCACCCTTTGGTAGCGACAATTATCTCCTTATCGTTCCCATCTAGTAGAATGTCGTCGACATACATCGATAGGATAAGGAATTTATCTTTGGACCGTTTGATATACACACAATGGTCTTCCTCGATCATCGTAAACCCATCACTAATGACGGCTCGATGGAATCTGAGATACCATTGTCTGGAAGCCTGTTTCAAACCATAGATAGAACGTTTGAGCTTGCATACTTTGCGCTCTTGTCCTTCTACGATAAAACCCTCTAGTTGTTCCATGTATATTTCCTCAGCTAAATCTCCATTGAGAAAAGTTGTCTTCGCGTCCATTTGATACAACTCTAAATCCAAATGCGCGACAATTGCTAAAATAAGGCGAATTGAAGCAAACCTTACAACTGGTGAGAAGGTTTCCTCATAATCAATTCCCTTTTGTTGGGTGTAGCCCTTGGCTACAAGACGAGCTTTGTACCTTTCAATGGAACCAGCCGCCTTGCGTTTGACTTTAAGAACCCATTTGTTCCCAATAGCCTTTCGCCCTGGTGGAAGGTCAACCAAATCCCAGACTTGATTAGTCCTCATGGACTCCATTTCATCTTCCATTGCAATCATCCATTTATCACTTACAACAGATGATAGAGCATCTCGATAAGATCGAGGTTCCTCCTCTTCCCGCGTATCAGCCACAAAAGCATTCCCCTCAATCTCAAAGAGACGACGTGGAATGTTACCTCTTTGACTTCTACGTATTTGAGGAACAAAAGACTCCTCATTCGATGGAAAAGAACTACTCGAAGGTATGTCACTCCAACTATCTACAGGAGCCTGAGGAATATCCTCTTCGGTCTTTACTATACGATTTGGGGTGCCTAAATCTTCATCCATCTCATAAAGGTTCATCTCCTTGCTTACATCACCTCTGTTAGGGAAATCAATCTCAAGGAAATTTGCATCTCGTGACTCTATCTCGGATATAGTCCCATCAGGCTGCTCTCCAACAAACACATAGCCTTTGGAATGTTCAGAATATCTTACAAAGATACACTTCTTACCCCTCGGGCCCAACTTCCCATGTTGATGAGAAGTGTTGTGTACGAAAGCTGTTGATCCCCATGGCCGCATATGGCCCAATTCGGGCTTTCTGTCGGTCCACATTTCATATGGAGTGGACTGTACTGATTTTGAAGGCACACGATTAAGTATATACGTCGCAGTCAACAATGCATCACCCCAATAAGAGATAGGCAAATTTGCTTGCACCATCATAGATCTAACCGTGTCTAATAATATCCGGTTCCTCCTCTCCGCCACACCATTTTGTTGCGGAGTTCTAGGGATTGTCAGTTGCCTGATTATTCCTCTTTCTTCACATAGTGCTTTAAACTGATCGGATAGATACTCGCGGCCTCGGTCAGTTCTTAGTGCCTTAACACTTTTGTCTAACTGTTTCTCAACCTCAATCAAATAACGTCTAAAGCATTCTAATGCCTCAGACTTATGAGAGATCAAGAAAGTGTACCCGAAGCGCGTATAGTCATCTATCATTGTGAGAAAGTAGGAACGTCCATGCATTTCTTTCACATTCATAGGGCCACAGATGTCTGAATGAATGAGTTGCAAAGGTGTTTCTGCCCTAGTAGATTTACCAAATGGTTTTCTAGTTGATTTACCTGCTAAACAATGTTCACGTGTGGGTAGATTGACCTTAGCGAGTGGGCCTAACAGACCTGCTCGAGCTAACCTAGCCATTCTATCATGTCCAATATGGCCTAATCTAGCATGCCATTGAATTGAACTATCATGATCATTTTCAACAAGTAATGAATAAGAATCATCACTATTAATACTAGAATCAATAGTATTTAAAACCATAAAACCATTTGATACAAAACCATATCCAACAATATTCGTCCCAAATGAAATTATTACATAATTATTCTCAAACATAACAGAATATCCCAAACGTAGTACTGATAATACAGAAAATAAATTCTGCCGGACATCCGGCGCATAAAGTACATCACATAGGGTCAATGCTGAGCATCCTCGTATTTCCAGTTTGTAAGTGCCAGTGCCTAGCACGTCCACACTAGTATCGTTCCCCATGTATACTTTTTTGCCAGCTGGAATGCGGCGATATTCCACAAATCCACTTCGATCTCTAGCTATGTGGTCCATTGCTCCGGAGTCTACAATCCACATATGGAGAGAATGAGCAACAAAAACAGTACTTGATACTAAGCACATAGATAGATTAGGACTAGGAATTACCTTCTTCGGCTCAGTGCATTCACGAGCGAAGTGTCCCGCCTTGCCACAGTTGTAGCATGCCATCTTGGCCTTGTCCTTCTTACCAGAACCTCGTTTGCCCCTTTTCCGTTTGTTGACACCTCCACTCGCAGCCCCTTTAGGCGCAGTGGGATTAACAGATTTCTTCTTACCTTTCTTGGGTTTGGGCCTCCAATGAGGGTTTGATTCAGCTACATATGCCCTGGAGTTTTTGACAATTTCAAGGCGCTCGGCCTCAAGTTCCAGGTGACGACGAATATCATCAAAATTCTTGATATTCTCATTATGGGTCATATTCACCCGCATATGTTCCCAATTATCGGGAAGTGAGTGAACCACTGCAGAAATCTGTTACTCGTCTGACAATTGAGTCCCACCGATTTTTAATTCCCGGATCATATTAGCCATAATTCGAAGGTGTTGTTTCATAGTGTTGTTATCACGTTTTTTGTAACCATCGAATCTAATGGCTAATTCCCTAACCTTGTCAACGAGGTGCCACCAAATTTATCTTTGAGAACTTCTCACATCTCGTGTGCAGTAGAGTACTGTTCATACTCAAACAGAAAGTCATTGTTCATGCAGCTGAACAACGTTATGCGAGCAATACGATCCTTTTTGCGCCAACTTTCGAAGGCTGCAACCTTGATAGGATCATCTGCATTATCACCCTCTGGTTTTACCATTTTGGACAGCAGGGTTTCTTCAACCTCTTGCTCCTCCAAAACCATTCTGACTTTCCTGTGCCACACGTCGTAGTTATCTCCGTCTAATTTGTTTCCCTGATTAAGATCTGCGATAATATGTTTTGAAGTCATTTCTGTTGAACTAAAAAATATGAGAATTAATAAGAGATATTTATTGTTCACCACAGTATATTAAAAATATCTTTACCGCATGATCTAAATTAACATAAAAATAATGTGACATAAATATAGAAGGGAGACTTCGCCAGGCTTTGGAATCACAATCCACATAAACGCCCAATTATTTAAATTTAATTTTTCAGCGCATTAGACGTGTAATTTAGGGAATAACTTAATTAAATTATTACCACCTAAAATTACTCCCACTAGGAATAAGTGTACATGTGTATATAATAGCATGATAATTTAATCCCAAGTTCCAACAATTAATATTCCAAAAATATTAACAAAAGGAATCAAATTATAGGCAATATTACTCAATTAATATACCAAGTATACTATAAACACATGAGAAAACTTCCAAAAAATTTCTAACAGTATATTATAACAATAAAACATTACTGTAATTTTTCTGGAATTTTCTAATAATTATGCTAATTATTACAATTAATAAACCATAGCATAATACAATTGGAAATTAACAAAAACATCCAATTATAATAATATTCCAAAACTATTAATGGAAATATTAATAATAACCCAAAAATAAATTTCTAGAATTTTTCCAGAATTTTCTGATAATTAAAACTATTTTATAATGAATTTTCATTAATAAAACAATTAAAGAAATCAATTTCTGGAATTTAAAAACGAATTTTAAAACAATTTGGAAATGGGTTGGACACGCGGGTCGGAACCGGGCGGGTCAAACCGCGGGTTAAATCCGGCTAAAAAACTCGCGGGTCATAAACGGTAACTGGGTCGGGTTAACGGGCACGGGTCGGGCAGGCGGGTGTGGTCCGCGCGGGCGCGTGCAGCCCACGCGCCTTACATGCAGCAGCATCCCGCGCATGGCGCGCGCGTGTGGCATTCCAGCGGCGGTCCAGCGCGCGTGTGATCCACGCGCCGCCTTCCCGGGCTCGGTTCGCGACGTCGCTTTTTCTGTTATGATCGACTGGTTCATCTGAGGCTAGTGGTATGCTCAAAACCCATTTTGAGAGCTTCCATATAGCGCGTGGGATGAACGGGAATCTCACCGAGAGTGGGATTTTACTTCATCTTCAACCTCCAGCCATCAATTAATTACAGAAATGCCATTTTGCAATCTAAACTTTGAAAAATCATATCTCTTTCAATATTTATCCGTTTAATGCGTATAATATGTCATTGGAAAGCTTACAACACGTACTACGCATACATATCAACAAAAATATAAACGAACAAATATACAGAAAGTTATGGCTACTCAAAGTGTTCGGGTTGATAATGTTTTCAAGCTTTTTAAACATTCATCAATGGAGTTTCATGTAAACTACATACATGGCATACATATGATCGAAATACGCATGCTCTGATACCAATGAAAGGATTTAATACCATGTACGCTAGCATAAGTTTACATATTCGAGAACCAAAATAAAATACCTCTTGAAGCGTATTAAATCTTTGGTGCGGAAAATCTCGAACCAGTCCACGAACCAATCCACGACCCAACGGTGTCTCCGAATTACAATCCTTGTGGGATGAAAACGAAGCTCGATTCCACGATCCGTTCAACAAGAATATTACCGAATATTGGGAGCTCAATATTTTGCAGAGTGCTCAAACCTTTTTTACTCTCGCTGTCTCAATATTGCTATATTACTTTATCCGATTATTGAAGTATCTCTCTCTGCTTCCGTGTATCTCTTCTGACAATTGAAGTATCAATTGTCTGCTACTTGAAGGAGAGTTGCAAGAGTGGAGAGTAAGTGGAAGATTCACATGTCAAATAGGAAAAGCATGGATAAGAGGAATAAAGGGGAAGACATGCATTAGATCCAAAACATGGGTGTCCTACACCAAATAATGGTGTAGTCCACTGCCATTATCCAACAAAAGATATATTGTAGAAACAAGTTTTAAGCAACTAATCCTCGAGCTCTTCTATGCGGATATATAAATTGGATATGAGTGTATTTGAATTTCACTTATTTGTATTTTTGCCCCTCATTGGGGGTCAAAATATAAATAGATAAAATTTAAATACACTCATATCTAATTTTCATGTCCACGTAGAGTTTTTGCTAATCCTCCTTTAAAAAAGAGTTTGTTATGGAAACAACCATATCAATATATCTTTTGAAAATAATCTTGGTCGAATATGGTACCTTCTAATAATTAAAAATATATTACCATCTAAATTTTTTTACCACACAATAGAGATTATAGAAAAATCTATTTTTTTCTTAATTAAAAATCAGTGCCTTGATTATAGGAAAAATGCTAAAAACCTTACATTTATTTCTAGACCCAATCAATCTTTGATCTTCGTACTTCACTGTACTTGAGCAATATTCCAGCAACCTTATATCATCAATCCTTGAGAATTTTTCAACCCAACCTCTAAATTTGTAACAACATGCAAGATACTACAAAAGCACAAGTTGTCATCATTAAAACTAAAAACATGTAAGCCAACAGATTTTAGTCATAATTTTAGAGATTTAAATTATGCATTTAATTTTAGTTTTATTTGTTTATTATTATTTGTAATCCACACTTATTATACAAAGGTATCTTCTGGGGGTTTTGTTAATTCTTTTGTGGATTTCAAATTATTTTTTATTTTATTTTTTTGTGACTCCAAAGGCCCCTAGTAGATTTAAAGATTGTTTTCTTAGTGGATATTAGTTTTCCTTGGCACTATTTTCGTGTCAAGAGATTCCAATCTTTTTGATGATAAGAACTTCATCTCTCAAAAAACATCAATTAATAAAAATAAATTTATCAAACTGAGATAAAATAATGTTTTTTCAATGTTTATTTCCTCTTCAAACTTCTATTTTTTACAACAAACACTTATATTCGATGAAGCGTTAATGTAGCCCTAGAAAGAATCAACTCATATTGATAGCTACATGAAAAATTAGATTTTAAAGGTAAATTTCTTCACCAATTAAGAAACAAGTACTTTTATTTGCTGATAAAATCATGCAACCTTTAACAATCCAACGAACAAGTAAATAATTGAATAAATTTGAGAAGTTTAAGAATCATGAATAAAAGTATTTTGAAGTTTAATTAGTTTATTACTACCTTCAGATTTGTACTAGTTTTTTTCTTTTTTACAAATATTTTATTTTCAAACTTTCACTAGATTTAAACATATTTTTGCATCCTCCAAGTTGCATTCGAAAGCATTAACCCGATAGCATTGTATTAATGTTTTATATTAATACATATGCTTAATGTTACTAAAAAAAAAAATATTTTCATTCTATGTAAAATTTATTTCTTTATAAATTAAAGAAAAATAAAAAGGAAGAAACCGGTGTTAGGTACCCATTACTTCCCTATCATGAGTTTTAATATCCTAATTACGATAATGACAGAGTTCAGGTCAACTTTTAGTATTGGAAGCAAGGTTTGTACAAAAAATCATCTCTCTAAATATAATAATAATAAATCTTGTAATTAGTGTATTTTTACATAGTTTACAATTGTAGGACCGGGAAAGGTCAAGCACAATTAAATGATAAATCAACCAAATATTAACTAACAAATGATATTTTCATTAATTATTCATCATTACAAGTGTTGAGCACAGTACATTAGTTTCCTATACTATTACACTTCCTGTTGCGGTCAGGTTCTTTGATTGCGAGAATTACACAAAGGCTATGAGATTGGTGAAGACTTGGGCGACGGGAGAAATCGTAGCAAACTCTTCAAAGGCAATATAGGTAGAACCTTTGTACTACACCTGTGGTGAATGTGTTTGTGGGTTTGGGTGTGATTGGGAACTTAGCTCCGCGGGGGCTAGGTCCTTAGAGAGGTCCTTGGGCTTGTGGAGATTAAGTATGAAACTTAGCCAACCAAACTAATAAGGTATGTCTCTTAATGCTAGCTAGTAGCTTAGTACTTGTGATTCTAGAGAAAGAAAGTGAGTTCTAGAGAGAAACTTTCAAGTTCTCCAAAATTTTCAAATTTTCAATTTCCATACAAATGAGAAGGAGGGGGTATTTATAGGCTTCATGGGGGGTGCCCCCATGTGTCGTGTACATGGCCTACCTGTCACTTATAAATTGTGATTATAATATTAGTTCTAAGTGTAAATACTATATTTTCGAATTCTGTTTTGCCTTACGTTTACATCCGTCGGAATTTCGGTCGAATATATAGGCGTCGAGATTTAGTCTGTCGAAAATTCGGGCGAAAATAAAAAAAATCGACGGAATAATTCTGACTACTTTTTCGTCAAAAATAGCATATTTTCGACGAATTTTTTCGTCACAGATATGCGTCGATTTTAATCTAGATTAATTCCAACGGAAACTTCCGTTGGAAATAGCCATTTTTTCGTCGGAAATATTATTTTTTAAAAAAAAGTTTTAAACTATAGAATCGGCGGAATTTTCATTAGAAATACCTTGTTCTGTCGAGATTACCTGTTTTTTTTAAAAATAAATTTTTTAAAATTGCAGCTTCCAGGTTTTTAAACCCATTTTTGTACCTGTAAACCTACTATATCCCAACAACACATACAGTAATATATGTTCACATACAACATAACTATAAAAACCTGCTTTATCTCATCAACATGTACATACATTAATCTAATAAGTGTCAATGTGAATTAACTCAACAATAACAAATATATGCTAATGTTCCATAAATTATACAAAAAATTGTTTAAACTAGAATGATTTACAACGTTGAAACTACAATGATTTACAAAACTCATACAACTCAACTAAACTACATTTTTTTACAATATGGACAAAATATGTACAAATGATCTATAAATGAATAAAATCTATACAAATGATCTATAAAACTAACTCAAACTAGTATGAGGAGGATCATCGGGCGGGGGTGGACGGTGCTGCTCTGGTGTATGAAAATCATCGTCGTCATCCCCCTGCTCGCGATCGGCATCACCAGCCTGCTCGGCATCGCCACCCTGTTAATAAAATTAAAAATATAAATCATTAATCCGTATGAGAGAATTAAAGAGATAACAAAAAGAATTAAATAACATGCAGAATACCTGAGTAGTCGAGGGTTGACTCCCCATCGGACCAAAAGCCTCCGACAGTAGGGTAACCACCATCCGGAGCACCTCGTCGCGTATCACGACGAACTGCTCTTGTGGTACTCCCATACTCTCGACGGTGGCCCCTTAATATCCTAAGCTAGCTGGTGAAGGCGAGTACGACTAGGCAACTCCTGACGACGGATAACCAGGTCCGTACGAAACGTCTCTGACACCACCGCCATGACCCTCTGGAATAGCTCATCATCCAAGTCAGCGCCCGTATAAGATGGTTCAACAAGTGTTCTTAGACGCTGGCACTGGTTAGAGCCTGTGAAATTAAATATAACATTATTACATATTAATTTATATTATTTTTATAAATTGAGATATAGAAACATAAGAAATATTATTACCTTCGGGTAGGGTATACGCAAGTATCCTCGGCAGGCCCAACATTCAATACTTGTTGGTACTGCTTGTAGGGGGATCCTGAGATGCGACCCATAGTCTCAGTTCCTCATCCCGAGATAATTCAATTTTGGGCAAAGGGATGGTGGAATCTAATGGCTCAGAATCCCCCCTAGCATCCTGCAACTCAGCTATACGCTGGTCCCGAAGATTTTGAAATCGGTCCTATAATTTACTTTGTATATGTTAGTTACTTAAATCATTTTATTAACTACCTAATACTAAAAATTACTAAAAATTCATATTAGTCTTACCCGTATAGCTAATGCTGCGGGAGACATGGTAGACTCCTTAGGCGTGTGAGCTCTATCCCAAAAATCGATCATGATCGGAGGCCGACCCAAGCTCATCTGTATGGCCTAATAAATATATTTATATAACATTATTTAAGTATGTTGATTATAATTAATTATAATTGAGTAACTAAAGAACTAAATTACTTTTATACTTACCAACTTAACCTCCTCAAAGGACTGTGAGCCAGAAGTGTGTACGACTCGGAGCTGGTCACGATTTTTCTTTGCCTGCTTGAACTTCTTCTTGAACTCATCAGCATCCCAATGCATACACATAGCCTCCGAAGCTACATCAGAGATTATCTGGGGCGATGATCACATATGGTAGTCCGGGGCTGCTCGACAACTGCCCGGGCGGCTCGTTGTCTCAGCTCGTACAACCAGCTGGCGTAATTCTTCGTGACATGTACAATAATACCACTATTTGTGATGCCCCCAAATCCGAGTTTACCTTTAACCCTGGATCCGGTGCTCCACGGTACTACCCATTCCATATATCTATCTATACATGAGTGTAAATACTCTATTATTACAACATATCTCATCTAATCCCAGGTTCTAAGACCTTTACAACATCAATACATACTACTAATGAATATTCCAATAAAAAAACATTGTATAAACCTATACAATTAAATCTTCTTCCTTAACGAAATCCATTCACTTAACATCATCTAGCCATTCAAGTCATTCTACTTCAGCTGCAAAAAATTAGAATTTGCAAGAGTGAGTATTTAATTGCTCAGCAAGTCATAGCAATTGAATAAATAGCAAAATCAAGAATCATATCATCTTTCTTCATCAACTGAACAATAGTTGTGAAGCATCTCGAATAAATAGGAATAATGATTTTCTTTCACCTTTAAATATCTACAACATTCATACATTTTTCTCACCAATAAACATCTATAACATTCATACCTTTTTCTCACCATTCTCTTTTCGTACTTTAAGGATTCAACCTAATGTGCTCTACATCCTAAACGACCACCTTTATTTTGGGTTGACACCAACCTGTGTCTAGCTATTGATTTGACACCAACCTGTGTCTATGTTTTATCTTATATCATCTTGTGTCTTACACTAGGGTCGACACCAACTCATCATCATTTGGATTAACTCTACTTATCATTACTAAACTTTCAACATCTCAATTTCATCCCTCCATCATTTGTACAGCCGAAACAATTGACATAGACAAAATCTTAACACCATTTAAGTTCAATATTGGAACAAACATCGATAACACATAAGTGCGAACAAGTTATATAGCATCATTCAAACAATTGATACTATCATCGTTGAAAAACTTACACAACATCAGAATACTTGCACATATAATAACTTGTACAAGTAGGAAACTTGCATTCAATACATAAATCGAAGAAAGTTAGGAAACTTGCCTAAAACGCCCTTTAAAAGTTACGCTAATTTGTTCTTCAAATAGCCTACACAACATTATTAATAATAATATAGCAATTAGTTACATAATGACTCTCTTTATTGGTTTACATTCATCTTAATTCATACTTCATAATATTTCTTTCTTATTAGAATCAAAATATTAAACAAGGTTACAAACATTTGGCACGGCGTCCCAACGTTCGCACGTCGCACTCCCGACTTGCCCATCTCGAACGCCCAAGTGACACGCCTTTGCGTACGCTCAGCACGCCCATACATTTAGTCTAATACTCATTGGTTAATGTTAATTATTTTACGTATCATAATGTTCATCTTTTATAACTTAGAACATCTTTTATCGTCGAAAACATCGTACATTGCATACGTGAACGCCCGACTTGTGCTTAATTATACAACAGCCCTAAAGAGGCTGAATTTCAAAATTGATCCCGACCTTAACTCTCAATTCTTATTAAATAAAAGTTGTAGATCTACTTCTTAGCTTTCTAGATCATCTTGAATCATATAAATTGGAGTCCGTATGAAAAGTTATGCCCATTTTACTAAGTGACACTAAAGTTGTCCTGCCCATGCGCCCCAACACGCGTGCCCGCGCCCCAGGCCAGCCCCATTCTGCCCAGGACAGCGTAGAGGCGCTCTAAGACAGCGCAGAGGCGCTCCAGGGCAATGCAGAGGTGTTAACCTTCTGTACTCACAGAGTAGAAGCGCTACATAACAGCGCAGAGGCGCTGACCCTCCCGAGGCCAAACTCTGTTTTTCCCAGCATGCTTTGTTTTGACACCCATACTTCAAACCTTCATAACTTCTTCGTTTTAAGTCGGAATTAGACCATTCTTGAGACTATGGAAAGCTTATAACATGCTCTCCAAAAATCCCATGAATTCGTACATTTACAACATCATTAGCATAACAAAAAATTGGCCCGAAAGTCCCCTGAGACTAAGTTTTCACCATTTTAACATCTTTTACGAAAAATTTCGCCATGACTTCGTTTTAAAACATTTTTACTCCATTTCGCTTGGGTTCATTTCATCACTCATAAGAGCATCTTTCAATCTCAACAGTACCCAAAAATATGATTTACACAAATATATCCACCTTATATCTTAAGGTCTTTCATGACCCTCCATCAACACATTATCTACCACAACCAAGCATTTAAACTTCTTTGAGGCATTTTATCAAACATGATATATGCATAGCTTAAATTTTTGAATTTCACTAGCTTTTAGGTATGATTAAACCAAAAATTTCATCCTTATTACTCCTATGTTCATCAGTTATCATTAACCCATCAATTCACAACCCAAGCAATTCAATTACATCAATATTTATGCATATTAACACCAATTTCTTATGAACATAATAAAGGTTCATAGATTACCTCTTAAAATTATTCTTCCTCTTGAATTAAGTTTGGTAGTATTCTTTTCCTTGCTTGCTTGCTTACTGAACTCTTCCTAGCTCATAAGCTTCTTCTTCACAAACTCTCTAGCTCTTTCTATTTCTTACGGGTGGAAGTATTTGCAAAATTTTGGGCAAGCATTTAGGTAGGAAGTATTTATAGAAGAATTACTATACTTGATCCGCCCTTTCATCTTCCTAAATCATCAATCTACAACTTTTCATCTCCCTCACTCTTCATCTTCCTCACTCTCAGAAGAAGAAGATGAAAAGTTTGAAAAATTGGAAAGGTTTTGGGTGAAAAATCCCTCCCGTTTACTCCTTCCTTTATTTTATGCAGAAAACTTCTCTCCCCTAATTTTGTTTAATTTCAACAGCTCTAGGGGCCCACATCCCATCAGATTTTATTTTTTCACCCATTAATTACTCTTTTAACCATTTAATGGTCCATTTGACCATTTTAACATTTAAAATTAACTTTTTCGTGAATATAGTCGATTTCTACTAAAGTCGACGTTCTTAACGTCATGGGAACATCCGCTTCATCAAATTCATCTCTGAAATTCGAGTTTCTTTTTACCGAAAAGTCAACCGTTGACTTTGACTAAAAAGTCCACCCTGACTCATTTTGTGTTTATAGTCCATTCTTACTAATTTTGACGTTCCGGACTCAACCGTCTGATCCACGTCTCAAAATTCCATCTCGAACTCAAAGTTTGACTTTTTTTCGTAAAAGTCAACTGCTGACTTTGATCAAAAAGTCAACCCTAACACATTTTTGTGTTGAGTAGATTCTTGCTAATTTGACGTTTTGGACTCAAATATCTAGTCTGCGTCTCAAAATTCCATTCTGAACTCACTTTTGAGTTTTAACTCCATTTTCTTGTGTTCTATACAAGTGTTTGCTCCCTTAGTTCAAACAAATAAATTAGTTTAAACCAACTCATCATATAACTACAAATGAATATATTTATTCATTCATCACATCTACACCAATAACATCTATAAAACTTTATTTTATTAAATAGATATTCATAAACCTAATTATGGGGTTACACAAATTTCTCGATCATCACATTCTCCTCCCTCCCCTTATAAAGATTCTGTCCCCGGAATCACTACTACCAGGTTACATAAAAAAGTTGAGATAGTTCCTTCATACTATCTTCACCAAAGGTATCATCTTACTTCTTTAGAAATTTGGATAATGTTAATCTACCACCGCTATTTTGCTTACTACTACTTCCTCCATCTGTCCCTTTCTTCGGACAATTTCTTGCTTGATGATCCAACGATCCACAAGTATAACACCCATTTTGCTTTGGATTGAGGCAATTATGAGAGATGTGTCTCTCTTGCCCACAATTGTAGCACACCCTCTTAGTTTTCCTACATACCCCCGTATGATTCTTTCCGCAGTTCTCACATGCTTCAATATTATTATTATTCCATTTCCACTTATTGCTTCCTTCAGCTTTACTCTCTCCTTCATCTTTCTTGTTCTTTCTCTCTTGATTGAATTGGCTTAACACCTTTCTTCCTCCCTCTGCTATTATAGCCTTCTCCCTTTAACATAAAGGTAGCAAAAGTCGTCTTTTGCTCATCTCCTATTCTTGCAATTGAAAACGCCTTTTCTACCTTCTTTATCCATGCTTGAGCCTCTATAGGCTCAATGGTCCCCTTAAATTCAGGCGGCCCTACGCTCTTAAAATCCTTAAAGTTTGTCACGTGCAAATTTGGAGGCTTCATCATTCCTTCATTGGGTTTTCTATTTTGTAAAGCTCCTACTAACAAGTCTACCAACTGTTGCATTGGATTTACTTGATCTCTATTCTCGTCATCTGCCTCTTTTTGATTTCTTCTCGGCGGCATATTTCTGATAATAATAATATATTACTATCTACTCATTCTTCATCTTAAAGCATTTATACTTAATGCTACAAAATTTTACTAATCACATAGCACATACAATACACATCTATATATTTATATGCATCTCGTAGTACACCGTACTTTACATTTTATAGCCTCTTGCTATTTTCCTACCTTCCCCTATTACATCAAAAAGTCCTATAACTCTCGGACTTAATCTTTTTTCTCTTACACTTTTCGACCCTCTTACTCGGGTTCTCTCTCTTACTTCCAGAACTTCCTAGATACTACTACACCTTAAATGACTATTTTCATTTATATGACCCCCATTGGAGTCTGCTCTACTTTGATATCACCTATGTCTATTCTGTTATGACACCACATGTGTCTGTTTTATTATGACACCACATGTGCCTGTTTGTTATGACACCACATGTGCCTGTTTTGTTATGACACCACTTGTGCCTATTTTAACACCACATGTGTTTATCATCCTTTGACACCGCCCATGTCTATTTTATTATGACACCACCCGTGTCTATTTTAGCATCTGATTAACAATACCCCTAATATTAGGGTTGTCTAAATCTAACTCACTCCAGAGTTTACTACCTCCACTTCTCTTTCTCATCCTCAACTAATATCATAGCTATTTGCTTAGGTACAACTACTAACTTCTCATCAATTACATGATCATCTCTAATCACTCCTTCTGACATCCTTTAATCAATTTTAATATCTTGATTAACACATAGCAAATAACAATATAGGTTATTTAACACCTACTTCTTTTAATGAATTTTCTCAATTCATCTCTTAAAAACTCTACCCGAGTTTATCCCTTTACTATCTTTCATCATTTCTCTAAGGTTATAGCCTAAAGTTCCCCCATCTAAGGTTTATAACCTACAGCTCTGATATCAACCTGTGACGCCTCTAAATCTGAGTCTACCTTCAACCCTAGATCTGGTGCTCCACGGTACTACCAATTCCATACACACTACCAAAAATCTGGGCATTTGAGACGGAAAAATTCGTCTCAAATATAGCAGAATCCGTCTCAAAATTGATTTTGAAACGGATTTTGCCCGTCTCAAAATTCATGTCAGTAGGTCGCGTCGCTAATTCTGGGCGTCTCAAAAGAAAATTTAGATACAAAAAATATCCGTTTCAAATCCGTCTCAAAAAATTAGATACGAAATTTTTTCGTCTCAAATCCGTCTCAAAACTAACCCATGGTAAGCTGAATTTTGAAACTGATTTTGCAGTTTCAAATTTAGCAGACAAAATTGGCACCCTTCTAAATACACGTAATTTGAGACGAAAAAAATCATCTCAAATCCGTCTCAAAATTGGCAACAACTATTCTTCTTGCACACATTTTGAGACGAACACCATCCGTCTCAATTCCATTTTAACTTTAGCGCCAATATCTTTTTAGTGCGCATATTTTGAGACAGCTGTTTTTGAGACGGGCAACAACCGTCTCAAAATCCATGTCAACTTTAACGCCAATATTGCACATTCTTTGAGACGAAAAGAAGTCTCAATTCCGTCTCAATATATTTATTAACAACAAATTACAAATATTTTCGTAATTTAATTTTAAAATCTAAAAATAAATATGTTCAAAGTAATAATGATAATTACTAAATTGTTATTTATAGACAGTACTAGATAAGACATCTAGCGATGAGTACTATTACAAATATCCCATAAAAGATAAACGTACTTCAAGTCTCGCCAAATACAACAAAAGTAACTTATAAAAACTACTGCTTTAAAACTCAAAAATATGCATAATCACACGTCTTTATCCACGATGGTAAACAAAAGTAACTTATAAAAAATACTGCATATATAATCACAAGTCTCCATCCTCGTTATCATCACCTGAATCTTCATCATGCTCATCCTCGACATCAACATCCTACAAGTAGCAATACATGGAATGCATGTCAAATATATGAAATGAATGCATGCATTCTAAACATAAGACCAAGAAAACTGATTTCATACTATGAACAAACATGAGCAACTTGCAGATTGCACCTATTTTAAGCAATAATCTCAGCACAAATTTATACATAAGGTGCAACTTTAACAAACTTAAACACTAAACAGTTAGTTCATCCAACATACTAGCACTCAATTCAACATACTTAGCTAAGCCCTGTATAAATAGAGCAAAAAAGATCGAGGGGCGAGTGGAAGTAACCATCAGCATTCAGAATTGTTTTGAACATTTGGATGATCAACAGTATACAAATGAATCCTAATTTGAATGATAGTGCTCTAACAAGGGGGAGAAACTATAAACCAGGCTCACAATTCTTTGATCAACAATAACCTATCAGAAGGATAAATGGTTATGGGACAAAATGGAGGAACCAACGAAACAAAAACAGAAGATATGAAATCATCGTCATTGAAGCTTGGAATCCAGAAATCGTATACACTAGCTTTTAACCGTGCTGCTCACTTTTGGATACAAAGGAGGAAAAGGTGGCAGTAAAAGACACCATTAATATTCACTTAAGGGAGCTTTCAGTAACAACAGCATGCAACTTGGAAGAAAAGACCCCAGCAGAAGACCATGCACATCAATTCTCTCTTTAGAACTTAATGCTCCTAACTACTAGTCCAACATATATCATAGATTTAAAAAAGAGTAATGATAGGGGTCTCAATTTTTTTTTGTCTCAAATGACATGGCATTGAATATTTTAGTAATTATTTATGCCATAGCCAATCACATAAGATCTACCCAACCAATATTATAGTGACACATCATTTGAGACATTTTTTGAGACCAAAAATTTGAGACCCCTAACATCACCCTTTAAAAAAAGCTCTGCTTGAGATAACAGAGCCTCATATTTTAGTTAGCAAATGACACGAAACACAGGGTGAGACTTAGAAATTGATTACCAAAAACTATCTATATCTACATCCAATGAAAAACATTTATACCATAAAGAAGCAGAGTTATCTAAATTGGTATAACATGTATACAGCTACCTAGAGGCATGAGCTACAAGTACTACATCTTATTGTGAGCTAGCGAGAGAGAGAGAGAGATTTATGATAACCAGCATATGATGAGAGGGAGGCTCAGAATTAGATTTGCGAGTATGAGAATGGTTATGTAACCAAGGATTTAACTTGAGATATAGCTCTAACAAGAACTTGGAAATGAAAATAAAATCTATAAGACAAAAATTGAATACACTTGACTGAGCCCGTAATAAAGACATTGCTGTGTTGTCATATATTCAGCCATTATATGCTATACAAACTAGCTGCAGATCACCATAATACTTATTTATGCATTCTGAATGAAATCTATATTCAATTCTTTTATTCATATACATTCACCATAAATTGAAAAATCAAGTTTGTGACATACATTTTGAACAAGCTCCAGAGCCAAGTCCTTTGCTGATTCACCATCAGGATAATATACAGAACCAATCAGGTTGCCGAATTTATCAACACTCTTGAGGACAATGCGGACCTATAAGTTACTGCAGAAAATAAGATATAATCTATAAAGCATATGAAACACCAATTAGCAGCCAAAACAGTACTCACATCTTTGTGTAATACACAAGTCTCTGTAAAATGTTTGCTTTCCCTCCCAAATAGATCAGGGGCAACTTCATTAAAGGACGCTGACGAGGCTGCAAGTCTCTGTGCTGATGTTAATGGGCCATGAGACTCGGTAGAAGTTGCTCCATTTGCTTTAACAGAGGTTGTATCATGTTCAACAATAGTTTCCGGAACAACCCTTCTTCCCATTGATGGTGCCTGGTTCAAAAACAAAAAAAATAAGTGATCATTGACAAGGCTAGTATTAGCTAACATAAGTAATTTTAAGTACATTTATATAATATCCAAAGCTTCTAGTAAGAAAATGCAGGTAAAGCTTGGATTCTACCTGGATTCCAGCAACAAACACTTGGGACAAAGTGATACTCTGGAAGCAGAAAAACACGAAGACTGCTACCATCACGAACATGCTCCACAATAGCTTCCATGGGCCTACAATCTGTTTGCAGCTAAAAGGCCCATTGCATCAAAGCTACTAGGATCACTAACTGCAGAATGCGGTAGGTTTCTGATGGCTGCCTCAGAAGCACCTGGTGCCTATAACCATCAATTAAAACCAGGCATTAGTGTGTGATTTCATGATATTTTGCCACCTTTGATTACACAGGATCATCAAAGGAAGGACCCAAGAGGCTGAAGGGACCATGCAAGTGGATAAGAAGTTTATACATTGACTTTAAAGAGTCATAGATGACAAGCACAAATATACACAAGTTGCTAAGCCTTATCAGAAACAGATTGAGCATCATTCACTCTATTAGAACCAGGCAGAAGCAATTAGTGGACTTGTTAATGTCTGTCAGTTGGTATTTTATGCACATTATGCTTGTCAGGTTCACTCAATAAAAAAAACTCTCTCCATTCCACAAAAGAGTTCCATTTGCCTTAGATCTTAGTTAATTTGCGAAATACTTAAATTCAATTTGTAATGTGAATTTACTTTAATTCTCGAACTAACAATTTTGTGTTTAGTAATACTTTTTAAGTAGTTCACAATTTTAACTATTGAATTAAACAAAATCAAATACATTCACATCAATTTTGAATTTTAGAGTTTCACAATTTACTAGGAAAAAAAATAAAATGAGACTCTATCCAGAAACAGAGGGAATAACAAATTAATGAAATTATAATTTATAGCCTTCTCAAAATGAAATCTTATCTTTCCTTCTGGAAAAATCCTTGCTTTAATTTGCAAACATTATATGGACCTTATGTTTTTTTATATCTTCATGAGCACCTCATCCCAATGCTCAGTGAGAATATAATGATAATAGAACAAATGAAGCGACAGGACAGCGCTAATTCTTGTAGCTTAGCCTTTTCAATAGGAAAGAACTAGTTCAAGGAGTACAAATCATTCATCATATTTAATAAAAAAGAGAGGATACAAACTATCATGAGAGGATCCAATCTAATCCCTTGTTCAAGGGAATGGATGAGATGGTTCCTAGATAATGCAAATAAAAAACTGATTACCGTTGACCCAAGAGCAAAGAGCTCAAAAGACCCCTTCTGGACACCAACTGACCAAAGCACACCCCAAACACCAATTTGGTGAGGGGGACAAAAGGTGCGAGAGTAACTTGAAAAATCATTTATTTAACAAAAGTGTGCACCGGTTAAAGTTTAAACCACAAATATTTTAAATTGCGTGAGCTGAGCTAATGGCTATCGATATATAAATTACTGTCAAATTGGAGCTAATATTTACTTCCTTGCATTAATCCTTTAAATCTATCTTCTCGTATTTCAAAAAAGTTGTGATCAAAATTAAAGGTATCAGCTTAGGTCAAGTATGGTGCTATGATTGCTTTGCCTGAACAATTAAAAGTAGCAGTTTGAACTAACCTTGCTCCAACGACCAACACCTTGTTGCTTAGCTTGGTCGTCAAGACGTACCAAATCTGCTAAGAAAGGACTAGTTTCAACTTTTTGTTGACCCTGATCCCTAACCTCTCTAACCTGCAGACACCAGATTAAGCTAATGGTCATAAACTAAAGTCCATTTAAATTTTTTTAGCTGTGTACATGTAAAGAATCATTATGCGGACCTTTGCCCGGCCTTGAGCAACGACCAGGAATGCAACATACTTATCACCAAGGACAACGGAAGCAAATTCTCGCCCTATAGATGGTACAGTATAATCCACTTTGAAAGTAACCTCCTATTCAAGAGAATTGGAGTAGGAGTTAATAATTACATCTCATTCTTTACAAAACAAGTTACATGATAATAAATTCAAGTGTATATATATATATATATATAGTTAGTTAGTTAGTTAGTTAGTTAGTTAGTTAGTTAGCACCTTTCCTATGCAGAGCTTCCTTAAAAACTCTCTGCTGTCCAATGCAAATGGCTCGTTAGCACCACCTTTGCAAGCCTGCAGATAGAAATGAGGAAGGTAAGCTAACATGCAAAAAGAAATTGTCAATGAAGTATATAAATTAAATGGGTATTCAGTAATTTAACAAAAAGTAGTTATTTATGATCACAGTGGGGAAAACACGATAAAAGGTACATACAATATTAAGAAACTACTCCCTCTGCCCAAAATTAAGTGAACTCTGTTCTGATTTGGGAAGTACCAATATAAGTGACCTCATTCTATTGTAGCCATCCATCTCCCTATCCAATAATTGTAACAACTCTATCTAGAAAAAAAATGGTTATAAGAAAAAGTAAAGTCAATAATGATCTTATATTTTGGAAAGGAGAAAGTATATTATTAAAGTTTACAAAAAAAAAAATTGTAAATGATACTATTTTTATTAAACGAAGGAAGTATTTCATAGGATATTTAAATTAAGATGCTCCACAGCTGAATGAATAGCACAATTTGTAAGTTAAAAAAATATTTAGCAGCTCGCACCTACTCTTGAAAATATCTGGGTCCACCACCGCGTTAAAGTGGTGGATGGCAAACCAATGATTAAAAAAATGTTGAAATCAGAATATTTACGGATTCAGGGGGAAAATAATAGAAATATGGTGCGCACAAGAGAAAAAGGATATTATTTAAAAACCAGCCGACAAGGATATAATATTATGGAAGACTAGCAAATCCCCAGTGGGGCTCAAGGGCCAAAAGGGGGAAAGAAAAACTGAACTGTTACATGATCCAAGTACCTAAATGCCACTTTAACCAACTTAAACACTAAACAGTTTGGACATTCCACCTGATGAAGCTGTTTTATTTAACTTTTCTCAAAATTATAAGACAGTATATGCGAGAAAGAATAAATCTTTAAAAAAAAAATCATCAACACCTACAGAAATAATACGAAACAATGAAGCGTTAAGCATAAAAAATGGAGCTTTTTAAGCTAAATAATCGTACCAATCTTGGAGCAATGAGAGATGATAGAGTTATGGTCTTCTCAGGAGGAATCTCGGCCTTGGCGCTCCCCATTATCACCAAACTGTCCCCCAGATGGAACAGTTTTCACTTTTCCTCTCAACCATCCTGTGGCTCCAGCTGTTGATGCCATCTCAACAGCTAAAGATCTGCAGAAAGGTCAAATGACATCATCTCCATTACAACAAGAAAACTGTAATTTTTCCATATCAAAATGGAAAGAACACTCCCAACGGCTCACGGCCCATGCATTTATTCCCTCCCAACGCTCCTAGTCAACAAATATACAATATTTCTAGAGAACTCAGGTTGACACCACTAAAAGCATGTACAACACTCATCTATCATGTGTAGAACCCTTTATCTAAACCAAAACCATCAAGCCAAGATGCACATATACAAAATCATCATTTAAATATACATATGTATATGTAAATTGGCACCGTGACACAAAAAAGGTCAAATCTTTATTCATAAAACCATATGATAGACAATACTCTCGCACCAAAAAATGAAATCTTTCACCAACAGTAACCAGCTGGCAAATCAAGTATTAAAATCAGTGAACGACTAACAAGCGTCAAATAAACAGAACATATCAATTAACTGCATATCTTTAATCCACATCAGGAGTTTTCAGATCCATGAACTAAATTATATAACAGAACAATTAAAATCTCAAAAACAACATTCAGTGACGACACACGTACACACGGACGAAGATATCCCGTGCAACATTTGAAATTGATCAAAGCATTATAACAGAAACATTCAGATCTGCATGATCAACAAAAGACACAACCTCTCTTACAAAATCCGCAACATTAACAATATATCCACAAATTAACAATAAATATGTGGACATACACACAGATAAATAAATATGCAAACAAATAAATATATGCATATACATCAGGCAGAGGGAGACTAATCGAAATCCTTAGCATCAAAATTAAAACCAAATCGTACAGTCTGAACCTGAAATTAGAAGAGAGGGAGACTGAAACCCACGATGGTGGAGAAACCACGGGAGACTAAAACCTACAGCGGTGGAGGCGCGATGGTGGAGGAACTGAAACCGTAGTAAAGAGGAGGCACGATCGTTGGTTTCACAGCGCTAATGACCTTTCAGTTCTTCAATAGCTTCAATTTTTTCAATAGCTTTGAAACCCTAACCCTCAAAACCATAGCTTTGAAATAGGAAGAAGAGGAATAGGAGGGAAAACAAATTTGGGAGAAAAAATGGTAGCGGCAAAGACAGGAGGAAGAGGAAGACGGAAAGAAGAGGAAGATGAAGACGGGAGTAGGAGGAAAAAATTTGGGCGAAAAATTGGTAGCGGCAAAGAGGAGGGAGACGGTGGAGACCCAAAAAAAATTGGGTGTATATCAATTGAAAGCGGAACCCATTTACGCGGGAGTGAAAAACTTACAGCGGGAGTGGGAAAGAAAATACTGGGATTAGAGTATTAGAGGGGATATAGTATTAAGTATTATTTTATTATTTTTATTTTTATTTTTTAGGAAATAATTGTTATTATATTATTATGTCAAATTTTTTATAAATTTAATTCGGCTGTATTTTATTTTATTTTTTATCATTTTTAGATCCTATAATGACGGTACTATGGTCGTCTTAAGTTTTTTAGTGGCAGACAAGTGGCGCTAGTCTTCCCGCCTAATCTATATCGTCCGGGTATAAACACGTGTCTGCTTATGGAGAATATGGCGACGGGTTTTAGTACTGGTCACCATATCTCGTCGCCGTATCGCATTTCTCTTGTAGTGAATTGTGTTACATACCTGCAATTAATTATAGTAATATGTAATTTGTTGCTGAAAATAAAACTTTGTTGTAATAGATTGGAGTAAATCTATGCCCGATTTGAGTTTTGGTGATAAAAAATTACAAATACATAAGACAGAAACGAGTTTGGGATGGGGATTGAGAAGCAAAATCGGGAGTTTATGGTTGCAATTGAGAAGAGAAGTCACTCATCACCAGTGGTAGCTAGGGATTTTCAATTGAAAAGAGAGAAGATCGATCTTTGGCAGCTAGGAATTTTCAATTGAAAAGAGAGAAGATACGGAACAGTAGTAAGGTGTAAATAGTCGATTCTTATTTATTTGTTTAAGGCTATTTTAGTCTTATTTCCTTTTTGTAGATATAGTTGGAGGGAGACTTAAAAACGGAGACGACCTATATCCGTCTCTAATCCGTCTCTAAAATGTCTTTAAAAATTAATCAATTTTTGGGGCGGCTATATCCGTCTCTAATTCTGTTTCTAAAATAAGGAGGGAATTGTAGACTAATATTTGGAGGGAAAATAAAAGTCTGAGACGAAAATTTCGGTCTCTAATCCATTTCAAACATAAATAATTATTTCTTTTATTATTATTAATCTGAGACGAGCACGGTTGGTCTCAAATATGTTTCAAAAAATATGTTTAAAAAATACTTAATGTTTGAGACGGCTAACTCCGTCTCTAATTCCGTCTCTAGAATTTGAGACGACGCTGGCGGTTTCAAAATCTGTCTCAGTTTTTTACTTCTAATACATGTAGAGACATAGCAAAATTTTAGTTTCTAAGTCCGTATCAAATTGCTAGAATCAGAGACGGAATTTAGTCCGTCTCTAAAAATCGGTTTCAGATGTCCAGTATTCTAGTAGTGACATCTATCTATACATGAGTGTAAATACTCTATTATTAGAACATATCCTATCTAATCCCAGGTTCTAAGACCTTTACAACATCAATACATACCACTAATGAATATTACAATAAAAAAAATACATTGTATACACCTATGCAATTAAATCTTCTTCGTTAATGAAATCCTTACTTAACATCATCTGGCCATTCAAGTCCTTCTACTTCAGCTGCAAAAAATTTAGAATTGGTAAGAGTAAACATTTAATTGCTCAGCAAGTCATAGCAATTGAATAAAAAACAAAATCAATAATCATATCAACTGTCTTTATCAACTGAACAATAGTTGTGAAGCATCTCGAATAAATAGGAATAATAATTTTCTTTCACCTTTAAACATCTATAACATTCATACATTTTTCTCACCAATAAACATCTATAACATTCATACCTTTTCCTCACCATTCTCTTTTCGTACTTTAGGGATTCAACCTAATGTGTTCTACATCTTAAACGACTACCTTCATTTTGGGTTGACACCAACCTGTGTCTATATTTTAACTTACATCATCTTGTGTCTTACACTAGGGTCGACACCAACTCATCATCATTTGGATTAAATCTACTTATCATTACTAAATTTTCAACATCTCAATTTCATTCCTCCATCATCTGTACAGCCGAAACAATTGACATAGACATAATCTTAACACCATTTAAGATATAATAGAATCTTTAAGACATTAACAGTTCAATTTTGGAACAAACATCGATAGCACATAAATGCGAACAAGTTATATAGCATCATTCAAACAATTGATACTATTATCGCTGAAAAACTTACACAACATCAGAATACTTGTACATTATAATAACTTATAAAAGTAGGAAACTTGCATTCAATACATAAATCGAATGAGGTTAGGAAACTTGCCTGAAACGCCATTTAAAAGTTACGCTAATTTGCTCTTCAAATAGCCTACACAACATTATAAATAATAATACACCAATTAGTCACATAATGACTCTCTATATTGGTTTACATTCATCTTAATTCATACTTCATAATATTTCTTTCTTATTAGAATCAAAATATTAAACAAGGTTACAAACATTTGGCACGGCGTCCCGACGTTCACACGTCGCACTCCCGACTTGCCTATCTTGAACGCCCAAGTGACACGCCTTTGCGTATGCCTAGCACGCCCATACATCTAGTCTAATACTTATTGGTTAATGTTAAGTATTTTACGTATCATAATGTTCATCTTTTATAACTTAGAACAACATCTTTCATCGTCGGAAACATCGTACGCTGTATACGCGAACGCCCGACTTGTGCTTAATTATATAGCAGCCCTAAAGAGGCTCAATTTCGAAATTGATCCCTACCTTAACTCTCAATTCTTATTAAATTAAAGTTTTAAGTCTACTTCTTAGCTTTCTGAATCATCTTAAATCATCTAAATTGAAGTTCGTATGAAAAAAGTTATGCACATTTTACTAAGTGATGCTGAAGCTGACCTGCCCATGCGCCCCATCACGCACGCTTGTGCCCCAGGCCAGTCCCATTCTGCCCAGGATAGCGCAGAGGCGCTAACCTCCTGTAGTCACAGCGCAGAGGCGCTACATAGTAGCCCAGAGCCACTGGCCCACCAGAGGCCAAACTCTGTTTTTCCCAGCATGCTCTGTTTTGACACACCTACTTCAAACCTTCATAACTTCTTCATTTTAAGTCAAAATTAGATCATTCTTGAGGTTATGGAAAGCTTATAACATGCTTTCCAAAATCCCCATGAATTCATACATTTACAGCATCATTAACAGACCAAAAAATTGGTCCAAAAGTCCCCTGAGACTAAGTTTTTACCATTTTAACATCTTTTACGAAAGATTTTGCTATGACTTCATTTTAAAACATTTTTACTCCGTTCCATTTGGGTTCATTTCATCACTCATAAGAGAATCTTTCAATCTCAATGGTCCCAAAAATATGATTTACACAAAAAGGTTGTGACTCTTTGAAAAATTAATTTACAAATTAAACGTCCCATTTTTTATTTTGTCATTATTGTATCTATCTTACATGCATTCTTATGAATATCACATGAATCATCATATATAATCTCCAATATATCCACTTTATATCCTAGGGTCCTTCATGACCCTCCATCAACATATTATCTACCACAACCTAGCATTTAAACCTCTTTGAGACATTTTATCAAACATGATATATGCAGAGCTTAAATTTTCGGATTTCACTAGCTTTTATGTATGATTAAACCAAAATTTTCATCCTTATTACTCCTATGTTCATCAGTTATCATTAACCCATCAATTCAATTACATCAATATTTATGCATATTAACACCAATTTCTTATGAACATAATAAAGGCTCATAGATTACCTCTTAAAAGTATTCTGCCTCTTGAATTAAGCTTGGTAATGTTCCTTTCCGTGCTTGCTTGCTTACTGAAATCTTCTTAGCTCACAAGCTCCTTCTTCTTCACAAGCTCTCTAGCTCTCTCTCTATTTCTTACGGGTGGAAGTATTTGCAAAATTTTGGGCAAACATTTAAGTAGGAAGTATTTATAGAAGAATTGTTATACTTGCTCCACCCTTTCATCTTCCCAAATCATTAGTCTACAACTTTTCATCTCCCTCACTCTTCATCTTCCTCACTCTTAGAAGAAGAAGATGAAAAGTTTGAAGAATTGGAAAGGTTTTCGGTGAAAAACCCTCCCGTTTACTCCTTCCTTTATTTTCCGCAGAAAACTTCTCTCTCCCCCAATTTGGTTTAATTTCAGCAGCTCTGTGACACCCCCAAATTCAGGTACCAATACCTCGAATCTGGTGCTCACGATAAAGTACATCCATACACCTCTAAACAACATAAATTAACTAATACGGAATAAATAAACATATGTTGTTCATTACAAAAGGTTTACTACAGTCTCAAGGTCTATAATCTTAAACAAATACATCACGAAATACAATAATAATACAAAACGATTCCACGATTACATAACGGGATAGTACATATAACTATTCCTTAAGCTTTCCTTTGTCTTTGTCCGCTTTGGAACTCCCCGGCTTAACTGCAATAGGTTCATGATATAGCAAGGGTGAGCAACTACTTTGCTTAGCAAGTTTAAAATGAATAAAGAAGATATATCATGAATGAATGAGAATAATAATCCCATAGTTCAACAATTTAAGAACATTGAAGAAATAGCTAACAATATAATAAAATTTCAAATGAAATAATGAATATTGATTATTTACTGTTGAGTGGTTCAATAGACCATGAACGTTTTGGCCAAAGGATCAGTCATTCAACTAACCCTTTTAAACGTCTAGCCCGTCAGTAGTACTTGAGGGGATCAGCCTCTAGTACCCTGTGTATATCCATAACACTTAACTCTGACTGCATCGAATAACCGACACATTATAATCCCCTAATAAGGGTTGCTCTCTCAGTCCAAGAATCCATACCAACAATCGGTTTGGATAGCTTTTAAAATAATAACATGTACAATGTCTTAGCCGAAACAAATAGTGTAGACTATTTTCTTAAACAGTTCATGAATGAAGAACTTAAACGTTTCACAGTCCAACAACAGATAATGAATTCAATTGCACAAGGTGCGAATACTAATAATTATCTTGGATATGGAGTAATTTACAATAATTAATCCACTAATATAATTTGAAAGCAATAACTCGTTTTGAGTCATGAAACTTGCATCAATATACAACATTTGTATAAAATATTAAACCTCCTCAAGTATAATTCGAGTAAGGTTAGGGAAACTTGCCCAACACAAGGGTTATACATGAGTTAGGAAACTTGCCTAACATATACCTATTTGCACGAAATAAAAATAGTGCATAAGGTTTAGAAACTTGCGTGATGCGCTGCAACAATATTACAACACACGCTCCTTAATATCCTACACATGTAAATACATATTCATATAACAATTAGTCACATAAGAATTTCGTTCAAAACAGACGTTGCATCATTAAAACACATTGATTGCCACTACGACTACCCAGTCGGGGTCTCGCTCCTCGGTGAGCGAGCGGTTGCCCAACTCGTCGGTGAGCTGGCGGGGGTCTAAGGGGGGGCAGCGCCCCCTGGAAGCCAAACGTAAGTTGCATCCAGGTTACTCAATTTACGCCTTAAGACAATATCAATTTGGTTGACACTTAATATACAATTAACAATTAAGGTTAAGGTTTAACAAGGTATAAATAACTAACTTGTTCAATCATTTAGTATAAAAATATAAGTTTAGTCTTGCTGGAAAAATTCAATGGGTCCGACCCGACCTGGTCCAGACACGGAATTGGCGCTGCGGTGCCAAGCCTAACACTAAATCCCACGCTGCGGCGTGAGGCCCGTGTCCGTCTTACCCTGACAGGCTTGACGCTGCGGCGTCAAGCGTAGTACTAGTTCTCACACTGCGGCGTGAGTCCCGTGTCCCGCCACTGCCACGTGGCGTCGCTGCGGCGCCAAGTATAACACTTGGATGTGGCGCTACGGCGTGAGGTCCGGTCTTTCCCTCTTTTGCCCCTCGATGTGGCGATGGCTGTTAGGCTTATGAGTGACGCTGCGGCGTCACTCTCCAGTAGCCGGATTCTGGATTTGATCCCAGTTCGCGATTCCGACCTCTGGTCGTACCAACCTCCATAACTCCTTCAATACACAAGCAAATTGGCCCATTCCAGACTCTATGGACTCCTAATTCATGGGGCTACAACATATCAAAAATGCAGAGCTATTCATTAACATTAATATGGCCAAATCTTAAGCCAAAGTACAAAGTTTATACTCTGTTCTTCAAGTTCTTAACAAGTTTTACAAAAATCATTACTACGAACTCGTTTTAACTCGTTTTTACTCCATTCCAACTGAGTTAGCTTCGTAACCCATGGAACTACAATACCATATCAACAAATAAAATTAAACAAACACAGAAGCTTTACAGTCCTCTAAAAAGTCTGAACGTCTAAGTTCATGTCCAAAGTCCATTGTTCTTGCTCCATTAAGCCAAGGTAAGGATTTCTTGCATTTTTGTTCCACTTTGATGTTATTAATGGCTTACATAACCTCTTAACAATATTTACAAATAATCACAATAAACAAAAACACCAAGAATCGCCATAAATCCGACCCACAAGCTTAAGAGCTCAAAACTAAGAAAAACTTGAAAAACTTAACAAGAAATCGAATGGAAAGGATTTGGTTGATGTTTTACCTCTGTAAATCCTTCCTAGAGGTTAAGAAAATTGCTAGGCTTGGTTGGCTTGAGTTATTCTTGCTTGGATTCTCTTCTTCTTCCACCCATGCCTTCTTTTTCTCCCTCCTTTCTTTTTCCAGTGACTTCCTCCTTCTTCCTTCTTCTGCAGCTCTCTCTCCCTCTCTCTCTCTCTTTATCTGTTGATGGAATGGTTTGATGGAATGCAAGAGAGAAATGGAATGGTTTGAATGGGATGGGAGATTGGAAGAGTAATTTCGGGAGGATGAAGGGAGTGGGTTGGTTGCTCAAGGAGGCTTGCTGGCAACTCCCTCTACTCTCTCATTTGATTGGTTTAAAATTGGGGGGTTGGTTCCCTCTTGGAGTAACAAGCCAAAATAAATACCTAAATACACAAAAATATATCCGAATACTCCCACTTTTGTACCCGATTTGATAAATAATTCTACCCAAAATTAAAATGGGTACTCCCATAAATTATTGGGACGCATAAAAATTACTATTATGGGATTTGTCCAAATATTCGGAACACCCATATAATACATTTCGGATACGGATAAAATCACGTATCATCTCAAATAAAATTTTCGATGCTTGAAAAAATTATCACTTCGCTCACACATATTTATGAAATTTATTAAAATCGAAAAAAAAGACACAAAAATATTATGGCGTAAATAGTGCCTTGGGAAACGTGCCTCGTGAATAGTGATTTAGCGACGCTACGCGAAATCAATTATTCACTTAAACAAAACTATAACACTTAAAATTTTATGCATTCAAATAATCCAGGTTGTCACACAACCTTTAAACATGCAACACAAAAATAATATTATTAAAATATAGTATATTCATTAATATTCAAAAATTCGAATTACAAGGCAAATCCAAAATTTCCGGTCGTTACAAGCTCCAAGGGCACACATCCCATCAGATTTTATTTCCTTATCCATTAATTACTCCTTTAACCATTTAATGGTCCATTTGACCATTTTGACATCTAAAAATTAACTTTTTCGTGAATATAGTCGATTCCTACAAAAGTCAACGTTCTTAACATCATGGGAACATCCACTTCATCAAATTCATATCCTACATTTGAGTTTGATTTCTTACCGAAAAGTCAACTGTTGACTTTGACCAAAAAGTCATTCCTGACACATTTTGTATTTATAGTTCATTCTTACTAATTTTGACATTCTGAACTTAACCGTCTGATCCGCGTCTCAAAATTTCATCCCAAACTCAAAGTTTGACTTTTCTCCGTAAAAGTCAAGTGTTGACTTTGACCAAAAAGTCAACCCCGACACATTTTGTGTTTATAGTCTATTCTTGCTAATTTGACGTTTCGGACTCAAATATCTAGTCCGCATCTCAAAATTCCATTCCAAACTCACTTTCGAGTTTTAACTCCATTTTCTTGTGTTCTATGCAAGTGTTTGCTCCCTTAGCTAGTTCAAACAAATAAATTAGTTTAAACCAACTCATCACATAACTACAAATGAATGTATTTATTCATTTATCACATCTACACCAATAACATCCATAAAACTTCATTTTATTAAATAGATATTCATAAACCTAATTATAGGGTTACACGAATTTCTCGGTCGTCACACTGTCGCCGACTAGTTGAGAGATGCCCTACTCATATCTAAAATAAATCTATAAAAAAATGTTAACATATCAGAATTCATTTGAATAATGTGTAAATACCTAGGATCATGTTAGATTTAAGTTATGTAATTCGACTTACGTGAAACTCACGCAACACAGTGTCCATATAGGAGGTATCGTACTAGCTAAATCGCATACAACCAGTAGACAGGTGTGTCAAGCAGATGTCGCGTATCGTCGCCTTAGCGATAGGGTCCAAAATACTATAATATGAGATAAAACAAATAATGTGTTATTTTAATCATGCAATCATATAAAGGTATTTAATTGTATTTGATATATTAAATTTGACACTTACAACGCCGAGTCGATATCTACCCGGACAATGTGTGGAACTGCCGGTGGACGACCACATAAACCGAGGTTAGTCCCTCGATGACGTCGACGACCAGTATCTGTAAGTGATGGCATTATGTAAATATACTATTTTCATATGTTGCAAACAATTAATTAAATAAAAGGATAACTTAATTATTTCGGAAACTTACAAGTTGATGACGACGACCCGCCTTGGGAGCCGTTGACAGATCATGTACGGCCACCACCACGGCGACCTCCCCCGCTATGTCTAGCCATCAGTGTATTACTGAAATAACCAATATTAAGTAATTAATTTGCAGTTAATTTATCTAAATTCAAGTCATCAACCTTAAATCTGTACCCATTAACGATGCAGCCGGGAAATGAACTAATTAGTTTGTACGAACCTGAAATAACATCTCTAAAACGCTCAAAAGCGTTATTATCTTTAACCCTTTTTCTCAGTAGTGAATGCTTCTAACTGTGCTGTAGTTAGTACCGGGTTAGAAGCATACGTTTCCTCTTCAAATGAACTGAAATAATAATAATAGAGTTTAATTGTTAATTACGCGACTAAATATTAATGATTCGACATATAATAATACATACTTGATGTATGAAGATACTTCAGACATATTTAGAAGCACGTCAGTAGATACAATCTTCAAATCTTTGTCGGTTAGGTACTTCATCGTCTCATGGCCAAATGGTTTAGCCGGATAGGTGAATATAGTTAACTCATCAGCACGAGATTGGGGTCCGACGACCTCATTCTGACTTAAACGATTGTGCTTAGTTGAGACTACATCGTCAAAGTACAAAGAGCAGAAGTTGACAAGCTTTTCTTCCTTATAGCGTTCAACAATTGAACCCTCTACACAAGCTTTATTTTTCACTTTCTGCTTTAATCAACGCATATACGTGAAATACGATGATTGAACGGAATTAATACTGCTAGTATGAGTTATAAATATCATCAAAATTTAAGTATGTAGATGATATTACCTCTCAAAAGGATACATCCATCGATATTGCACCGGTCCTCCAAGCTTAAGTTGATATGGTTGATGAATAGATAAATGCTCCATCGAGTCGAAGAACCCTGGAGGTAAGATCATTTCGAGCTTTCACATTGTCAGCACTATATTATTCCCAATCTGCTCCACATCATTGTACCTTATAACCGTTGAGCAAAGATCCTGAAAGAAATTTGATAGTTCGGTCAAGGCATCAACAAATTTCCTTCGTAGCATCTCACAAAATGTAATTGGCATCAACTTCTGCATGAATACATGACAATCGTGACTTTTGAACCCAGTAATTTTCAACTAGTTAACCTTACTGCAACGAGATATATTAGAAGCATATCCATCTGGGAGCTGCAATGCACTTACCCACTTGCAAATGTCTTCAACCTGTTGCTTGGTAAGACAAAATGGAGCTTTTGGTATTGAATTGTTAGGTCGAAGCCACACTTATTAGGTCTAAACAAGAATAACTTTGTGAAATATGATATAAAGGAGACAAAATATAAAGGTTGCCTTTTCAATGTTGATTGTCTTTTCAAGCTTTTTGAAACTTTTTTTTGGAGTTGGATCCCTTTCATTACACTTTCCCTCCAATTCTATCTAATACATCATAGTTTTATAGTTTTGGATAGTATAATTGAAATCAAAATCAAACAATTAATTTATAATATTGAGTAACATAATTGTTCAAAAAATAAAAGTAATCTAACCCTTTTTCACCATTTGATAATTAACATGTGAATTTTTCATTAAAGTTTGAATGGTTAAAAAAATTATTTTAAACTTTTAATGGTAAAATAAGTTTAATGATTCTAATTTTTGTAGGATTGATCTTAATATCATCACCAATCTATTAACATATTGTCTCGTGCCAAGGTTTTTACTTTTTAATGATAAGAATCTCATCTCACCAATCTGTTGCATTTTTAGGGGTTGGCTTTTCAAGCTTCTAGACAACAAGCACTTATATTCAACTAAGAACTGTAAATTTAACAAGAAACAACACGTGTTGATAGTTACTCATATACGTATGTCAAAAATTGAATTGTATGAGTTAAATTTTTTACCAATTAAAAAATGAGTACTTTTATTTGCTAATAAAATTAAGCAACCTGTAACAATCTAACCAACAAGTAAATAACCAAAATGCTTTTCTAGTAACAAAAAATTGATCACGTCTGTGAGCCTCTATTGGAATGAACTGGAATTCAATCCTGTCTATATCAAAAAGAGAAACATTTGAATTCTCTTTTATACGATTACCTTCACAAATATAAAGAAATTACTTTTCATGTTCATACTCGACAAAGATATGAGCAATTGTGTTTGTTTAGATAGATAGGTAATTTGTACGGCAAAGAAAATATAATATTTATTTACATAAAAAGGGTTCTTAGCTATAAAATAGTCAGTAATTTTTATGTTACCTATTTTCTTTGCTTATTGTATTCACAAAAATGAAATCATAGTGTTATAATAATTATTTGTGGGTAACTTTTTTTTTCTTCTATAGATTTTGATGGGGTGATGGGTCAAAGCAATGCAAAGGTGGAATGTTGTAAAATCCATCATATTAGGAGTTGTATTCTTGGAAGAGGGGACGATGCCAAATGTGAGGAATTATATCACCAATCATTTTGCTCTAAAGGAGAACAATGCTAGATAGAGGGCAAAAGCCGCCAAACCGTTTTTGCCATTTTTTTTATTTATTACAGTCTAAAAGACTGAAATATATTAAAATTATAATAAGTTACAAAAAATAAAAGATTATAATAAAAGAACTAAAATAATAATTCTTTAAAACAAAATAAAAGAAGGGTCAATCGTACCAACAGGGTTAGTGGACACCATATAAATTTTTGAAATATAGTCATATCCCAAAAATAATAATAGAATACGTAGATTTAAACCGTTCATCAACACGGGCAATGGAAGAACAAGCCGCTATGGTAACACCACATCCTAATCTGAACAATATTTATCTTCAACAATTCATGCACCAGAAAAATCTCATGAACTAAATTTTTTTTCCCAAACAGATAAAGCAAAATCTCCAAATCTCCTTACAAAAGAGAAAAAAAATCAACCATCTCATGGCGAAAATAAGTCTTACAAAAAGGAAAAATAAACTCTACAAGAGGGAGAATAATTTATTAAATCAAAATAAGAAGTATTTAGGAGACATCTCAGTCAATAAGATTAGCTTGCTTCTTGTATCATTTGAGGTCTAGATGTTTGTAGTAGGATTGTGTCGATGATATCATTTGAAGTGAAAAATTGGTTTTGTATTAAATACATTTTAAACCTTAAAACTTTTCGTTTTTTACAATTTAAACCATAATATTTTACTTTAAGATATTAAATCTTAATGTCTCTAAGTTTTTATAAATTAAACCTTTTGGCCATCGAATTTAGCATTTTTTACCAGAATAAGTCACGTGACTTAAAATGAAAGGATAATTAAATCTTTTAAGGGTATATATTTTTTATATTAGTTGCAAAATTTTCACATTTTCCTTCTTCATCATATAATAAATACGTGCCAAAAATTTTATGTGTTTTAAAAGATATATTTAAGTTTTTCTTTAATGTGAGAAATTAAGCTTTTTAAAAGTATATATCGTTTAAATTGGCTCTAATTTTTTCTACTTATGTTCTTTATCATACACTAACCATGTGCTTACAATTTTATGTGTTTTCAAATATATTTAAGAGTGAAATTACTCAAAATACTCTCATTCAGATCAATTATTACATATCAGTAGCCAAAAAGTTTAATTTATAAAAATTTAAAAACATTAAGGTTCAATATCTTAAAGTTGAAACATTAAGGTTTGTAAAACGTGAAAATTACTTCTTATCGGAGTCTGGTGTTGAACAATCTCATATGCCTATAGGGCGGGGGCAAGTGCCCCCTCTTGATTTTTTTTTAATTCTTTACTAGTATAGGGGCATTAAAGTAAAGTGACCCTCCTTAAAAAAAGATTTGATGACTTAAAAAAATGAAGTTTTAAAAGTGATTTTATAGTTATTTTATGTATTTTTTAAATTCATATTTGGTTAATTTTATTATTCCCTCTATTTCACAATAAACAAGTTCCATTTGTCAAGTTTTTTATTCCACAAAAGTAGTATAAACTGAAATAATATCTTCAAATTTGTGATCATAATTTATTACATGTCACTATTATTAAATTAACAACTCATTATATTTAATGGTAAATATGAAATAAAAAATTAAATACATCATTAATATTTGAATATATTATAAATGATACTCTTTTTATGTAAAGAATAAGGTAATTTTATTATTTAGGAGTATTATTTTTATTTAGTTATAAGGGTGCCTCTTCTTTATAAAATTCCTGCGTTCGGCCCTGGTCATATGGTTTAATGATAGTACAGGAGTGCTTCCCTTTTAGCTCTTTAATTTTTCTTTTACTTTCTTGTGTTTTCTTTAGGCTCCATTTGTATGTCGAGAATCTTATATCAGAAAATAATTTGAAGGAAAAGGAAAGGAAAGAAATGTAAGGGAAATGAAAAAATTAAAGAAAATTACTTTTTTACAAGTGTTTGGTTGACAATATAATTTGTAGGAAAATAAGCCTAAACTTTCTCATCACGCAAAAATCTTATTAAAAATGCAGGATGAGATTTGAAAGAAAATTTTTTTTTGCAGGAAAATATCTAGTGGTAGGACATACAGTTATCCATTGTACCAAACACACTTATGAGAAAATAAACTATTACTTTTCTTCATTCTTTTTATTTTCCTTTCCTTTACCATCATCCAAACGGAGTCTTAGGAAATTGATTTTTTTCAGTATTAAATTTACCATTTCAACAAAAATGTACAGCATTTAAGGCACATAATATAAATATGAACTAGGCAATGGTATAGTTAGCAGCGGTTTACATTTTACATAAAAAATATTTCCTTAATAAATTTTGGATCAAATCTTCCGAATTAATTTTGAGACCCAAGTATATCATAACTGTTATCAATTACCATTAGTTATGCTTGATTGCCATAATAGACATCTTAATTAGCACTATATAAACAGCACCATCGATTAAAGGATTACTCCTCCCTCAAAACCCTAGACAATCTTTCACTTACGAAAAGAATGGCCAAATTCTTGACTATTGCTTTCACATCCCTCTTGGTTCTGCTCATGTTAAGCGCAGGTTATAGTCCTCATAAACTCATAGTGGTGCTCTTGTATTTCCTCTATCATAAAAATATTTTTTTGTTTTTGGTTTAGTTATTAGTTAATAGCCATTATTGTTTACAGCTTCTTACATGAGTTTTTGAATTTTTTCACCATATTTTGTTCGAAAATTTTGAAGCACTTTATATTTATACTACTAAATGGTTTGTACACGATCTTATATTATATATGTTTATATATAATGGAGTATTATCCATAGCAAATATTTTACATGCATGACTATCAGATCTTGCATCGTTAATCGTAAGGTTTTACACATATGATTTAGAACAACACGGAACCACAAGACCGTGTTGTTGTAGTCATTATTCATCCGCAACAGTGTTGTGTTAGGAGCAAGTTATCAAAAATAATAAAATTTTCTATTGCAATACGGTAGGAGAGTACACCTTTTAAATATGATGGCCATATCTTGCCATGAAAATATAAAAAATATGGTGCTCATATAAGCTTTCATAATCACTTAAATGCAATAGATCTTTTTTCATATATAATACTTGTGATCTTTTCTTTCATATCCGAAACTATTATTGGCCTACCAAGTATATATAAACAGTTTAATAAAAATATAACATTGTTTACATAAAAGGGGTTCATAGCTATAAAGTAAGACATCAGTGTGTATTTCATTTATTTCCTTTGCTTATTTAATTTACAAAAATAAAATTATAGTATTGTTATAGTAATTATTTGTTGGTAATTTATTTTTTTTCAGATTTTGAAGGGGTGATGGGTCAAGGCGATGGAGTTAAATGTTGTAAAAGCAATCATATTGGGAGTTGTGTTCCAGGAAGTGGGGACGATGACAAATGTGATCAATTATGTCTCCAAGCATCTTGCAGGGGAGGCCAGTGCAAGATAGAGGGCAGTAGGCCGCCAAACCATTTTTGCCATTGTTTTTGTTGAGCGTCCAAATTACTGACAACAAAATGAGAGAGTTTAAGTTAATTTGTGACAATTAAGAAATATAATTGCAGTTCAAGCTTTCACCTTCTTCTATTTCGTTGAATTCTCAAGTTTATTGCCTTATAGGAGTAATTTAAATTAAATAAAACTAATAATAATTTTTAATTATTTATTTTGTTCTTATTTTTGGCCAATATTCATTGTAACTACTTGCGGTTTTGTCGAAGAAATTTTTAGGAAGAATAAAAAATCGAAACATGAAAGGAAATATAAACATTAGGTAAAACTAATGCCAAACAAAAATTAAAACCCTAAGATTTGAACCGTGAAAATAAGATGTTCAATAATGTGTAATTTTAACTTTTAGATTCTTAATTGTTAGGATTATTTTAACCTTAATTTAAGATTTTAAGATTGTTTACCGGGATATTAGTTTTGCTTACTGTTAGTTTCGTGTCAAGATCATTCCCATCTTTTTAAACATAAAGTAAAACTAATGCCAAACAAGAACTAAAAACCTTAAATTTGAACGGAGAAGATAAGATGTTTAATAACATTTAATTTTAACTTTTAGATTCTTAATTGTTAGGATTTTTAACATTAATTTAAGCTTGTTTTTAATCTCTAATTAAGGAGTTTAAATTTGTATACCAATTACGAAGATTTTGAAATTATGTATATATGCACACCTAGAATGGAGATGAATAGGTGTGTGTGTGGGTGTCCACAAACTATAGCAAATTTTAATTTTTCTCGCACAGGTATAATCCAAACATGCAAGTTAGTTGTTTGCTTTGAGTTATTCTTGTATTACTTCATAATAGAATTACTTATGCATGCAGTGAGGTTTTCTAACTTTGTAATGCAAGAAATAAATAATAATCACAATAAGATAAATAGATTATGTGTAAAGTAAATTCCAAACACACAAGTACACTAAGATTTATACTTGGTTCGGCCCCTTAGTCCTCCACTCTATGGGCCTACATCCAAGGTCAGTATCAATTGATACCAAGCAGGTTTCCTTTACTATTAATAAATCAATTACAATAATTTCAACTCACTGCACAATTGAATTCAGAAAAATTTCTAAGCATACAGTTCCCTTGGGAAAACCTCCTCCCTTGAGTACCTCTGTTCCCTTGAGTACCTACCACTACTCCCTTGAACATCTCTGCCTCCTTTAACTCTCCTTGTACAATATTAAAGGAACTCCTTGCTTCACTCTGAAACCCCTTGTACACGATAAGAAATTTAAGAATAAAAAGGATTACAACTGAACACTATGGTTTTCAACAATAATACTAAAATCAAAACACTTATGTAAAATTTTGTTTGATTTGAGATTATACATCAACAATAGAAGTTACTAAAATCTGAGTTGTCGAAATATATACTTATATACATAATATTTACACTATTATAAAAATAATATTCTAATGCCTTGAATCAAATGAAATTTTACATTCTCTCATATTTTTGCATGCTCATTATATCCGTACGGTTAGATTATGAAGTTGACGATCAAATGATGTTATATGAGAAGTGACCTAAGATATCTTATCTTAAATCGATCTTAGATAACTTTTACTCATATATATATATATATATATATATGTAATAAGAAGCCAACGGATACTTTGTTGATAACTTGATATTGATTGGAGAAAAGATTGTGACAAGATTCTAACCAAACAAAAAGTCACGTTTTTAGCTTTTTAAAACAAACATTTGTTTTACCAAGTCAGGAGGAATTCCAAGTATACCAAGTATACCAAGTCCTAATCATAGATAATAACTAGATAGAAAATATCATCCCAGCAAACTAAAACTTTGTCCCACGGGTTTGAAATATTCTAATCAAGTTTAGTTTGAAAATTAAGCTTTCTTTGTTTAAAAGATATATTGTAGAAACAAGTTTTAAGCAACTAATTGTGATAACCCAGATTTTCAAAAAATATTAAAATAAGAATTTAATAGAATACATTTTCAAACTATATCAAATAGTTGTGATTAAATGTCATCATATGAGATATGTGGAGTTATTGATATTATGAAATTATTTAAAAATGAAAACAAAATGAGAAAATTGATTAACTTATATTAGTTAATCATGTTATGTTAAATAAAGTTAAGATATTAAGTTTATAAAATAACTTAATTGTCAATGTAATAGTTAATAATTAAATAAGGAATTATTACATGATATGAGAAAGTGAATTATATTGTGTAATGGTACTATATTGTGATTAAGTGTAGATAGACACATATATGTTGTGACGCCCCCAAATCCGGGTTGTTGAAACCCGTATTCGGTGCTCCACGATACCAAACAATTAATAAACTTCATTCATAAAATAAATTATTACATCAACGTTGTCTAATTCCCAGGTACGAAGACCTTTAAACAATCTTTATTACAATGATAATTATTATGTCATAACACAAAAGTTCTAACTATTACAAATAGCCATCCTTGACTATTCCTTAAGCTTGCCCTTACATTTGTCCTTCCCGGACCCTTCTATTCGTTTTGGTTTTGCTGAAAATATTTATTTTCAAAGCAAGAATGAGCATTCGATTGCTCAACAAGTAATAACAATTAATAAACACATATGGAAGGAATAAATATTTTCTCTGAGATATGCTTTGACAACAGAATAAAAACTATAAAGCAACTAAATAATTCTAATTAACAGTATAACTCGTTTATATTTTTTAAACGACATACTGACTTTTGATGCTGAGTGGTTATAAGACCATGAACTATTCTTTTTCTTTTCTTGAAAAGGTTCTATCAGAAATTCATCTGTGAACCGTCTGGTCTTACGAGCACGGTGGGTGATCAGCCCTTTATGCCCTATATTGATTAATATTATACTATCTGGAACAACATTTGTGTTCAACGTCACCGCTCCCAGAGCGCAATATAAAATTTCCCAATTTAGGGATGTTCATTCTCAGCTTGGAGTTCGAATCAAAATAATATGATTGAACAATTATATCTACTTATCATTTATATTTCAAGTCTTAATATAAAAGCAATGAAATATTCTGATCTGTGTCTAGCCGAACAAAAGGCTTAGACTATCTTTAAACTGCTCATGCTTTATCAAAATATTGATAATCTTTCAAAGTATATTGAAATAGAGTTCTAAACATGCTTTTCATATGAACCTATTGCACAACGTAAGTATATAAGTTCATATACTTACTCTATAAAGAGTAAGATTTGATACTTGCTTACACAATGATCCATTGCATAAAGTAAATGCAAAGGTTTAGGATACTTACTTAAGATTTTAGAAACTTGCATTCAATAAATAGATTGAACGAAGCTAGGAAACTTGCCTTGCTTGTAGATTACGCTAATAGTTAGTAGTCCTAGCTTAGCTTCACAATTCCTACACCATATATTCATGTACAACATACATTAGCTATACATATCTAATATACAATCCTTATCACTCATACACATGTGTTATATACATACTTAGTAGTATAAACTAAGTACATCTACACCAATGCCTCACATGCTTTTACACGAAAACTTGAAGTACATACACACATTGTACATAGACACCAAACAATAATAGGTCTTAGGTGCACACACTTAGACACGTGTTCAATGCACGTTCAATTTACATTTCGTTCTTAAAGTTTATTCTCAAAACGTCTTATTCGACATTTCACGTTTTCATTAGAAATCATTTCGTTTCGTTAGAAAATTCTCACTTGACATAGTCAAACTAGGTTTGGTCAGTCCATACACTTCGAATAGCATGCATTGAGGCTTAAGAGATCCACATATACATGCATCATAACTCAGATAGCATAAACAAAACATTGAATCATATGCTTTTGCTTTCATTTAGAAATTTCTTTCAAAACATTTAGTTTTATAAATCTTTTATCCAAACTAGGCTTTACTTAATTATTAACTTTCTAGCTAGAATGAGCACCATCATGTAATCATTTACACATATCATATGTATACCAGGACCTTGTATAACCTTAATCAAGTTAGGTCTTATAAGTCCATTTTCAAAACTATAATTAGTTTTTATTTAAAACTCAATGAATTCTTACTTTACAAAGACAATACTTGTATGGTTATTTTGAATAACATATTATACATATAATATTGCATGAATAACCCATCTACGCATGTCCATATTTTCAGAAGGCAAGAAAAATAAATTTTCAGTTGCTATGACATGATATCAAATTACTATAAACATGTTTTTTTTTATTATTAATTTCACCTTACAGATTATTTCATACAGACATTCAATTTTTTCAATTCTCAGGATTTTGAACATAATTTTCTATTTAAGCATTATCACAAACAAGATGAAGGCATCCCATAGGAATTTGGGCTTCATAGTGTTTTACTTCTGGTGCAGTACATATTTCATAGAAATCCCGAACCTCACAACCAATACAGACAATCAATTAGCAGCCATAACATCTTATATAATCCAATTATCAATTCATAAACAAAAATTACCTTACAAGGTTTGATCAATAATTTGATTTACTTCCTTCAATCCAATTTTTCTTCTTCTTCCTAACACTTTAATTAACTGCTCCCCAAATTTATATTCTTAAAGTGAAGAGTATTGAGACTCTGTTTTTGGGATGAAGGAAAAAGGAAGAACTGATGGTTTGTCTTGGTTTTTATAAGGATTTACTAATCTTGCAGGTTACAACACTTGGTCATCACGTTCCTAGTATTGGTGAGGCTTAAGGTCTATGATGTTTGAATTCATGCCAGCTCCTACTTCAACCATTCAAACTGATCTTTTCCTTTACTTGAGAGTTACTTATTATATATACATATATTATATACATACCGTACATAATATATAATATACATATATTACATTTGCTTAAGTATATCTAATATATTACGTACATACATATAACATATGTACATATCAGTACATATTGTGTTTTACCCAAAACATGTATACTATATATAATACATAACACATATATCATATATCGCATACTTTACATAATATAATATAATACCTAATACATATAGTAATTAAGCATATTATGTATACTTTACCTACATAATTTGTAATAATTACCAAAAACGTAATATACCAAAAATCTTTTCTATAAAAATATTTTATTTAATAAATAAATTTATTATATTAAAATAATTTATTTACCATAAATTACTTTAATAATCCCACAGATACATCTATCGCATTATAATTTGCTTTCATAAATTATTCACATAATAAATATATATTTTTAATATATTCATCACATTACATTCTATACATAAATTATACCGCGATTTTTATTTCCCTCAATAAATTGTTTATAACAATTTATTAATAAATATAAATTATTATATTTATCATATCTCATACACCACATTTTATATCACACGTAATTACTTACACAGTGTAATAAATTATTAAAATAAAAGATCTTATTTAATAAAATCTTTATTTTAATAATTAACTGAAAATTCAAATTGTTACATATGTGAAACCATTAATTTTAATGGTTTAATTGCGAAATGAAAATAGATATAAAAATAATTATAAGAAAGAGATTAACTTATATTAGTTAATCATTAAATGTTTAATAAAATGCTAAGCCTTGTTAATGTAATATTTAAATGGGAAATTATTTAATTATATAAAGAAAGAAATTATATTGTGTATGAAAGCTTTAGCATTATAATATGCTAAGCAAATGTAAATCAAGTTAAGTAGTTAATTAAGAATTATATGTATTATATAAATATATACACTAAATGAATTGTTTAAAAACAATTTATGGGATGAGGTAAGTAAAGTTGATTTTAGAATTTAAATAAGCTAATTAATCAATTAAAGGAATAACCTCAATTATCTAAATAATTGATATATATGTGGGTATTAATTGGAATATATATCATAAATATAATTTATAAATATGTGCTATATTAAAATGCATAAATGGAAATATTATATGTAAGTATAACAATATAATGTATTAGTATATTTATATGTATGTAATAAAAGCTAAAGCTGGACTTAAGAATATAATGGGAGCTTGATATTAGAGAAAGCAGGAGGTGGCTTACTCTAACCTGTGGTTAGAATGACTAAGATAAAATTTAAGCATGAGCTGTAATGGTTTTAGACCATTAGAAAGCCATTAAATGCATGTTGAATCTGATAATTTAAAAGGAGTCTAGCAAAACATGAATCAATCTCAATTCTCTCTACTAGTCTAGCCCATCCATTCCAATTTCTCTTTTCTCTCTCTATTACTAAACAATTATATTCCCAGGTCTTCAAGCTCTCTTGAGTTCGATTGCAACCATCAAATTTATGAAGATGATGAAGCTATAAACTTGAGTTGGGAAGAATTGAAAGCAACAAAGAGATGATATAGTTGTCTATTGCAAGTTAAAACATAATCAAATTCAAGAGGCTATAAGGTAACCGTTAGCTTTTGTTATGTTCATAGCAAATTAGTTAATCTATATTTAAATTGCTATAGTTGTTGTGTTGATTGAGCTTAACCCTCCTTAAATGCTTATAAGTTCTGACTTTAATTAAAACTGTCACACATAGTGTGTTTGATTAAATTCCTCTTAGAGGTTGTGAAGCTTTAAAAGTGAAAACTTCTTATTATTGTGAGCAAGGTAGCTTATGTTTATAAAATATGATGTGTCCGAAATGGCTTAACTGAATTAGAAATGGTTTAGAAGCAAGTTTATGTGAATTGAACAATTTTGGTTCGGTTAGAAATTTGATACGATTGGACAGTTTTGGGCCCATATAGAACCTGTCTAAGACATCTATTTTGAATGGTTTACATTTTTTAAAAATAGTATATGTAAAAGTTGGCTTATATTGAATGTATGGTTTAAAAGATATTAAATCGCAAAACAATTCACTTGAAATATGTGAGCATGCTGCCTTTATGCAGCAACAGTTGCCACCGAGCTGCATGCAGTAGCAGTTGCTGCGCACGCAAGTGCGCTAGCAGTCGCGCTGCGCTGCTTGGCGTTCCAATTTCGTTTTAAGTTGAATCATGATGCAATAAATATAAATTATTACAAAGTACATAAAAATTAAAATATTATCTATAATTAGTCTAAAATATTGTAAATAAATCTAATAATTTAGTAAAATCAAAAATGAGTTATTTAAGTGTGAAAATATAAATTTTAATCAAGATTCCTAGAACGCGTATAAATTGAACTATATAATAAGTTTCATAAATATAACGCGGGAGATTAAAAATACAAATTTGTCATAACAGATATAGTTGACTTAAGTTTAATTCGAAGTTCATGGAGAATGTGTACATCAAGCTATCGAACTATTGAAAATAAATAGAATTGAGATGTTAAGCTTGAAAATTACAAGTTTAAATCAAATTCATGGAATGTGTTAGCATTAAGCAACATAATGATCTTAAGCGTGTTACATATGTGCTATACAAGATCATAACACTTTGAGTTCGCGCAATCACATATAATCTATAGCCTTACATCGCGAAGGCAAGTATACTAACTTTCTTATTGAATTGAAAGTTTATTGCAAGTATTCTATCTTTCTTGTTGAATTAAAATCTTATTGCAAGTTCTTACAGTTATTTGTAAATTGGTTGATTATATGATAATGTGATATAAAAACTGCTGATATATGTTAGATAACGGAATTCGATGCTATATGTGAACTTGGTAATATGTTTATTTGTAAATAATGTATTAAATGTTTAAAATTGAAAACAAGATATGTAAACTGAAAAATGTGTATTTGATGCACAACATGAGATATAAATTGCATATTTATATAAATGCATTACATGAGCATTATGTTGCATTATGAAATGCATAGAAAGAAATGTATTTTGTTGAATAGAATCTAGAGCATATTTGTTACGTGAAACATGAAATGTATAAATTGTTGGACTTGCTGAGCCGTTGTGCTCATTCATTCTTACAAATAAATCTTATTTGCAGTTAAGGAAAGATTTATCAAGTAAATGCAGCCGTATGGAAACAGAGTTCGTGTGGCAAACAAGCGTTTAACATTAATATGACGTGTTGTATACTAGGTCGTAATAGCTTATTAGAGATGTCAATGAAGGTGTTGAGTTCCTTAAAACTAATGTGGCAATACGGATGCCTAGATGACCTCCCGAATAGGACCTGTCGGGAGCCATTTTTTGAGAGAGACCATATTCTAGATATTCACAAATTCGGAGGTTAACTATCACTAATTATGAGTTAGTTAAAATAATTAACCTCTTAATTTATACCTGGAATACAACGATTTTGGTAGGTTTATTATGTAAAATTAAAAGTATTTATTTCACTTTTGAATTTTTTTTTAAAAAGGATCAAATTATTTTTAAAAAGCCAAGATTAATCACTATATTAGGGACAACTGAGTATCATAAATTTATAAGAAAGCGAGAGCTTAGCAATCCCTGACAAAAAATATAGTCAGTATCTTGTGTTTTTTAAATATATAATTAAATGTAATAGTTTTTAATTTCTTATTATATTCATACTTTTGGCTAATATTCATCATAAGTACTTGCATGTGCTTATGTTAAAGAATTTTCTAGGAAGAAAAACATGGAAACAAGAAAGGAAGTATAAACAAAAATAACTTTGTGAAATATGATATAAAGGAGATAAAATATATAGGTTGCCTTTTCAATGTTGATTGTCTTTTCAAGCTTTTTGAAGCTTTTTTTTTGGAGTTGGATCCCCTTCATTACACTTTCCCTCAAATTCTATCCAATACATCATAGTTTTATAGTTTTGGATAGTATAATTGAAATCAAAATCAAACAATTAATTTATAATATTGAGTAACATAATTGTTCAAAAAATGAAAGTAATCCAATCATTTTTCACCATTTGATTAACATTTGAATTTTTCATTAAAATTTGAATGGTTAAAAATTCTTTTAAACTTTTAACGCTAAAAATTTAATGATTCTAATTTTTATAGGATTATGTTAGGAATCACATGGCTTTAAATTTGATGTTGTGTCACTAATGTATATGTGTATCAGTAGCTGAATTGTAAAGTCCCTAAATGAAATACCTATGTACAAGGACTTAAAATAGAAAAGATCAAATATGTTAGAATGATCTAAGTTGTATTGAATATCTATCTGATCAAAGCATATTTGTAAAGTCTTTTATTGAAGGTGATGTACAAAGGACTTAGAAAAGATCAAACTTGTTAGGTTGATCCATGCGCTGAAATAGACCAATCGTAGAGTACTGCACAAACATCCAGTGAAAGATTGTAGAGTGCTCTCGGCAGAACATAGAGCACTCTCGGCAGATCGTAGAGTTCTCTCGGCAGAACGTAGAGTGCTCTCAGCAGAACATAGAGCTTTCTCGGTAGATCGTAAAGTTCTCTTGGCAGAACGTAGAGTTCTCTCGGCAGGACATAGAGCTCTCTCGGTAGATCGTAGAGTCCTCTCGGTAGAACGTAGAGTACTCTCGGCAGGACGTAAAGTTATCTCAGCATCACAAAACTAACTCTCAGAATCGTAGAGTAATCTCTGCCAGTGTCTTCAAAGATTAAATCAGCACTTCTGAAGAAGAACATAAGGGCAAAACGTTGATGCTATTTCAGAGTGGTCAAAATGAAATATGAAGATCATAGTGAACGTCTGCAAACATTAAACGATTGTAGAGCTGTAACTCTACAGTCACACTGACGACACTACGACTAGCAAGATCGTAGAGTCAACACGTCAGACAAGCAACTCCGATCTGAATTGAATATTCTAAGTTGCCCATAATGAGTGATCAGAAGAATGACCTACCCAAGACAGTTGCTGAATACTAAATTGAACTAAACAAAGAATTAAGTCAGTGGGGAACAAACAACTATTTTTTGCAGACATTCAGAGCACTATCTCTACCACTAACTTGGTACAAGCTAATGGAAGTTGTCTCACCCCACTACTGCAGTTAATAAGGAATAAACTATTCCTAAGTTCAGCAACACATCTCAATAGAAGGATTAGATGCAACTGCCACATTTCAACGGAAAGATTTTCAGAAACATCTACATAAGGCAGACGGATTGAAGATTACAGTTAAAGCAAGTACAACGAGAAGAAATCAAATCTGTCAAAGTATCACTCTACAATCCCAAGGGAAACATCTTGCTTCGCTGCTGAGTTCATTAGACCATATGCTTCAAGCAACTCAGTAGCAATAAAACAATCATTCTCTATCAAGTGACAAGTGAAAGGGTCAACAGGTGACCAACCTAAGTTAAGTTTGCTGGACTTGCTGAGTACCAAAGGGTACAAGAGATTCTAAGGTTGCTGGTCTTAGTTTATAGAGTTCCAAGGCTGCTGGCTTTGAAGAGTACGTTGTGTACTAGAGTTCTAAGACTGCGGGTCTTGAAGGAATCTTTGTGATTCAGTTGTAACGATATCCTTAGTGGATTTGCTACTCGAGGAGTAGAACAATGGAGTAGGAGTCTTGTGTGCTCCGAACCACTTAAAGTATTATCTATATCTCTTTGCACTCCTTAACTGCCATAACTGCTATAACTCTTATATCACTGCTTAATCATATCCATTATAGTTGTTCTATCTCTAAGGGGGATTTTATCAAACATATATTCCGTTGTGCTTAATTACTTGTTTATTAGCCAAACTGATAAGTCATTATTTTGAAAACAAGTCAAAAAGTTTTAAAGTATCTATTTAACCCCCCTTCTAGATATCTTTTGTGTCTCTGAAAACTAATAATTGGTATCAAAGCAGGTTCTTGTAATGTCCAGGAATTTCTAAACATTGTATTGAATTATTTTAATATATGAAATTCATTTTATTTAATTTTACGAATTTAATTTGGATCCATGTAAGAATTATTATTTAATTAAATAATTATATGGTCCAATAATTTTCTTGCATTAGAAAGGGCTCATTAATAGTCTGATTAGTGGGCTAACCCTAAGAAATTAATTGCAAGAAAATTGGGAAGAAATTAATAAATAAATAATTTTATCACTATCGGATTAAAATAATTCAAATACAAAATTATGGTTAAAATAAATATTTTATATAAATAAATTAATTGGTTTAATTATTTGATTTAGAATATTAGGAATGCAATGTGGTTAATTTAATTTGGGTCATTCTCTTTTATTTAGATTGACCCATTGTTTTAATTAGTTGATTGAACCCAAATTTTAGTGAGCCCAATATCCTTTCTATATTTTTCTCTGTGGGCCGAACCAAATGGGCTGAGCCCATTCCTTATCCATTTCCCTTCTTTCCGGCCGGGTTGATTTAATTCCAGATGGGTTAAGCCCAATTTCATTTCCAGTTGGGTTAGGTCTTAGCAGCGGGCGGATCCACAAGTTTGGGGGAAATACCGGTTATTAGACTTAGGATAACCAAGCAAACCTCTCAATTCAGATAAGCGACCAAAGAACCAAACCCTAGCAGCTCAAATCAGTCGAGACCAAGCAATCAGAGATGGGGGTCGCTAGGGCTGGCAATCAGACGGGACAAGGGCGAGTGATGGGAAGGAGAGTCGCCAGGCATGCGCCGACGACGGCGTGAGGAACCAGCGGGCTATCCAAGGACTGAAGCGGACGACCGGTCGTTCGACGTTCGGACCAAGGGGTCCAGGAGTTCGGCGACGCGACCGGTGTCAGCGCACGCGTGGCTCGAGGCTGCCAGCGATGACAATCGGCTCGATGGGAATGACCGGCCAACCCCTCCCTCCTACCGATGGGTTTTGAAGAACCAATTTAGGTAATACCCAGTTCATTGGGTAATCAATTCTCTATAAATTGGGCACCCAAACCCTAATTGGAGCTGCTAGAATTTTATTTCAAATTAGAAAAGAAATCGTCACAGAGAGAGAGAGCGCCAGGGGAGTCAGTCGCCGGCGATGAATTAGGAGAAGAAGAACAGAGGTTCGATCGGACTAAAGGTATAACAATGGGTTTAATTAACCACTGTGATAGTTTGGTGTTAGGTTTTATGTAGATTCTTTTTCTGTAAATGGTGTTGATTTATAATATACACTGTTTGGAATTGTATTATATTATTTGGGATTTACAAGTCTGATATGGTACTGTGCGGCTTGAATGGTATTTTCTTTCTGTGTTGTTGTAGCATACAGTGTATCATGTGGTTTGGGTTAAACAATCTGATAGTGAATTGTGTTAGTATCACTGTGTTAGGTTATATCGCTGTGTTGGTGGTTTATAACAATGTAATGTATTGGGTTGCCTCAATGTGTTGGTGGTATAATAATACATTGAGTTGGTTGTATAGTACATTGTGTTGCTACATTGAATTGTTGGTATACACTGTATTGGGGGTGATTTTGGGTTGAAGACCCTGTATATTAAAGAACCCAAGGGTTCTGGTAGCTTAAATTATACTGTAACAGTTTGGTATTGATGGTTTGAAAATGCTCGATATATGCTGTTACAGATTTTGAGTATTATGGCTGCTAAAAGGGACTAAAAATCAGTGTAGACATAGGTCTATTAGGAGTCTTCCTATCGTGTTGGGTAATAATTTTGATAGCTTGAAATGGGATTGCAGTAAATGGGTTGTGAAACTGTTAATCAAACGAGCTATCCTGGTTATAATTATTGGTTGACTAATTTGAGTTAATAATGCCTTTGTAAATTAACTAGTTATGCTAACTAATAAGTAAAATTAAGAAATTAATTATTTATTATTTAATAAATAATAAATAAAGATAATAAATATTTAATTATTATTTGATTAATAATAATTAAATATGAATAAAATTAATAAATGAGTTATCTAATATTTAACAATAAATAAAGAAAATAAATGTTTGATTATTATAATAATTAAATATGAATAAGTTAATTCATTATTTATTAACCAATAATAAATACAGAGAATAAATATTTAATTATTATTAATATTCAATAATTTAAGTATGAATAAAACAAATAAATAAAGTTACTAAATGTTTAATTAAGTATGAATAAAAATAATAAAATAATAGCCTTATAGGCTATTATATTTTCCATATATAATAAATTGTTTTATTTATTTTTTAAGCAATGATTAAGAATTTTAAATTATTTGATTAACTTTAGGTAAACTTAATTAGTTAATATTTAATAATAACTAAAGATAATACATTATAAACCTAATTAGTTATTGTTTATTTTTAAATAATAACTAAAGATAATTGTTACTCACTAACTAATTATTTATTTATTTGATTAACTTTAAATAATAAACAAACCTAATTAATTATTATTTAATCTTAATTAATAATTAAAGACAATTAAAATTTATAATTCGATTATTATTTAATTAATAATTGAATAATAAGTGAATATAATTAGTTATTAATTACTATTATTAATAACTGAAGATAATTAATTAATTTCTATTAAATGAAGATAGAGTTAATAAAATAGAGAGAGTTTAAATAACTCATTAATTAAACAATTATAATTAATTGTTTAAGGGTTTAATAAATGAATATTAATTAAGATAAAGTAATGTTAATTAATTAAACAATTATAATTAAATTGTTTAAATGTCTAATAAGTGTTTATCACTTCAGGGATACATGGTTAATTAATTAAACCATCAACCTAAAAGTCAATTAAGTGTCTTATAAAATCTACTAAAGTTTATTTACTGTGTGCTATGTGAATTGCTTAATTGTTAGATAAATAGCATAAATAAGCGTATCGGCGTACAACTACGCAGTACTAATTGATAGACCGACATTATCTATGTTAGGTTCTTCAAGGCCAAATAGTTAAAGCTAAAAATTATTTGTAGCTGAGCATACAGGCAAGTTCCCTAACTCAAACTCGAGTTATTACTTTCGAAGCATGTTAGTGAATAATTATTGTCGATTATTCACATCTATACTGATTATTGAGATTCGCACCTGGTGCAATTGAATTCCTATCCTATTATGATTGAACTGTAAATTTAATTAAAGTTCTTTCAAGCATGAATTGTTTATGAGATAGATCTATGCTATTTGTATCAGCTAGATCCAGCATGTCTAAATTGGTTAAGACAATGGTATTTTAAAAGTTGTTCTTATTAAATTGCTATAGTAAGAACTCTTGGCTGAGAAAAGGATAAACTTGTTTAAGGCATGATATCAATGCTGGTTATTAAGTGTTTATGCATAAATCACGGGGTATGAGAGGCTGATCCCCTCGATTACCAAAACTTTTTAAGAGGTCTAGCTTACATGCTGAGAACCTTGGAAAACGTCCTTGGTTATTTCAAACCACTCAGTAATTGGCATTCAATTATTCGAATATTCAACTGTTGACTGATAATTCATGATTCTTCACAATTCTATACTGTTGTTGAACATTGAAAGCGAAATTTCCTTCTATCATGATATATCTCTTTGTGTATATACTTGCTAAGCAAATTAGTTGCTTACCCTTGCTATATCATGATCTTTATTTCAGCTAAGGCAAAAACGTCTAGAGGAGACAAAGGAAAAGGGAAGGTGCAAGAATAGATGCCCGATAGTGCCTATGAACTAGTTATTCTTGAATGTTGTTTGATTAAGTGAACCTTTTATTGTATTAAGGGTACGTTTTATGTTAAGGTTAAAGAACCTTGGGACCAGAATTGTAAGACTTTATTTCTATTCGATAAACAATGTATGTTTATTATTCCGCATTTAGTTAGAAAGTATGTTTGTTGTTGAGAATTGTGAACACCGAATTCGAGGTTAGGAAACCCGAATTTGGGGGTGTCACAAGTTGGTATCAGAGCTATAGGTTATAAACGTTAGGAATGAGAAACCTAGGTTATGACCTTGATAGGAAACTCATATAGAGTATGTAGGTGATGAGTTGAGAAGATTCATCGAGTTCTAGTTGTACCGAATAAAATATCATTTCATTTTATCAATGAATATATTTCATTGTGGTACTGATATGGATTCATTGTGGGGTGTTTGTAGGATGTCGGACGAGCGTCAAGATAGCCTTTCAGTTAACCAGGAGCCCATAGAGCCTAAGGTGATAGGAAACTTGCTAGCAAGGAACGCCGAGCTAGAGGTAAAGGCTGAACAATTAGAGGCGCAGAACCACATCCATCAGATTTCTGAACAGCAGTACAAGGACGCTGCTTACAAGGCCCAGGCTGAGTTAGCCGAGTTATGAGGGAGGCTGCTGCTAAGAGAGCTACAGTTAGGACAGTTGAGAGGTGAGGTGAAGGCTAAGGATGCGAAGATAGTTGATTTGGAGCGAGCCTTAGACATCGTCTGGATGCAGTTCGACGCCAGATGGATGGATCTGCCCTCCAGTAGCGGGAGCAAGTGTTAAATTGTATTCACCTTGTGTCTCTTAGGGGATAGTTAGAAGTGGGTGGTTATGCCTTGAGCAGTGTTATTGGTACTACCATTTGATTTACTAGAGTTTGTATTAACCTCAGCAGGTGCGAGGTAGTTCGTATGTAAGATGTACTTCCCAATTATGTAGGTAGGAAATAATGGTTTAAGTGAATCCCACCTTTTGTTATATTAAATGGGATGGTAGCAATTATGATAATATGCCTGTGATAAACGTGTAAGACGCTAAAGTCGGTATATGAATATAGATGCATTACTATGGTATGTGCTTGAGAATTTTACTGGGTATACCATTTATGCAATGATTATGTTAATTCAGTAAAACTGAATCGGTATCTTAGTAACTTAAATCACTAATCGGGAAAGCAGAATTTCCGAGGTTGTGTAATCTAAAACTCCCACACAAGAGTCATGTGATTATTATATTACATGCTGAATACTTATGTTTTAAGGAAACCCGAGTAATGTGTTAGGGTTTGCTTAAACAGGTAATGCCGCCCAGATGAATCCTACGAAACCAAGGGATCGAAGAGTCAGTTAACAATGTAGAGGAAACTCCACCAAACTCAATGTAAGATTTTGTGAACATGATGGCAGAAGCCTTGCGGAATCAAACCACTACTACAGGAAACCAGGCAGGCAACCACTTAGCCAATTTTAAAGACTTCAAGGCAGTAGGGCCTCCGGAGTTTAGAAGAACAACAAACCCGATAGAGGCCCAGTCATGGATAAAGGAGATTGAAAAGGCCTTTGTCATTGTTAGAGTCGCTGAGGAGCAGAAGACAGTTTTTGCTACCTACCTAATGAAAGGTGAGGCTAACTTTTGGTGGGAAGCCAATCAGAACAAAGCTGGAACTGGAGTCGTGGCGTGGGAAGCATTCAAGACATTGTTTTTCGAGAATTACTTTCCCGAGAGTACGCAGGCGAAAATGGAAATCAAGTTTTTGGAATTGAAGCAAGAAAATTTGTCAGTGTCAGAGTACGCTGCAAAATTCAATGAATTGGCTAGATTCGCCCCACATCAGGTGGATACTGAGGTGAGGAAGGCCAGGAGATTCGAGAATGGATTAAAGCCGTGGATCTACAGCAAGGTAGCGGTTTTGCAAATTACATCGTTCTCAACCTTGTTGGAGAAAGCTCTCATTGCTGAAGGAGGGAGTGAAGCGGTTTCAAAATATAATCGGGAAAGGAACAAGAAGAAGGTAGAAGGAGGAAATGTGAATGTTAGCAGTGGTGGCGACAACAAGAAGCGTCAATGGAGCAGTGGGGGTAGCAATTCTGAAATGCAGCAAGGGAGCACGCAGCAGAAAAGGCCGGTATGTGGGAAGTGCGGAAAGGGTCACTCGGGAGAGTGCATGAAGGGAAAGATGGTTTGTTATACCTGTGGACAGGAAGGGCATATCTCGCCCAATTGTCCTAAGGCGAAGAAAGGGGGTTGCTTCAATTGTGGAGAGATAGGACATCGGAGCAAGGAATGTCCCCGAAAGAGAAACATGGATGGCGGAAACGGCAATAGGGGCAACAACTCGAGGGCAACCAGTGGAGGACCAGCCCAGCCAAATAAGCCAACAGCAAGGACCTTCAACATGACAGTACAAGATGCTGTGGCATCCAGAGAGGTGGTGTCAGGTATTATTCCAATCAACAACATAGATGCCTATGTGCTATTTGATTCGGGAGCTTCATGTTCTTTTGTTTCTGATGAATTTGCTCAAAGACTTAATTTGCCTAGTGAACTGTTAGAACACCCGATGAATATAGAAGTAGCGAACAAAGAGATTATCCCCGTAAACTACATTTATAAGAATTGTTGTGCTGATGTGAGAGGGTTTAAGCTTAACGTGGACTTGTTGTCGATTCGTCTTGGAGAATTCGATGTAATCCTTGGGATGGATTGGTTAGCGAGCCACGGGGCGGTCATTGACTGTAAGAAAAAGTGCATACACCTACAGACTCCGGGTAAGTCGAAGGTGGTGTTCTATGGTAGTAAATCGCCGAGACAATCTTGTTGTCTGACGATGATGCAAGCGAAGAGATTGCTTAAGAAGGGTTGTATAGGTTATTTGGCTCACGTGGTAGATACTCGACGGGTTGAGGGTGAACTGAGTCAGATACCCATTGTAAGGGAATTCACTGATGTCTTCCCAGATGAACTTCCGGGACTGCCGCCGGATAGAGAGATAGAATTTGCAATCGACTTGGTACCCGGGACGACACCGATATCCAAGGCACCTTACCGAATGGCACCAGTAGAGATGAAAGAATTGATGGTTCAACTGCAGGAACTGTTAGACAGGGGTTATATCAGGCCAAGCGTGTCACCATGGGGAGCGCCAGTTCTGTTCGTAAAGAAGAAGGATGGCTCGATGAGGCTTTGTATCGACTACCGTGAATTGAATAAAGTTACAATTAAGAATAGATATCCGCTGCCCAGGATAGACGATCTGTTTGATCAACTCAAGGGAGCGAAATACTTTTCGAAGATCGATTTAAGGACGGGCTATCATCAACTAAGGGTGAGACAGGAGGATATCCCGAAGACGGTGTTCAGAACTCGTTATGGACATTTCGAGTTTCTGGTTATGTCATTTGGCCTGACAAATGCACCAGCGGCATTCATGGATATGATGAACAGAGTGTTCAAGCAGTATTTGGACAAGTTCGTGGTAGTATTCATCGATGATATCTTGGTGTATTTAGTGTCAGAGGAAGAACATGCTGAACATCTAAGGATTACCCTGGAGGCATTAAGAAGGGAGAAACTTTACGCAAAGTTTTCGAAGTGTGAATTTTGGTTGCAGAGGGTGCAGTTTCTTGGACACGTCATTGACAGTAATGGTGTTTCGGTAGACCCAGCAAAGGTGGAAGCCATTATCAACTGGGAGCAGCCAAAGACACCAACGGAGATCAGAAGTTTCCTTGGGTTAGCGGGATACTATCGTAGATTCATCCAGGATTTTTCGAAGATAGCATCACCGTTGACCAATCTAGCTAGAAAGACGGTAAAGTTCGTTTGGACAGAGAAGTGCGAGGAGAGTTTCTTGGAGTTGAAGAAGAGACTTAGCCAAGCACCAGTGTTGGCATTACCGGACGACACTGGAGGTTTTGTAGTATACATTGATGCGTCACACAAGGGCCTTGGTTGTGTACTAATGCAGCACGGCAGGGTCATTACGTACGCTTCACGCCAGCTGAAGGACTATGAGAAGGGATACCCGACTCATGATCTGGAGTTAGCAGCAGTAGTGTTCGCCTTGAAGATTTGGAGGCACTACTTATATGGAGAGAAGTGCGAGATATATACAGATCACAAAAGTCTGAAATATATCTTCACTCAGAAGGAGCTGAATATGAGGCAGCGCCGATGGTTAGAATTGATCAAGGATTACGATTGTGAGATTCTGTACCATCCAGGCAAAGCAAATGTAGTAGCGGATGCCCTGAGTAGGAAAGGTAGAGAGAAATTGATGAGGCTTACAACTCAGGCAGAGCTGATAAAGGACTTTGGACGCCTGGAACTGGAGGTTAAGTATCTAATGGAGACGGACGAAAAATTGTTCACCGTGACAGTGGGTCCGACTCTACTGGATAAGATAAAGGAGGCTCAAGAATTTGATGAAGAATGCATTGGCATTAAGAAGCAACTATCGGAAGGAAAAACGTTGAAGTTCAAGGTTGACAACACAGGTCTGCTGAGGTTCGAGGGAAGGATCTGGATACCTTATGTACCGGACTTAAGGGAAGAAATCTTACAGGAGGCCCATAATACGAGATTTTCGGTCCATCCGGGTAGCACCAAGATGTATCAAGATCTTTGTCAACATTATTGGTGGCCGCATTTGAAAGGGGAAGTTGTAAAATTCGTCAGCAGGCGTTTAACTTGTTAGAGGGTCAAGGCAGAGCACCAACGGCCGAGCGGATTGTTGCAACCCTTAGAGATTCCCGAGTGGAAGTGGGAGCACATCACTATGGATTTTGTGGTAGGACTTCCGACGACACAAAAGGGTCTAGACGCCATCTGGGTGATCGTAGATCGTTTAACCAAGTCTGCCCACTTTCTACCGATCAAGATCAGGTACAAATTAGAACAGTTGGCGAAACTCTACGTGAAGGAGATAGTATCGCGACATGGAGTACCGGTATCTATTGTGTCTGACAGAGATCCGCGCTTCACGTCAAATTTTTGGAGAAGTCTACAGGAAAGAATGGGAACACAACTGAGAATGAGTACGGCGTATCATCCTCAGACCGACGGTCAGAGCGCTGATGGTGCCGATTACTTTAGGATCATGCGAACAATTCAGACCCTGGAGGACATGCTCCGGGCAGTTGTGATGGACTTAGGTGGCAGCTGGGACGATCATTTGCCCTTGGTAGAGTTCGCTTACAACAATAGTTATCACGCTAGCATCGGTATGCCACCGTACGAAGCGTTATATGAAAGAAAGTGTCGAACGCCGTTGTGTTGGGATGAAGTTGGTGAACGGAGATTGTTGGGACCAGAATTGGTACAACAAACCGTGGAAATCATTAAAGTAATAAGACAGCGGTTAGTAGCAGCCCAGGATCGTCAGAAGAAGTATGCCGACTTGCATCGTCAAAAGCGAGACTTTGAAGTTGGTAGTTATGTGTTCCTGAAGGTATCTCCCTGGAAAGGGAAGATCCGTTTTGGGAAGAAGGGCAAGCTGAGCCCTAGATTCATAGGACCTTTTGAAATATTAAGGAGAATAAGCGAAGTGGCGTACGAGATAGCATTACCTCCTGAGCTTGAGCACATTCACAACGTGTTTCATATATCAGTGTTGCGTCCGTATAAGCCAGATTACAAGCATGTCATTTCCTATGAACCAATTCAAGTCGAAAAGGACTTATCGTACGAGGAGATTCCTGTCCAAATACTTGATAGGAAGGAGCAAACGCTGAGGAATAAAACCATTCATTCTGTTAAAGTTCTCTGGAGAAATCACGCGGTGGGAGAAGCCACGTGGGAACTCGAAGAGAAAATGAGAACGAATTACCCCCAGTTATTCGAGTAACCTTAGATTTAAATTCCGAGGATGGAATTTTTATAAGGGGGAGAGGATGTAATGTCCAGGAATTTCTAAACATTGTATTGAATTATTTTAATATATGAAATTCGTTTTATTTAATTTTACGAATTTAATTTGGATCCATGTAAGAATTATTATTTAATTAAATAATTATATGGTCCAATAATTTTCTTGCATTAGAAAGGGCTCATTAATAGTCTGATTAGTGGGCTAACCCTAAGAAATTAATTGCAAGAAAATTGGGAAGAAATTAATAAATAAATAATTTTATCACTATCGGATTAAAATAATTCAAATACAAAATTATGGTTAAAATAAATATTTTAAATAAATAAATTAATTGGTTTAGTTATTTGATTTAGAATATTAGGAATGCAATGTGGTTAATTTAATTTGGGTCATTCTCTTTTATTTAGATTGACCCATTGTTTTAATTAGTTGATTGAACCCAAATTTTAGTGAGCCCAATATCCTTTCTATATTTTTCTCTGTGGGCCGAACCAAATGGGCTGAGCCCATTCCTTATCAATTTCCCTTCTTTCCGGCCGGGTTGATTTAATTCCAGATGGGTTAAGCCCAATTTCATTTCCGGTTGGGTTAGGTCTTAGCAGCGGGCGGATCCACAAGTTTGGGGGAAATACCGGTTATTAGACTTAGGATAACCAAGCAAACCTCTCAATTCAGATAAGCGACCAAAGAACCAAACCCTAGCAGCTCAAATCAGTCGAGACCGAGCAATCAGAGATGGGGGTCGCTAGGGCTGGCAATCGGACGGGACAAGGGCGAGTGATGGGAAGGAGAGTCGTAAGGCATGCGCCGGCGACGGCGTGAGGAACCAGCGGGCTATCCAAGGACTGAAGCGGACGACCGATCGTTCGACGTTCGGACCAAGGGGTTCAGGAGTTCGGCGACGCGACCGGTGTCAGCGCACGCGTGGCTCGAGGCTGCCGGCGATGACAATCGGCTCGATGGGAATGACCGACCGACCCCTCCCTCCTACCGATGGGTTTTGAAGAACCAATTTAGGTAATACCCAGTTCATTGGGTAATCGATTCTCTATAAATTGGGCACCCAAACCCTAATTGGAGCTGCTAGAATTTTATTTCAAATTAGAAAAGAAATCGTCACAGAGAGAGAGAGAGCCAGGGGAGTCAGTCGCCGGCGGTGAATTAGGAGAATAAGAACAGAGGTTCGATCGGACTAAAGGTATAACAATGGGTTTAATTAACCACTGTGATAGTTTGGTGTTAGGTTTTATGTAGATTCTTTTTCTGTAAATGGTGTTGATTTATAATATACACTGTTTGGAATTGTATTATATTATTTGGGATTTACAAGTCTGATATGGTACTGTGCGGCTTGAATGGTATTTTCTTTCTGTGTTGTTGTAGCATACAGTGTATCATGTGGTTTGGGTTAAACAATCTGATAGTGAATTGTGTTAGTATCACTGTGTTAGGTTATATCGCTGTGTTGGTGGTTTATAACAATGTAATGTATTGGGTTGCCTCAATGTGTTGGTGGTATAATAATACATTGAGTTGGTTGTATAGTACATTGTGTTGCTACATTGAATTGTTGGTATACACTGTATTGGGGGTGATTTTGGGTTGAAGACCCTGTATATTAAAGAACCCAAGGGTTCTGGTAGCTTAAATTATACTGTAACAGTTTGGTATTGATGGTTTGAAAATGCTCGATATATGCTGTTACAGATTTTGAGTATTATGGCTGCTAAAAGGGACTAAAAATCAGTGTAGACATAGGTCTATTAGGAGTCTTCCTATCGTGTTGGGTAATAATTTTGATAGCTTGAAATGGGATTGCAGTAAATGGGTTGTGAAACTGTTAATCAAACGAGCTATCCTGGTTATAATTATTGGTTGACTAATTTGAGTTAATAATGCCTTTGTAAATTAACTAGTTATGCTAACTAATAAGTAAAATTAAGAAATTAATTATTTATTATTTAATAAATAATAAATAAAGACAATAAATATTTAATTATTATTTGATTAATAATAATTAAATATGAATAAAATTAATAAATGAGTTATCTAATATTTAACAATAAATAAAGAAAATAAATGTTTGATTATTATAATAATTAAATATGAATAAGTTAATTCATTATTTATTAACCAATAATAAATACAGAGAATAAATATTTAATTATTATTAATATTCAATAATAATTAAGTATGAATAAAACAAATAAATAAAGTTACTAAATGTTTAATTAAGTATGAATAAAAGTAATAAAATAATAGCCTTATAGGCTATTATATTTTCCATATATAATAAATTGTTTATTTATTTTTTAAGCAATGATTAAGAATTTTAAATTATTTGATTAACTTTAGGTAAACTTAATTAGTTAATATTTAATAATAACTAAAGATAATACATTATAAACCTAATTAGTTATTGTTTATTTTTAAATAATAACTAAAGATAATTGTTACTCACTAACTAATTATTTATAATTTGATTAACTTTAAATAATAAACAAACCTAATTAATTATTATTTAATCTTAAATAATAATTAAAGACAATTAAAATTTATAATTCGATTATTATTTAATTAATAATTGAATAATAAGTGAATATAATTAGTTATTAATTACTATTATTAATAACTGAAGATAATTAATTAATTTCTATTAAATGAAGATAGAGTTAATAAAATAGAGAGAGTTTAAATAACTCATTAATTAAACAATTATAATTAATTGTTTAAGGGTTTAATAAATGAATATTAATTAAGATAAAGTAATGTTAATTAATTAAACAATTATAATTAAATTGTTTAAATGTCTAATAAGTGTTTATCACTTCAGGGATACATGGTTAATTAATTAAACCATCAACCTAAAAGTCAATTAAGTATCTTATAAAATCTACTAAAGTTTATTTACTATGTGCTATGTGAATTGCTTAATTGTTAGATAAATAGCATAAATAAGCGTATCGGCGTACAACTAACGCAGTAGTACTAATTGATAGACCGACATTATCTATGTTAGGTTCTTCAAGGCCAAATAGTTAAAGCTAAAAATTATTTGTAGCTGAGCATACAGGCAAGTTCCCTAACTCAAACTCGAGTTATTACTTTCGAAGCATGTTAGTGAATAATTATTGTCGATTATTCACATCTATACTGATTATTGAGATTCGCACCTGATGCAATTGAATTCCTATCCTATTATGATTGAACTGTAAATTTAATTAAAGTTCTTTCAAGCATGAATTATTTATGAGATAGATCTATGCTATTTGTATCAGCTAGATCCAGCATGTCAAAATTGGTTAAGACAATGGTATTTTAAAAGCTGTTCTTATTAAATTGCTATAGTAAGAACTCTTGGTTGAGAAAAGGATAAACTTGTTTAAGGCATGATATCAATGCTGGTTATTAAGTGTTTATGCATAAATCACGGGGTATGAGAGGCTGATCCCCTCGATTACCAAAACTTTTTAAGAGGTCCAGCTTACATGCTGAGAACCATGGAAAACGTCCTTGGTTATTTCAAACCACTCAGTAATTGGCATTCAATTATTCGAATATTCAACTGTTGACTGATAATTCATGATTCTTCACACTTCTATACTGTTGTTGAACATTGAAAGCGAAATTTCCTTCTATCATGATATATCTCTTTGTGTATATACTTGCTAAGCAAATTAGTTGCTTACCCTTGCTATATCATGATCTTTATTTCAGCTAAGGCAGAAACGTCTAGAGGAGACAAAGGAAAAGGGAAGGTGCAAGAATAGATGCCCGATAGTGCCTATGAACTAGTTATTCTTGAATGTTGTTTGATTAAGTGAACCTTTTATTGTATTAAGGGTACGTTTTATGTTAAGGTTAAATAACCTTGGGACCAGAATTGTAAGACTTTATTTCTATTCGATAAACAATGTATGTTTATTATTCCGCATTTAGTTAGAAAGTATGTTTGTTGTTGAGAATCGTGAACACCGAATTCGAGGTTAGGAAACCCGGATTTGGGGGTGTCACAGGTTGGTATCAGAGCTATAGGTTATAAACGTTAGGAATGAGAAACCTAGGTTATGACCTTGATAGGAAACTCATATAGAGTATGTAGGTGATGAGTTGAGAAGATTCATCGAGTTCTAGTTGTATCGAATAAAATATCATTTCATTTTATCAATGAATATATTTCATTGTGGTACTGATATGGATTCATTGTGGGGTGTTTGTAGGATGTCGGACGAGCGTCAAGATAGCCTTTCAGTTAACCAGGAGCCCATAGAGCCTAAGGTGATAGGAAACTTGCTAGCAAGGAACGCCGAGCTAGAGGTAAAGGCTGAACAATTAGAGGCGCAGAACCACATCCATCAGATTTCTGAACAGCAGTACAAGGACGCTGCTTACAAGGCCCAGGCTGAGTTAGCCGAGTTATGAGGGAGGCTGCTGCTAAGAGAGCTACAGTTAGGACAGTTGAGAGGTGAGGTGAAGGCTAAGGATGCGAAGATAGTTGATTTGGAGCGAGCCTTAGACATCGTCTGGATGCAGTTCGACGCCAGATGGATGGATCTGCCCTCCAGTAGCGGGAGCAAGTGTTAAATTGTATTCACCTTGTGTCTCTTAGGGGATAGTTAGAAGTGGGTGGTTATGCCTTGAGCAGTGTTATTGGTACTACCATTTGATTTACTAGAGTTTGTATTAACCTCAGCAGGTGCGAGGTAGTTCGTATGTAAGATGTACTTCCCAATTATGTAGGTAGGAAATAATGGTTTAAGTGAATCCCACCTTTTGTTATATTAAATGGGATGGTAGCAATTATGATAATATGCCTGTGATAAACGTGTAAGACGCTAAAGTCGGTATATGAATATAGATGCATTACTATGGTATGTGCTTGAGAATTTTACTAGGTATACCATTTATGCAATGATTATGTTAATTCAGTAAAACTGAATCGGTATCTTAGTAACTTAAATCACTAATCGGGAAAGCAGAATTTCCGAGGTTGTGTAATCTAAAACTCCCACACAAGAGTCATGTGATTATTATATTACATGTTGAATACTTATGTTTTAAGGAAGCCCGAGTAATGTGTTAGGGTTTGCTTAAACAGGTAATGCCGCCCAGACGAATCCTACGAAACCAAGGGATCGAAGAGTCAGTTAACAATGTAGAGGAAACTCCACCAAACCCAATGCAAGATTTTGTGAACATGATGGCAGAAGCCTTGCGGAATCAAACCACTACTACAGGAAACCAGGCAGGCAACCACTTAGCCAATTTTAAAGACTTCAAGGCAGTAGGGCCTCCGGAGTTTAGAGGAACAACAAACCCGATAGAGGCCCAGTCATGGATAAAGGAGATTGAAAAGGCCTTTGTCATTGCTAGAGTCACTGAGGAGCAGAAGACAGTTTTTTCTACCTACCTAATGAAAGGTGAGGCTAACTTTTGGTGGGAAGCCAATCAGAACAAAGCTGGAACTGGAGTCGTGGCGTGGGAAGCATTCAAGACATTGTTTTTCGAGAATTACTTTCCCGAGAGTACGCAGGCGAAAATGGAAATCAAGTTTTTGGAATTGAGCAAGAAAATTTGTCAGTGTCAGAGTACGCTGCAAAATTCAATGATTGTTGGCATTCGGGGATGTTTTGATGGCTTACATGCCCATGAATAGCCCCGACGCGTGTTATGCTTGATTAGATTTTGTGACACGAAAAAATGATTTCAAAGATTAAACGATGAAGGTTTTTTTATTAAAATCAAACAAGCTAGGTTATTAGAATCACGAGGCTAAAAAATTGGAAGTGTTAATAAACGTCAATTCCTATTAAACGAGAAGGCCAAGTGAAATCATTTTCAACCATCACCAAAAAATGGCTTTCATGAATGAACGAAACGTTTTACTAAACCTTGATACATAGGGCGAAAGAGATCTTAGAAATTGCCCATCATTTATGAAAGCAACGTATAAATCTCGATTCCTATTTTGGTTAAGGTTAAAGAAATTCACGTTTTGTCAAAACGACGCCTAATAAAGATCTCATAGTTTTTGACGAGTAAAATCAAAACCTTTTCTCATAAATAAAGGAGCTCTCTCGTACTAACGGAAATGACGTTCTAAAACATTCCTAAAATAAAACACGATTTCTCAATAAAAGGCCAAATGTTTCATCTCTCATGAAAGAACTCACCACAACATTCACATAAGCACACACACACGCACACACGCACACATGTAGATATACACATTTCATGAATTACAGGATAGGAAAGTATCAAGATTGCGGTAACCGTGTTTCACGGAAGTCGGGGGGTGCCTAACACCTTCCCCTCGCTTAAACAAGCCCCCGAACTCTATGAATCTCGGTTCGCAGACCAATTATTTCGGAGTCACATATGAGCCATCGATTTATAAAAAATAAAAACTCGGATGAGTTGGTACATCCATTTCAAATATACCAACTGGCGACTCTGGTTAATTGGCTCATCATAAAAATGATCTTTCAAAACCCCGTCGACATTAATGCCGACCTTTTTCCAAAATCATCTAATAAAAAGGGCAAGAAATCGGGAGAGGCGAGAAACCGGCGTCGACAGCTGGCGACTCTGCTGGGGATATTAGAGGGCTTAAAGCCGCGTTCGATTCTTGATGTTATCCTATCCTTTAAAAAATTCATGAATATGTGTGTGCATGCGATATTCTGATTTTTTCTTTTGTTGTGTGAATGTGTGTTTTGTCCAAATGAATATTTGAATGGAATTGCTTTACTTTAAAGTAATCATTTGCATACGGTGAGGACGATGAATGTGAATGTATGTTGAGAGTGTACCTCCTCCTAAGGCGAACCTGTCGGTTTCTTATTACTGGACTCGAAGGGGCTGCTCCCCGGAGATGGCTCAGGAAACGCACCACCCAAATCCGCACCAATCGAAAGGAATCAAACAAGTAGATTGCGAAGATTTGGGAACCTTCATGCCGAAAAGCCCGTGAGAGATACCCTAGGATAGGTCAGCCTCAGATTAACCTAACGCAGGAAAAGTCTCTTCATGCCTTTTTACGTTCACGCGTATAAAATGTCATGATCCCATTCATATATGCCTCCCCTGTTGACAAAAAGTACTGACCTCCATGTTTTGCAGGGAATAACTGGGAAGGCATAATAAGTCATTATTGCAATAAGGGACTACTAACATACTGTTTTGCAGAAAAAGATTAAAAAACCCAAAACACAAAAGTTACAGCTTTAGCATGCATCCACATTTTTTCATTCCCCGGGACTAAACTTCGAACCGTTGTTTCTGTAGGATTGCTCCTCAAACCCGTTCGCAATCTAAAAGGGCCCAAGACTCTACATCTAAAATGGCTGATCTCCCACCTACCAATCCTGGTTCCATATCTAGGGAGGAATTTGATGACTTTAAAAGGCAGATGTTAGAAATGGCCGTGATGCTAAAGGAACAATTGCTGCCTAGACAAGATCCGCCTAGAGAAGATCCACCCCAACCTAAGGGCGAGCCAGTCGTCCCAAAGGCCATTCCCGTACCTAACAAAACAGTGATTACTATCCCGGAAGAGGGAGATACGGATGACCTGTGAAAGAAAATGAGACAAATGGAGGAAACTATCCAATCTATGAAGGGTATAGGGTCCCTAGGCAGGGTGAACTATTCAGATTTATGTGTCTTCCCCGGAGCCAAATACCCGGAGAAATTTAAAATCCCCGAATTTGAAAAATATAATGGGAAAGGGGATCCTTATACACATCTAAAAATCTACATTAGGGAGTTGGGATCTTATGCAGAGGATGAGGGTCTAAGGATGCAACTTTTCCAAAAGAGCCTGACGGGGGAGGCAAGAATCTGGTATGCCCGCCTTGACAATACTCAAATCCACAACTAGGAGGAATTGGCCCATACTTTCTTAACACAATACAGCTTCCAAGCACAGATGGCCCCTGACAGGTATCAAATGACAAAGGTCAAGAAACAACCGAAAGAATCTTTCAGGGACTATGCACAGCGGTGGAGGGGTATGGCTGCCCAAGTGAATCCCCCAATGAGCGAGACAGAGATGGTAATGACCTTTGTGGATATCCAAGAGGCACCCTATTATGAGCGAGTGATATCGGGGATTGGACGACCTTTTGCTGAGATGATAAAACACGGGGAAATGGTGGACATAGGGTTGAAGTCTGGCAAGATTCGGGATTTTACGGCCTTGGAAACGGCTGCGGAACAACTTCGAAGCGGAAACTATGGCAGCACTTCCCGTAGGGTTCAAAACAAAAAGGAAGAAGATGTTTCCTTTATCCTGCAGGGATCATCTAGAAAGGCAAAAAACAATCCTCCAGCACAGGTGCAGAGAGTGGGGCCGTCCCGACAGCCTAACTTCACTGATCAGAGGGCGGATGGGCGAAGAAGATTCGAGACCTCGAAAAATCGAGTATTCACCCCACTCGGGGATCCTCTTGAGCAGGTGTTGGCCGTATTGATAGCACAGAGGAAAATAGTCGATTTGGCACCCCCAAGTGACCCGAATGGAAGAAGATTTGACCCAAGCAAGCGATGCGCCTATCACTCAGGTTCCCCTGGTCATGATACGCAGGAATGTTGGACGCTGAAGCACAAAATTCAGGACTTGATTGATAGTGGGGAAATCGTGGTGGAACAGCCAGGGTCACCAAATGTTGAATCCTCTACCTAAGCATGATGGGGAAGGGGGTAAATCCAGAAGTATGGCAGTGAAGCCCGACCAGTAGAAGATCAATGGGTTTTAAAATTCTGAGTTTTATTTCAAATCCATGCACGCTCATGTCATTTTGTCATGTTATCCAAAAGGAAGATCATGTGCTGAAATGTGTTATATATATGACAAGCATTTTTTGTTTTATGGCAGTACCCCGATTTGAGGCATTCTAGCCTGACAAGCAATATGGCCAAATTTGAAGGAGGATCACGATTTTGGTATAAAGCTAGATTTCGATCTGATGGCGATTGAGCAAAACGAGACAGATATCGACAATACGCCTGACGAGATCGAGGGATGGGTCGAAGATAAACCCAAACCCGACTGAGACCAAACCTTCGCCATCAAACATCAGAACCCCTGATGGTCACAAGGAACCCGGAGTAGGGGCAAAAAAAAAATAAAAAAAAATAAAAAAAAATAAAAAAAAATAAATAAATCTCAAAAAACAAAAATCAAAAATTCCCCAAACCTTTCAACAGGTCAAAGGACCGGATCTTTTGTCAGCCCAGCGAGATACCGATGCAACCAGTATGAGGGAGATCACAAGAAAAGCAACTGAACACTGGGGCATTTGACAACTACCCAGGAAATGATGACGTGCAAATTGGCACCCATGCAACAATCCCATCAACATGCACCATCATCATCAAATGCTACCTCATGTTAATTCAATCTTCAACGGTACGATCATCTGGCATTTGTCAAGCATGGTTTTCCAGGGATACGATGACCCGCGTGAAGGGGGATTTTATTTGGCTTGATAGGAATCGGATTAATTCTGACAAGCAACCGTGGAGCACGATCGTGAGTATGATTAGACGAAGAAGGCTATTCAACCTTTTGATCGGGTACAAAGCCTTAATTCAAAGCAACGTTTGCGACAGAATCGACCTCATGTGACAGCCTTCACTTTGCATTTGCACAAACTTTCAGTTGTGGGGTATAAAACTATGACGACGCTGATAGCAATTAACACGTAGTCAGACAGTCAATGATTATCAAGCTAATATCAAGAAGTCAGACGATAAATGATGTCTCGAATCGTGGCATGGGTTATTCGAGTAATTAAGCCCGAGGGGTGTCTCTACACCTGGTGCCCTAAAGCCATCTGGTTTGGGAGTCGCTGGCCCAACACTCGTTACATGGGTAACTCAGAGCCTAAGAAAACGAACTTTACAATAGAGGAGGCCCAAGCAGATTCGAATCGTGGCATGGGCTACTCGAGTAATTAAGCCTAAGGGGTGTCTCTGCATCTGGTGCCCTAAAGCCGTTTGGTTTGGGAGTCACCGGCCTAACACTCGCTACATGGGTAACTCAAGCCTAAGAAAACGAATCTTGCGCAAGGTCAAGCAAATAATGAATGGGGCAGACCACCAGCTTGTCTCGAACCGTGGCCTTTGTTACTCGAGTAAATAAACCCGAAGGGGTGTCTGTACACCTAATGCCCCAAAATCGTCTGGTTCGGGAGTCATTGGTCCAAAACTCGTTAAATGGGTAACTTTGAAAAGCCTAAGAAAACGAGACGAGTGAAGTGGACTAATAAAGCGAAAAGATAATGCGAAAAACTCTCGGCCTTAAACAATGAGTCATGGAAGAGAAACCCCTACTGAATGCTGCATCGCATAATGCATTTGTCACATGACGTCAATCCTGCTGAGAACGTTGTCGAGAATGGAGACAGGATACCTTTGACGAGGGAAGGTAGTTCTTTTGAATTTGACCTTACTCACATACAATGACCATGAATGCTTGAAGGTGTTCTTACGATTTCATAACTCGTCAAATAGAAAATCATCAACTCACGAGGGATTGAAAAAAAAAAAAAAAAAAAACTTCCAATCTAGTACATTCACGGTTCACAACTTGCTAGATTGAGCGATCAACAAATATTCAATTTCATGTGCTTTAACTGCATTTTTGTTGAGATTATAATATCTTTGTGTTGAACTAACACTAACGGCCCGAGCCTTCAAGTTTCGGCATTTGTTAGTCATCTGATATGCAGGACCTTGCAGAGCTGTGGATAACTCAGCACAGTCAACATCGCGAGTTTTCGATAGAAATTCTTGGTAGAAACACGCGCCAAGGCAGGGGCAGTTAAGAATCATGAAATGGAAGGAAGCTGAGGCTGCACAGAACTTATCGTCATTGGGCATCTCCCCAATCCTGACTATCACTGCCTCGACATCCAAATGATCCACATGCGTGAGCATATACAAGGATGCTATAATGCTGGACGACAGCATACCGGCCATCAGAAATGATCAAAAGGCCAAGGAGCCCAACATAGCTGTCGATCATCACAGAGAGCGAAACGGACTGCCTCAACTCGATGAAATGAAGACGACCAAGAACAGGCAGAGTACCAAATCAATGTTGAAGTCTAGAAACTACACTTCACGATGAGGCGTGATCCAATCAAATGTTGGCAAGCAATGGCGACGGTCGAATCGTATCATTTGACTGAACAGGGGTCATTTCTATCTAAACATATGTGGTGCACATGCATCTGTCCATAACATATCTTCCAGATCATGCATAACATCTTTTTCATGCATACAGGTACGATCAAAATGAAAATTTTCAGGAAAGTACAAGCACGTCGCTTTCAACCTCACGAATGATCAGATTGTGATGGCTTTTGCGGCATGGTACGTGGACGATGTTGGTGGGAGATCCAGGACATGAAGCCGATCACACATCCCATTTCAAAAAAAAAAAAAAAAAATCACTCAAATCCAATTAATGACCCCTGGGAAGGGCTGGTATCCAAACAAGAAGTAAACCTGGGAAGGCATCCAAGCAAACCACAACAAGGTGGTGAGCAACCTGGGAAGGCATCCAAGCAAACCACAACAAGATGGTGAGCACCCTGGGAAGGCATCCAAGCAAACCACAACAAGATGGTGAGTGAACCTGGGAAGGCATCCAAGCAAACCACAACAAAGTGGGGAACACCCTGGGAAGGGCTGATATCCAAACACTAACACCCTGGGAAGGGCTGAGATCCAAACACTAACACCCTGGGAAGGGCTGAGATCCAAACAACTAACACCCTGGGAAGGGCTGAGATCCAAACAACTAACACTCTGGGAAGGGCTGATATCCAAACACTAACACCTTGGGAAGGGCTGATATCCAAACCACTAACACCCTGGGAAGGGTTGGTATCCAAACACTAACACCCTGGGAAGGGCTGAGATCCAAACACTAACACCCTGGGAAGGGCTGGTATCCAAACAACTAACACCCTGGGAAGGGCTGATATCCAAACAACTAACACCCCTGGGAAGGGCTGAGATCCAAACGATCGACCGGCGACGATAACCGGCGATTACGAGATGGGTGACCGGCGACGATACCCGGCCCCGACGAGACAATCGACCGGCAACGATAACCGGCGATTACGAGATGGATGACCGGCGACGAAAACCGGCTCCGACAAGACAACCAACCGGCGACGATACCCGGGGGTTACGAGATGGGTGACCGGCGACGATACCCGGCCCCGACGAGAGAATCGACCGGCGACGATAACCTGCGATTACGAGATGGATGACCGGCGACGAAAACCGGCTCCGACAAGACAACCAACCGGCGACGATACCCGGGGGTTACGAGATGGCTGACCGGTGACGATACCCGGCCCCGACGAGAGAATCGACCGGCGACGATAACCGGCGATTACGAGATGGATGACCGGCGACGAAAACCGGCTCCGACAAGACAACCAACCGACGACGATACTCGGGGGTTACGAGATGGGTGACCGGCGACGATACCCGGCCCCGACGAGACAATCGACCGGCAACGATAACCGGCGATTACGAGATGGATGACCGACAACGAAAACCGGCTCCGACAAGACAACCAACCGGCGACGATACCTGGGGGTTACGAGATGGCTGACCGACGACGATACCCGGCCCCGACGAGACGATCGACCGGCGACGATAACCGGCGATTACGAGATGGGTGACCAGCGACGATACCCGACCCCGACGAGACGATCGACCGGCGACGATAACCGGCGATCACGAGATGGGTGACCGGCGACGATACCCGGCCCTGACGAGACGATCGACCGGCGATAATAATCGGCGATTACGAGATGGGTGACCGGCGACGAAACCCGGCCCCGACGAGGCGATCATCCGCATTGACACCTCTTTGCGAATATCTTGAATGCCTTTCATCTTACATTGCATCATAAGTTATATGTGTTACATCGTGTATGTATTGTCATTCTTGTGCATTGTCATTCATGCATCGGGTGTCTATTCTTTATCCTGTTCATTTCATTTAACATTGCATAAACATGATAAAGAGGGGCAGCTGTAGACACCCAAATTTTGCGTTCCCTATACTAACCCTGACAGGAGGGCAAATCTGTCAAACGAACCGGCCTGCGAGAGCAAAAGATGGACAAGTACGAACACTCGACGCCACCGCTTCGATTTACAACCGAAACCGACGTGACAACAAGGCTGTCCGATTTGAGCATTCCCGAATGATGTGGCACGTCTCCCAGTAATTCCCGGACTGCAAAATACGAACATATCGGCAAAAGCCGACGTCACGACACGAGAATTGAGGCATAACACGAAAATTGAGAAAGTCAAGCCAGCCAGCCGCGTATTGATCTGCGGCCAATGCGTGCGCCTTTTGAAAACACGGAACTCGAAACACAGAACTCGAAACCAGGCTGAGTGGCTGGTGGACCAGCCAGCCGCAGATCAATCTGCGGCTGCCCTAGGCCAGCCTATTTCAGCTCAGTTTCTTCATTTCATCCAGGGGGTGGACAACAGCAGTTTTGGGGAAGAAAAGGAAGAGAAAAACAGCAACAAAGATAGCTCGGGAAAGGAGAGAAAAGAGAGAAAAAAGAGAGAAATTATACTCTTTTGATTAGATTGTAGCATATATATTTTCTACTCCATTCAATATACGAGTTTGTACGAATTGTGGTAACATTTGCAAGGTGAAAAGCCCTCTTTTATAGCATTTTTGATATATCATTTTGTTAAGCTTTTGGTCATTTGGGTTACATTAAATGCAATTTCTTCTTGTATATTATTGAGGATACATGGATTAGGGATTATTAGTGAGGGTTCCAACGGAACAAATTTCTTCCTAATGACCCGATGATATCCATTTGGTGAATTTTTTGCTTGTGTAATTTTTGTAATATCCATTTTGTGGGAGTGTAGAAATTGTGGATGTGAGCCTAGGAACGCGACCCCGTGGTCCAAATCCGATGATGGACAATATAGGTATATGTAGTAGGATCGATTATCCTTGATTGAAAATATGTAATTGTCGGGCCTTAAAACGACGTTAAGGCGAGAATCGGGTTTAAGGCCCCGTAATAGTGGAATATGTGATTGTTGGCGTTCGGGGATGTTTTGATGGCTTACATGCCCATGAATAGCCCCGGCGCGTGTTATGCTTGATTAGATTTTGTGACACGAAAAAATGATTTCAAAGATTAAACGATGAAGGTTTTTTTATTAAAATCAAACAAGCTAGGTTATTAGAATCACGAGGCTAAAAAATTGGAAGTGTTAATAAACGTCGATTCCTATTAAACGAGAAGGCCAAGGGAAATCATTTTCAACCATCACCAAAAAATGGCTTTCATGAATGAACGAAACGTTTTACTAAACCTTGATACATAGGGCGAAAGAGATCTTAGAAATTGCCCATCATTTATGAAAGCAACGTATAAATCTCGATTCCTATTTTGGTTAAGGTTAAAGAAATTCACGTTTTGTCAAAACGACGCCTAATAAAGATCTCATAGTTCTTGACGAGTAAAATCAAAACCTTTTCTCATAAATAAAGGAGCTCTCTCGTACTAACGGAAATGACGTTCTAAAACATTCCTAAAATAAAACACGATTTCTCAATAAAAGGCCAAATGTTTCATCTCTCATGAAAGAACTCACCACAACATTCACATAAGCACACACACGCACACACGCACACACGCAGATATACACATTTCATGAATTACAGGATAGGAAAGTATCAAGATTGCGGTAACCGTGTTTCACGGAAGTCGGGAGGTGCCTAACACCTTCCCCTCGCTTAAACAAGCCCCCGAACTCTATGAATCTCGGTTCGCAGACCAATTATTTCGGAGTCACATATGAGCCATCGATTTAGAAAAAATAAAAACTCGGATGAGTTGGTACATCTATTTCAAATATATCAACTGGCGACTCTGGTTAATTGGCTTATCATAAAAATGATCTTTCAAAACCCCGTCGACATTAATGCCGACCTTTTCCCAAAATCATCTAATAAAAAGGGCAAGAAATCGGGAGAGGCAAGAAACCGGCGTCGACACCTAATTAATTATTATTTAATCTTAAATAATAATTAAAGACAATTAAAATTTATAATTCGATTATTATTTAATTAATAAGTGAATAATAAGTGAATATAATTAGTTATTAATTACTATTATTAATAACTGAAGATAATTAATTAATTTCTATTAAATGAAGATAGAGTTAATAAAATAGAGAGAGTTTAAATAACTCATTAATTAAACAATTATAATTAATTGTTTAAGGGTTTAATAAATGAATATTAATTAAGATAAAGTAATGTTAATTAATTAAACAATTATAATTAAATTGTTTAAGGGTCTAATAAGTGTTTATCACTTCAGGGATACATGGTTAATTAATTAAACCATCAACCTAAAAGTCAATTAAGTGTCTTATAAAATCTACTAAAGTTTATTTACTGTGTGCTATGTGAATTGCTTAATTGTTAGATAAATAGCATAAATAAGCGTATCGGCGTACAACTACGCAGTACTAATTGATAGACTGACATTATCTATGTTAGGTTCTTCAAGGCCAAATAGTTAAAGCTAAAAATTATTTGTAGCTGAGCATACATGCAAGTTCCCTAACTCAAACTCGAGTTATTACTTTCGAAGCATGTTAGTGAATAATTATTGTCGATTATTCACATCTATACTGATTATTGAGATTCGCACCTGGTGCAATTAAATTCCTATCCTATTATGATTGAACTGTAAATTTAATTAAAGTTCTTTCAAGCATGAATTGTTTATGAGATAGATCTATGCTATTTGTATCAGCTAGATCCAGCATGTCTAAATTGGTTAAGACAATGGTATTTTAAAAGCTGTTCTTATTAAATTGCTATAGTAAGAACTCTTGGCTGAGAAAAGGATAAACTTGTTTAAGGCATGATATCCATGCTGGTTATTAAGTGTTTATGCATAAATCACGGGGTATGAGAGGCTGATCCCCTCGATTACCAAAACTTTTTAAGAGGTCCAGCTTACATGCTGAGAACCTTGGAAAACGTCCTTGGTTATTTCAAACCACTCAGTAATTGGCATTCAATTATTCGAATATTCAACTGTTGACTGATAATTCATGATTCTTCACACTTCTATACTGTTGTTGAACATTGAAAGCGAAATTTCCTTCTATCATGATATATCTCTTTGTGTATATACTTGCTAAGCAAATTAGTTGCTTACCCTTGCTATATCATGATCTTTATTTCAGCTAAGGCAGAAACGTCTAGAGGAGACAAAGGAAAAGGGAAGGTGCAAGAATAGATGCCCGATAGTGCCTATGAACTAGTTATTCTTGAATGTTGTTTGATTAAGTGAACCTTTTATTGTATTAAGGGTACGTTTTATGTTAAGGTTAAAGAACCTTGGGACCAGAATTGTAAGACTTTATTTCTATTCGATAAACAATGTATGTTTATTATTCCGCATTTAGTTAGAAAGTATGTTTGTTGTTGAGAATCGTGAACACCGAATTCGAGGTTAGGAAACCCGGATTTGGGGGTGTCACAGTTCTCATTTCTAAAGCTTAACCCGCATGAGTAGATCAATGGCACAAACCAGAAATGGCTCTGAGCTAGGTGGAGGAAACAAACTACCTATGTGCAACAAAGACAAATTGCCAACTGGAAAGTTCGCATACAGGCATATATGGATGCCATTGACGATCATCTATTTGATGTTGTCATCAGTGGGCCCTACGTACCAACCAAGCTGACGCCAATTGCTGAAGATCTAAATAAAGTCTCAATCAAGTTAAAGAAAGATTGGATTGATGCAGAAAAGAAAACAGTTCAGTTAGACAAAAGAGCCAAAAACATTTTGTTCATAGCCTTAGAAGATGAGCTATTTGAAAATGTTGTCAACTGCACAATAGCAAAGGAAGTATGGGATGCAATACTGATCATGAATAAAGGGACTGAAGAAGTTAGAGAAAACAAACAGTCATTGCTCACTCAACAGTATGAAATATTCACCCACATCTCAGGGGAGAACATCACTTCCACATATGAAAGATTCAACCTACTACTCAACTCTCTTCGAGCATATAGAAAGACCTATCTAAATAAAGATCTCATCATCAAATTCATGAGAGCACTGCCAAGCAAATGGGATGCCAAAACCACTGCCATAAGAGAGTCAAAGAATCTTCATGAAATGACTGTTCAGATGTTATATGACAATCTTCTTACATATGAATTGGAGCTGACCCAACGTGCAGAAACTTTGTCAGATGGAAAGAAGAAAGAAAGAGGAATTGCTCTTAAGGAATTTACTTCAAAGAAAGTTGACTCAGATGATAATGAAGATGATGAACTCAATGATGAAGGAGTTACTATGCTGGTCAGACACTTCAAAAGGTTTATAAGCAGAAACAACAGACAAAGGAAGTTCAACAGCAGCTCTAAAGAGCAAGTTAATGACTTATGCTACAACTGCAAACAACCAGGTCATTTCATTACAAACTATCCCAAACCTCCAAGAAATGATCTGAAGAAGGACAAGAAAAAGTCAGAATTCAGAGGTCATCATAAGGCCAAGAAGAAAGAAAGAGGCTTCGTCGCTGAAAGCTCATAGAGTGATTTAGACAACGACTCAAGCCTTGAATCAGGTGAAGATGAAGAACCACAAAAGCCAACCTATGCTTAATGGCCCAAGAAGGCAAAAGTAAGAAAGAGTTCAACGTGAATGAGGTATTTGACTTCTATTCTCCTGATTTAACTATTGATGATCTTAGAGAAGGAATGCATGACTCTATGATAGAACTGCATAAATATATGAAAATGTTTAGAATCCTATCAAAGGATCATTCTATTCTTCAAGAGGAAAAAGAGAAGGCAATCGTAGAGTTGGAAACTACTCTACGAACTGCAAACTCTTGTACTAGTCTTGAGGCTGAGAATGCTAACTTGAGACAGATAAATGAGCTTAGCACTCAGAAAGAGTTAATTCTAGTTTCCAAAATTCAGGAACTGGAAAAGACAATTTTTTCATGGAACAAGTCTTCTCTGTCTATGGACTACACGATCTCTAGCCAAAGATCAGTGGCTAACAGGTCAGGTTTAGGTTTATGCAATCCTCCTTCAGAAACCTCTGTGTTTAAACCTATGGAAACAAATGATAATAGTTCTCCTAAAATCAATTAGGGAATTGTGTTTGTTAAATCCTCACAGACGGCTAATCCAAATCATTCAAACTCTGCAAATCAAGTTGTTAGATCCCACACAAATCTAGGATTGAAGAAATCAAAGAGTAAGTTAACTTCTGCATTCAAGCATCGAAGGATCGTAGAGTATGGTAATACTCACTCTACGAACCAACCTGGCAAGAATCGTAGAGTTGACTTTCACTCTACGAAAACTATGAATCATAGAGTTGTGAGGAAGTAGAAGGAATTTAAGATAAAAGGAAAAGTTGTGAGCCACTACCATCCATGTATGTTTAAAATAAAAAGGAATCCATACTCACACACAAGCATGCATTATATTCAATGCTACACTTGTCATAAACATGGTCATAAAGCTGCATAATGTTATTTTAATTATTTCTATCCTGTACTGCAAAGACCTAAAATCAAGCAGATTTGGGTCCCCAAGGCTACTAACGAATCTGGACCCAAGCGAGGTTGGGTACCAAAATGAAAGTTGATCTTTTCTGCAAGTACAGAGCTCTATTGAATCAACACGGTACTAGATAGTGGATGCTCAAGACATATGACAGGCAACAAGGCTCTCTTGTCAAACTTTGAAAAAAAAGATGGTCCTGCAGTCATATTTGGAGATAACTTTTTGGAAAGACAGGAGGATATGGTTCAGTTGGAAACGGTGCTGTGTCTTTCAACAAAGTGGCATATATTGAAGGACTAAAGCACAATCTTCTCGGCATTAGCCAACTGTGTGATAAAGGTCATCAAGTCACCTTCCTCAACAATCAGTGTCAAGTCAGGGACTTAAAGACCAACTCATTGAAGCTGATAGGAACCAGAGAAGAAAATGTTTATACTGTCAACTTTGCTGAGTTAAATCCTGATGAAGCAATATGTTTTCTTGCTAAAGCTTCTGAAGATCAGTGTTGGCTATGGCATAGGAGGTTATCTCATTTAAACTTCAAAAGCATGTCAAAACTTGCCTCCAAAGACCTTGTAGCAAGACTGCCAAAGTTCAACTTCATCAAAGAGAAACCTTGCAAAGCATGTCAGTTTGGAAAGCAAACAAAGAGCTCATTCAAAAGCAAAGCAGTCAACTCAAATGATACACCCCTTAAATTACTCCATATGGATCTCTTTGGGCCTATCCCAACTGCAAGCCTTGGAGGAAATAAATACTCTCTGGTGGTAGTAGATGACTATACCAGATTCATATGGGTATTCTTGCTAAGCTCTTAAGATGAAACCATCTCTCATCTTATCAAGCTATTCAAACTTGTTATGAATGAGAAAGAGGAGAAGATCAAGGCCATTAGGAGTGACGATGGAAGAGAGTTTGATTTCTCTGAGGTAGAACTTTACTGTGAAGAGAATGGCATCAATCATAACTTCTCAGCCCCAAGAACTCCCCAACAAAATGGAGTAGCTGAGAGGAAGAATAAGACACTGATTGAAGCAGGGAGAACACTAATGGCACATGCTCAACTTCCTGAGTATTTTTGGGCAGAAGCAGTCAGCACTACATGCTACACTCAGAACATGTCTCTCATTCACTCCATCCTCAAGAAGGCTCCCTACAAATTATGGAAGGGAATGAAGCCAAATATCAGTTACTTTCGTGCCTTTGGTTGTCTATGCTACATCCTCAACAATGGCAAGAAGTATCTGACCAAATTCCAACCTAAGTCAGATGAAGGGATCTTCCTCGGGTATGCTATGGACAGCAAGGCCTACAGAGTATTCAACAAGGAATCATTAAGTGTTGAAGTCTCTATTCACGTCGCATTTGATGAGTCAGAATCAAGGAAGAAAACTACTTCACTCAACGATCCAGCAGAGAAAAACTCTACGTTCACAGAGTCCAAAATCGTAAAGTTAGACACTACGATCGTAGAGCCAGAATCAGAAATCACAGAGCAAGAAGAAGTAATCGTAGAGCTCACTATGCCAGACAATGAGACTCTACGACCTGAGCCAGAAATTAACCTAGAAGAACTCAGACAAGAAGGCACCAGAACTGATGTTCCAAGAAGGAGAAAGTGGACAAAGGATCACACTGAATATCTGATTATTGGAAATCCAAATGCAAGAGTTAGGACAAGATCAACAACTCAAAATGAATGCATCTGCCTAAGCTTCCTCTCTCAAATAGAGCCCAAAAAGATAGAAGAAGCATTATGAGATTCAAGCTGGATAGAGGCCATGCAAGAGGAGCTCAACCAGTTTGAAAGAAGCAAAGTTTAGAGACTAGTTGAAAGGCCAAAACAACATCCAGTTATTGGCACCAAATGGGTCTTCAGGAATAAGATGGATGAAGAAGGAATCATCACAAGGAACAAAATAAGATTGGTAGCTAAAGGTTACTCACAGGAAGAAGGGATTGACTATGATGAAACCGTTGCGTCTGTTGCAAGATTGGAAGCTATCAGAATCTTTCTTGCCCATGCAGCTCACATGAGATTCAAACTCTTTCAAATGGATGTCAAAAGTGCTTTCCTCAATGGAGAACTTTAAGAAGAAGTCTATGTGGAACAACCTCTAGGTTTTGTCAATCCAACCTTTTCTAATTATGTTTATAGATTAGACAAAGTATTGTATGGATCAAAACAAGCACCTAGAGCATGGTATGAAACACTTACTAACTTTTTCACTGAAAAGGGATTCACTAGAGGTAGAGTAGATACCACTTTATTCCTAAGGAAACATAAGGATAAATCTCTTCTAGTTCAAATCTATGTGGATGATATTATATTTGGTTCTACTGATGAAAAGTTGTGTGAAAGGTTTGCCAAGCTAATGCAGAGCAAATTCGAAATGAGCATGATGGGAGAACTGAATTTCTTCCTTGGACTTCAAGTGAAGCAAACTGATGAAGGCATATTCATCAACCAAGCCAAATACATCAAAGACCTATTAAAGAAGTATGGCATGGAATCAGCCACCATCATGAAAACTTCCATGGCACCTGCAACCAAGCTTGACAAAGATGAGAAAGGTAAAAGTATTGATATTACTCAATACAGAGGTATGATTGGCTCTCTCTTATACCTAACTGCTAGTAGACCAGATATCATGTTTGCCACTTGTATTTGTGCCAGATTCCAAGTTAATCCTAAGGAATCTCATTTATTGGCTGTAAAAAGGATTTTCAGATATCTTAAGGGCACTCCAAATTTGGGACTTTGGTACCCCAAGGAGTCACCCTTTGATTTAATGGGATATTCAGATGCTGACTATCCAAGATGTAAAATAGATAGAAAGAGCACAAGTGAAACATGTCAACTACTTGAAAATAGACTTGTCTCCTAGTTTAGCAAAAAGCAAAACTCAGTTTCAACCTCAACTGCAGAAGCTGAATACATTGCTGCAGGCAGTTGCTGCGCACAAATCCTATGGATGAAAAATCAGTTAGCTGACTATGGATTTGAGTTTAAGTCTATTCCTGTTCATTGTGATAATACTAGTGCAATTGTTATAACTCATAATCCTGTCATGCACTAAAGAACCAAGCATATAGATATAAGATATCATTTCATTAGAGATCATGTGCAAAGTGGAAATATATCATTACATTATATTCCTACTGAAAACTAGCTTGCTGATGTCTTTACGAAACCTCTAGATGAATCAAGGTTCAACATGCTAATAAGTGAAGTAGGTATGCTAAATTTACATCCATAATATTATGCTTTAAAATCCACTAACTCTGCAGAAAGAAAAGTTCGTAGAGTGATGTCAGAAATCGTCGAGTGAAATTGGAAAAACGTAGAACTTAAGGGAAGCCAAGCTGCTGAGGCTCACTCTACGATCGTCGAGTAAGATCGAAATCGTAGAGTAAAAAAGACTCAAAGATGAAACGTAGAGCTCAGAAGGAGCTAAGGGTAAAACAGTCTTTTTTTGTCGGACTAATACGTGCACTCATTCAACACTTGACACGTGACCCACTCAACAGAACAAGAGGGAAGTTTTTATGAATTCATTTCAAAATTTTCATTTCATCTAAAAACTCTCCCTCTCCCTCTTCGCTGAAACCCTAGCTATCTGGTTCAATTAAACTCTCAGCAAATTTCGTTCTTGTACAACGAAAAACAAAGAAATTCTCAAATGGCACTCTCTCCAGTCATCTCAGCCAACTCCCTCGACTTTGAAAATTTTGCCACAGCTGAGATGAAATACAAGAGAATCATCTCTCTGCTACAGCGATCAGGACTCTACGAAGCCCTTGACACCAATACTCAAGTATATCCAAAATTGGTGAGGGAATTCTACTCAAATGGAATTATTGGGGATGGAATTCTATCCACAAAGGTCAAAGGGGTTTCGCTACAGCTACGTGCTTCAGAAATCAACATAGCCCTAGGATTCAAAAATGACGGGCTTACAACTCTCTAGTTCATCAACACAGAAGAAGGGCTGAAGCGAATGCACCATGAGAACAATCCAGGGCTGAGGGGATTAAAGAAAAAGGAATTTTCTCAAAAGTATGAATTTCTGGCTGATGTTGTTGGTAAATGCATTCTGTGCAAGGATTCCGCTCATGATTTTGTCAGCGACATTCAACTTAGAATCATGAATGCAATTGTGAAGAAGATCTAACTGAACTATGGTGCCCTACTCCTAGAGTGGATTGGAAACTGGGTCTCAAATGATGGAAAGATCAAAGGGGCAAGGAATTGGGGATAATGAAGGAGAAGTTATAAATGACAACAAAAGGATCACCCAAAAGCTATTTGTGAACTGGAAAATAAATCCAGCTGAGAAATTAAAGTCAGCTCAGATAGAAGACAGTGAGAAAACTCAAAGTGAAGTCAAAAAGCCTTCCATGAAGAATATGTCTGTGGTTGTAGAAGAAACTGATGAAGTAGATCAGGAGGTGCCAACTCTAACCAAAAGAGCAAAGGGAAAAAGAAGGCAGTATCTCAAACTGAATAGGAACCTCAAGGTTCATCTAATGAAGGACCTGAATCTTCTGCTGCTCAACCAAGGCCTTCCCTTTCTTCTGAAGCAGAGAAGAAGAAAAGAAAACAAATAAAAGAAGCTTCTAGTGAAACATCACCTAGTTTAAATGTGTATCATAAGAAGGGAAAACACAGCTCTAAGAAAAGCCTCCCTACGATCGCTGAGAATCCTCACTCTATGATCGTACGTAAAGCTAAAAGCTGAAGTCGCTGCTAAAAATCCTGGTCAGCCTGAATCCATGGTTGTTGATGACGAACAAATGGCTGGGAAGGTTGCTGAACCCGAGCCAAAGAAAATGAAGAAAAAGCTGATGACTTTAGCTTAAAAGGAGCTTAATGAAGCAATTTTGAGGATCAAAGAAGAGGAAATGAAAGTAGTAAATCAAATTGTCGCTCCAACTGAGGGGGAGAAATAAGAAGCTGCTGAGCAAAGATGTGCTCATATTGAGGGGGAGACACCTGATGTCCCTGGGTCAGTCACTGCTCAGATTGAGGGGGAACAATCAGAAGATCATCATGAAGATCCATTAAACCCTGAAGAAATTAGAACTCATGTTGAGAAGTACGAAGAACATATGGAGATCAAATGATGAAAGTGAAGATGAAAGCTTAGAAATCATTGCTGAAGGCAGAAATAAAGAGAGGCATTTCAATTATAACTGCCTATTTTCCTACTTACCAAGAATGTCATTCCATCAAGCTCTAATCCTCAATTCTTGGGATCACATGTTCTGGTCCTTCAAGACTTACCCTGCCATTTCAGTGCTTGCCCAAGAATTCCCTAGAATTGGCTCTTTTTCTCAGAAGCTGCTGACCAACTATCCATTTTAGGTTAACGAGCAAAAGGTATACTTCATTCCTTCATCATTTAAGCTAAATCACTCTCCTTTGCCAACTTACTATCGTTTTGCTGAAATCCCAAGATGGAATGAGGTCATCTTTAACGCAAGGAATCCACTTCTAGTTATAGGGTCTCAAAACTCTGTCCCTGATGAACTAGATGCCCAACCATCTTCAATCATAGAGTCTCTACACTCCGTGACTAATGCTCAGCTCACCCTCCAAACCCAAAATGTAGAGTCAACCTACCGTACGATCGACTCTACGATCGTAGAGTGTGATGACCCTACGAATGACAATCAAATTGCTTCCTCTCCCACACTACAATCAAATGCCCCAACCATTCCTACTGATATCCCATCCTCCTCCCATAATGAATACTTTGACCTGACCATTGCTCTGGCAAATCTCCAAGAAAGTAATAAGGAAGACTCTCCACCAGAGATCAAGCAAATTCTTGAGCGTGTCAAACTCATCCCCACAACAGATGAATTGACTGACCTCATAGTTGGTATGGCTAAAGATATGGAGGAGAATCTTGAAGCTAATTCTCTCACCCTCCATAGAAGGTTTAACGAACTTGTTGATGCTACCAATGCACACTCCAACAATCTTGGTACTGAATTGACCAAAAGGTTAAGAGAAATTATCAAAGAGTTAATGAACGACATTGACAAAAGGGACCAATTCTATCAAAAGGAAATTGTTGATCACAAATCCGCAGTTCTTTCCTTTTAAGAGTCTCAGACAGCTCAAAACAAGTTAGTAACTGAGAAACTCTTTGATTTGAGCACCTCCATCAACAACTTCCAGCGCCTATCCCTCCAATAGATGGAAAGGACTGACAATGCCCTCGCCCTGATGCACCAACAAAGGGAAAGGACTGAAGCTCAATTAGTAGAACAATGAGCTGACAACACCCAGTCTCGGTCTCAAATGCAAGAATTGGTGCGAGGTATAGAGCAGCTCTCCCAAGAGGTTCGAAAGTTAGATGCTGACATAAAGGGGGAGAAAATAAAAGGCAAGGAAAAGGGAGAATCAAGCAGCAGCAGGGGAAGAGAGCAAACAAGGCAGCCTAGGCAGTCCGAGTCATCAATTCCTAGTGAAGAGCCCATAAATGCCATACCCATAAGGAGTGAAGTCCTTGGATCCTACAGAAGGATGCCTGATGTAACTTCAACAGGGTTCACATACCATCAGGTAATCCTGCAGTGTTAAATCGACACTTGCATGGAACTCACCCCTATGGTGAATGAGGAAGCCATATGCCCTCTTCTGGCCTCAGTCAAGAGTAGATTGAAGAATTTCAGCGAATGACTGAAGAAGGCGGGGAAATCTACAGAAGAAGAGTTGCATATGAAAGGGTCAATCCTCCAAGGGCCAATCCTCCAAGGGCCAAGAGAGGAGCAAGAGGAAGGAGGAACTAAGGTTTGAAGTCTTTTGTAAGTTTCTCTTTCTCTTTATTGATGTAATTGCCATATAATGTAATGTTCATTTGATCATCAATAAAACTCATGATTTTATCTAGAAATATAATTGCTCACTATACTATAAGACATGTTTATCTTTATAAGCATTTGCATTAGAATTGATGATATGATTCAAAACTACTGGTTTGTGTCAACATCAAATAGGGGGAGATTGTTAGGAATCACATGGCTTTAAATTTGATGTTGTGTCACTAATGTATATGTGTATCTGTAGCTGAATTGTAAAGTCCCTAAATGAAATACCTATGTACAGGGACTTAGAATAGAAAAGATCAAATATGTTAGTTGTATTGAATATCCATCTGATCAAAGCATATTTGTAAAGTCCTTTATTGAAGGTGATGTACAAAGGACTTAGAAAAGATCAAACTTGTTAGGTTGATCGATGCGCTGAAATAGACCAATCGTAGAGTACTACACAAACATCCAGTGAAAGATCGTACAGTGCTCTTGGCAGAACATAGAGCTCTCTCGGCAGAATATAGAGCTCTCTCGGCAGATCGTAGAGTTCTCTCGGGAGAACTTAGAGCTCTCTCGGCAGGACGTAGAGCTCTCTCGGTAGATCATAGAGTTCTCTTTGCAGAACGTAGAGTACTCTCGGCAGGACGTAGAGTTATCTCGGCATCACAAAACTAACTCTCAGAATCGTAGAGTAATCTCTGCCAGTGTCTTCAAAGACTAAATCAACACTTCTGAAGAAGAACATAAAGGCAAAGCGTTGATGCTATTTTAGAGTGGTCAAAATGAAATATGAAGATCATAGTGAACGTCTACAAGCATCAAACGATTGTAGAGCTGCAACTCTACAATCACACTGACAACACTACGACTAGCAAGATTGTAGAGTCAATACGTCAGACAAGCAACTCCGATCTGAATTGAATATTCTAAGTTGCCCATAATGAGTGATCAAAAGAATGACCTGCCCAAGACAGTTGCTGAATACTAAATTGAACTAAACAAAGAATCAAGTCAGTGGGGAGCAAACAACTATTTTCTGCAGACATTCAGAGCACTATCTCTACCACTAACTTGGTACAAGCTAATGGAAGCTGACTCACCCCACTACTGCAGTCATCAAGGAATAAACTATTCCTAAGTTCAGCAACACATCTCAACGGAAGTATTAGATGCAACGACGACATTTCAACAGAAAGATTTTCAGAAACATCTACATAAGGCAGACAGATTGAAGATTACAGTTAAAGCAAGTACAATGAGAATAAATCAAATCTGTCAAAGTATCACTCTACAATCCTAAGGGAAACATCTTGCTTCGCTGCTGAGTTCATCAGACCATATGCTTCAAGCAACTCAGTAGCAACAAAACAATCACTCTCTATGAAGTGAAAGGGTCTACAGGTGACCAACCTAAGTCAAGTCTGCTGGACTTGCTGAGTACCAAAGGGTACAAGAGATTCTAAGGCTGCTGGTCTTAGTTTACAAAGTTCTAAGGCTGCTGGCTTTGAAGAGTACTGTAACGATTGTTACCCGAGTTAAATTTCGTAATATAGTTATAAATATTTATTGAATAAATATTTTAATGAGTACTATTAATTTTAGAATAATTTATTTGGTGTTTATGTGTTAACTAAACATATGTAGGAATTAAATGTTTATTTAATTCTTTAATAAACTTAGTTTAAAATCCCATTTGGAATGTTAAAAAAAAATTTGGTTAAATGGTTATTAAATGGGTTATGAATTTGTAATATTTGGGAACAAATAAGAGCTACGAAAATGCAAAGAAATGCAAGTGGGTGTGTATTTTTTTTATTCATTAAAACCATGCATGACATTTGATTAACCAATTAGAGAAGAGAGAGAATGGAACTTGCAGGGAGTAATATTGCTCATGCAATTGTTAACCAATTAGAATTTAGCATGTGATATTTGGACCAATAAGAAAGGAGAGAGGAATAGACTTGCAGGCAACCAAGCAAATGCTTAGGAAATCAAACGTCTTCCTCTCCCAAACGTCTCCGACTTTTCATCTCCCCATTAATGATCAGATAAACCCAATGGTAACATCACTTACCCCATTCTTCATCTGATCATTCCATGTTGCTAAGAGTTTAAACACTAACAGGAGAGAGAGAGAGAGAGAGAGAAAGCTACCGGAGAAACCATTAGGAGGAGAACGGAAGGAATTCATTTGTGTTTTGAAGAAGAAGAATAAGAGCTATCTAGCAAATATAAACCATAATTCATCCTCCATTTCATCCTTAACCTCCATTAATCTCCAAAACTTCCATTAAAGCTTAAGCTTTCTAGAGAGAGAGTGAAATGGGTCTTCGAAGAACTTAATGCAAACTGTCCAAAAGATCAAGGAGAAGCAAGGAGGAGTATAAGCAAGCATTTTACACTCTCTAGCCAAGCAAAAGAGGAGCCAAGAGGTAATGAATTAACTTTAAAGCTTTAAACCTCCATTTCTTAGATTTTCATGGTTAGTTGTTATTTTGGTTGCATGAGTTGTTAAAGAATTCATATAAGTTATTTCAAGTGTTAAACAAATTGGTAACAACTTACAAGTGGAATCAAATGCAAACAAATCCGATCATATGCGTAAAGGAGAAAGAACTGGACCTATGGACTGATTTTGGACGTTTTGGACTGTTCAGAGGTTTTTATGGTTGTGTTGTTACGTTTAAAAATTTAGTTTGAAGGTTATATATTATACTTCTCTGAGATACGAAGACAACCCAGTTGGAATGAACTGAAACGAGCTTAAAACGAATAAGTTATGATTTTTTTAGCAAGATGGGATAAAGCTAAAACGTAGAAATGGACAGATTCTGACATGCTTCTTGTACGAATTTTCTGGTCTTGTGTGTTTAGAATTGAAAGTGGTGTAAAAATGAAAGTTGTAGCCCTGGAAGTTAGCTTCGCGTGGGCGCAAGAATCGCTCAAAAAGCTTTTGAAACGAATTAGTTATAACTGTTTTAGCGAGCGAGGGTAAAGCTGGCCAAGTTTTTGTAGCAATCTGACGTTGCTTGAAAAAAATGAAAATCTGTTTTTATTGAAGAAGGGGCTGGAACCAGGGCCTAGCTAGTGTTAAAGTACACTGGATAAGCTTTAATATGACGTAAGAATGAACGAAAACGAATGAGTAACGAAGGAGATATGATAAAAACAAGAACAATGTTTTGTTAAAGAAAAACTGCGAAAATGAGTTTTATAACTTGGATTGAAATGAATTTTGAGCAATGATATATTTTGAATAAAAATATCATAAGGGGGCGATAAGCGGGTCGTGTCATTTTCGAATGCCGAGAGACATTTTTGAAGATTGGTCGCGTTATTATAAAACGCGAACAACATGAAATGTGACTTATAATAGAAGTTGTAAACTTTTATGTGAAGTCTATATGTGACTAATTGGTATGTTATTATTAATAATATTGTGTAGGATATTTGAAGAACATATATCATAACTTTGTAGCGAACACGCAAGGCAAGTTCTCTAACTTTTGCTTATACTTTAATATTAAGCAAAGTTTCCTAAACCATACAATTCTTTCATATTTGTGCGAATTTCCTATGGACATGCAAGCTTTCTGATTCTTTTCTGAAAGCATTACTTTGATGAATAATACTCGTTCAAATATAAATTATTGAATCATGGCATCTTTATTGCAATTATTCGAGATGATGTTGTTATTAAATCTTTGATTGTTTATCAAACTCATTTGATTCGGCTAGTACATAGTCGATGAATGTTCTAAAAAAATTAGAATTCTTTCTAATGTTATTCCAAACCGAATTGTCTTTGGTGCGGATTCCTATGATAAAGCTGAGATGAACAACCCTATATAAAGGGCAGATGTTATCGGAAACTATAATTCCGAACTACGCAATAGCGATAATATGTTTGTGCACAATACATAGTACAAAAGATTGATCACCTGGAGTACGAGATGGATAGTCCACAGTCATTAGGCTGATAAAGGTTACAGTATATATGCTTGTAAACCTAGGACATAGTCCGTGGTCTTGAGACCCTCGGTATTTACAGCAGAACTCAATATCGGTGATTTCATTTAATAGACGATTATTCCATTGAATTCACAAGCTTTTGATTATCAGTTGATTGATTCCAATGAATAAGCATTTGCTCAATCATATATTGTTTATTGTATATTTTTCTACTTGTGGGCAATTTGTTTGCTCACCCTTGCACAAAATATTTCAGCTAAGAATGAGAAGCCTGATGAACCATCTTTAAGCAAGGGCAAAGGCAAGATGCATGAATAGACGACTCGTAGTCTATCTTCTATTTGTGATGAATTATGTAATGAATTTATTTATATTATTCCGCTGTTATTATGTTATTAAGGGTTAGTTGACCTGGGATACATTTATGTATGTAACCTTTTATTAAGGATTATCTTATATGATGTTTATTTAATGGGTAGTTTATATGATGTATGTGTTGGATCGTGAGCACCGAATCCGAGGGTTAAGGTACCCGGATTTGGGAGTGTCACAAGTACGTTGTGTACTAGAGTTCCAAGACTGTGGGTCTTGAAGGAATCTTTGTGATTCAGTTGTAACGATACCCTTAGTGGATTTGCTACTCGAGGAGTAGAACAGTGGAATATGAGTCTTGTGTGCTCCGAACCACTTAAAGTCTTGTCTCTATCTCTTTGCACTCCTTAACTATCATAACTGCTATAACTGTTATATCACTGCTTAATCATATCCATTATAGTTGTTCTATCTCTAAGGGGGATTTTATCAAACATATATTCCGTTGTGCTTAATTACTTATTTATTAACCAAACTGATAAGTCGTTCTTTTGAAAACAAGTCAAAAAGTTTTAAAGTATCTATTCAACCCCCCTTCTAGATATCTTTTGTGCCTCTAGAAACTAGCAGATTGATCTTAATATCATCAATAATCTATTAACATATTATCATTACTAATAAAATTATTAAATAATTGGTGTATTGGAGGAAAGGTGCAATAAAGAGGAGCCAAATCCTTTTTCTTAGCCTCTAAGTTAGGCCGAGTGAAAGGAGCTCGGTGCCTCTTAAGCAAAGTCTCGAATTCGATTCTTGTGAATAGAGAAAATGGTGTTAGGGAGAGCTTCCCCCCTCCCCCTTTGTGGGTCCGACCGTAGCTCGATTCCGGATTAGTCGGGGGCCTAATAATTGCTAGATACTGAGAGGTAAGAACCCAAAAAAAAGGTAGGGATTTTGAATTAGTATATCAATTAAGAAGAAGATTTTACGCACAATTTTAGTTTTGAGTTTTCTTTTCATTGGTAATCCACTCTTATTAATAAAATGGTATCCTATTGCATTGTGAGAGAGTTTTTGATTAGTAAAATTATGTTAATTTGGAGTTCTTGTTATTTATTTGGTAATTTTCATATTATATTTTTCTTGTGAATTTAAAGACCCCAATAGATTTTAGGTTTATTTACTTAGTAAATTTTAGTTTTTGCTAGCGCTAGAACAATATCTAGTCTGCCCGTTCGTTTTTGTCTCGTGTCAAGATTTTTATTTTTTAATGATAAGAATCTCATCTCAGCACTTATATTCAACCAAGAATTGTAAACTTAACAAGAATCAACACGTGTTGATAGTTACTCATATACGTACGTCAAAAATTGAATTGTATGAGTTAAATTTTTTACCAAATAAAAAATGAGTAATTTTATTTGCTAATAAAATTATGCAACCTGTAACAATCCAACCAACAAGTAATTAACCAAAATGCTTTTCCAGTAACAAAAAATTGATCACGTCTGTGAGCCTCTATTGGAATGAACTAGAATCCAATCATGTTTGTATCAAAAAGAGAAACATTTGAATTCTCTTTTATGCGATTACCCTCACAAATATAAAGAAATTACTTTTCATGTTCATACCTAACAAAGATATGAGCAATTGTGTTTGTTTAGATAAATAGGTAATTTGTACGGTAAAGAAAATATAGTTTTATTTACATAAAAAGGGTTCTTAGCTGTAAAATAGTCAGCAATTTTATGTTACTTATTTCCTTTGCTTATTTTATTCACAAAAATGAAATCATAGTGTTGTAATAATTATTTGTGGGTAACTTTTTTTTTCCTATAGATTTTGAAGGGGTGATGGGTCAAAGCAATGCAAAGGTGGAATGTTATAAAATCCATCATATTAGGAGTTGTATTCCTGGAAGAGGGGCAACAGGGGACGATGCCAAATGCGAGGAATTATATCACCAATCATCTTGCTCTAAAGGAGAACAGTGCTAGATATAGGGCAAAAGCCGCCAAACCCTTTTTGTCATTTTTTTTGTTTTTGTTTTTTTATTTATTACAGTCTAAAAGACTGAAATATATTAAAATTATAATAAGATACAAAAAATGAAAGATTATAATAAAAGAACCAGAATAATAATTCTTTCAAACAAAATAAAAGAAGGGTCAATTGTACCAACAAGGGCTAGTGGACACCATATAAATTCTTGAAATATAGTCAGACCCCAAAAATAATAATAGAGTACGCACTAAACCGTTCATCAACACGGGCAACGGAAGAACAAGCCGCTATGATAACGTCACATCCTAATCTGAACAATCTATCTTCAACAATTCATGCACCAGAAAAAATCTCATGAACTAAAAAAATTCTCCCAAACAGATAAAGCAAAATCTCGAAATCTTCTTACAAAAGAGAAAAAAATCAACCATCTCATGGCAAAAACAAGCCTTGCAAAAAGGAAAAATAAACTCCACAAGAGAGAGAATAATTTATTAAATCAAAATAAGAAATATCTAGGAGACATCTCAGTTAATAAGATTAGCTTGCTTCTTGTATCATTTGAGGTCTAGATGTTTGTAGTAGGATTGTGTCGATGATATCATTTGAAGTGAAAAATTGGTTTTGTGTTAAATACATTTTAAACCTTAAAGCTTTTCGCTTTTTACAACTTAAACCATAATATTTTACTTTAAGATATTAAATCTTAATGTCTCTAAGATATTAAACCATATTATTTATTTTTTGCATTAGAAAGTTAGAAAACCTCACTCGTGCGTAGGTAATTCTATTATGAAATAATACAAGAACAACTCAAAGCATACAACTAATTAATTTGCATGTTTGGATTTCACCTGTGCGAGAAAAATTAAAATTTATTATAGTTCGTGGATACCCACGCACACACCTATTCATCTCCCTTCTAGGTGCGCACACATGCATACATAATTTCAAAATCTTTATAATTGATATGCTAATTTAAGCTCCCTAATTAGAGGTTAAAAACAAGCTTAAATTAATGTTAAAAATCCTGACAATTAAGAATCTAAAAGTTAAAATTAAATATTATTAAACATCTTATCTTCACCGTTCAAATTTTAGGTTTTTAATTCTTGTTTGGCATTAGTTTTACTTTATGTTTAAAAAGATGGGAATGATCTTGACACGAAACTAACAGCAAGCAAAACTAGTATCCACTCGGTAAACAATCTTAAAATCTGTTGGGGCCTTTGAATTCAGACAAAAAAAAAAAAAAAAATAGAATCCGCAAAAGAAGTAACAAAAACCCAAAAAGAAACAACTTTCTATAATAAGTGTGGATTACTAAATTAAATTCATAAGTTAAATCTATGACAAAAATGTTGTCAATTGATATACTAATTTAAACTCCCTAGTTTGAGACTAAAAACAACCTTAAATTAAGGTTAAAAAAATCCTAATAATTAAGAATCTAAAAGTTAAAATTATACATTATTGAACATCTTATTTTTACGGTTCAAATCTTAGGGTTTTAATTCTTGTTTCGCATTAGTTTTACCTAATGTTTATATTTCCTTTCATGTTTCGATTTTTTATTCTTCCTATAAATTTCTTCGACAAAACCGCAAGTAATTACAATGAATATTGGCCAAAAATAAGAACAAAATAAATAATTAAAAATTACTATTAGTTTTATTTAATTTAAATTACTCCTAGTTATAGCAATAAACTTGAGAATTCAACGAAATAGAAGAAGGTGAAAGCTTGAACTGCAATTATATTTCTTAATTGTCACAAATTAACTTAAACTCTCTCATTTTGTTGTCAGTAATTTGGACGCTCAACAAAAACAATGGCAAAAATGGTTTGGCGGCCTGCTGCCCTCTATCTTGCACTGGCCTCCCCTGCAAAATGCTTGGAGACATAATTGATCACATTTGTCATCGTCCCCACTTCCTGGAACACAACTCCCAATATGATTGCTTTTACAACATTTAACTCCATCGCCTTGACCAATCACCCCTTCAAAATCTGAAAAAAATTAAATTACCAACAAATAATTACTATAACAATACTATAATTTTATTTTTGTAAATTAAATAAGCAAAGGAAATAAATGAAATACACACTGATTTCTTACTTTATAGCTATGAACCCCTTTTATGTAAACAATGTTATATTTTATTAAACTGTTTATATATACTTGGTAGGCCAATAATAGTTTCGGATATGAAAGAAAAGATCACAAGTATTATATATGAAAAAAGATCTATTGCATTAAAGTAATTATGAAAGCTTATATGAGCACCATATTTTTTATATTTTCATGGCGAGATATGGCCATCATATTTAAAAGGTGTACTCTCCTACCGCATTGCAATAGAAAATTTTATTATTTTTGATGACTTGCTCCTAACACAACACTGTTGTGGATGAATAGTGACTACAACAGCACGGTCTTGTGGTTCCATGTTGTTCTAAATCATGTGTGTAAAACCTTACAATTAACGATGCAAGATCTGATAGCCATGCATGTAAAATATTTATTATGGATAATACTCCATTATATATAAACATATATTATATAAGATCGTGTACAAACCAATTAGTAGTATAAATATAAAGTGCTTCAAAATTTTCGAACAAAATATGGTGAAAAAGTTCAAAAACTCATGTAAGAAGCTGTAAACAATAATGGCTATTAACTAATAACTAAACCAACAACAACAAAAAATATTTTTATGATAGAGGAAATACAAGAGCACTATGAGTTTATGATCACGTGCCTACAATTTTATGTGTTTTTAAAGATATTTAAGTTTTTCTTTAATGTGAGAAATTAAGCTTTTTAAGAGTATATATCGTTTAAATTGGCTCCAATTTTTTCTACTTATGTTCTTGATCATACACTAACCACGTGCTTACAATTTTATGTGTTTTCAAATATATTTAAGAGTGAAATTACTCAAAATACTCTCATTCAGATCAATTATTAGATACCAATAGCCAAAAAGTTTAATTTATAAAAATTTAAAAACATTAAGATTCAATATCTTAAAGTTGAAATATTTAGGTTTAAAGTGTAAAACGTGAAAATTACTTCTTATTGGAGTCTGGTGTTGAACAATCTCATATGCCTATAGGGCGGGGGCAAGTGCCCCCTCTTGATTTTTTTTTTAATTCTTTACTAGTATAGGGGCATTAAAGTAAAGTGACCCTCCTTGAAAAAAGATTTGATGACTTAAAAAAATGAAGTTTTCAAAGTGATTTTATAGTTATTTTATGTAATTTTTAAATTCATATTTGGTTAATTTTACTAATCCCTCTATTTCACAATAAACAAGTTCCATTTGTCAAGTTTTTTATTCCACAAAAGTAGTATAAAATGAAATAATATTTTCAAATGTGTGATCATAATTTATTACATGTCATTATTATTAAATTAACAACTCATTATATTTAATGGTAAATATGAAATAAAAAATTAAATACATCATTAATATTTGAATATATTATAAATGATACTCTTTTTATGTAAAGAATAAGATAATTTTATTATTTAGGAGTATTATTTTTATTTAGTTATAAGGGCGCCTCCTCTTTATAAAATTCCTGCGTCCGGCCCTGGTCATATGGTTTAATGATAGTATAGGACTGCTTCCCTTTTAGCTCTTTAATTTTTCTTTTACTTTCTTGTGTTTTGTTTAGGCTCCATTTGTATGCTGAGAATCTTATATCAGAAAATAATTTGAAGGAAAAGGAAAGAAAAGAAATATAAGGGAAATGAAAAAATTAAAGAAAATTACTTTCTTACAAGTGTTTGGTTGACAATATAATTTGTAGGAAAATAAGCCTAAACTTTCTCATCACGCAAAAATCTTATTAAAAATGCAGGATGAGATTTGAAAGAAAAATTTTCTTGCAGGAAAATAATTAGTGGTAGGACATACAGTTGTCCATTGTACCAAACACACTTATGAGAAAATAAAATGTTACTTTTCTTGCATTCTTTTTATTTTCCTTTCCTTTACCATCATCCAAACGGAGTCTTAGGAAATTGATTTTTTTCAGTATTAAATTTACCATTTCAACAAAAATGTACAGCATTTAAGGCACATAATATAAATATGAACTACGCAATGGTATAGTTAGCAGCGGTTTACATTATTACATAAAAAATATTTCCTTAATAAATTTTGGATCAAATCTTCCGAATTAATTTTGAGACCCAAGTATATCATAACTGTTATCAATTACCATTAGTTATGCTTGATTGCCATAATAGACATCTTAATTAACACTATATAAACAGCACCCTCGATTAAAGGATTACTCCTCCCTCAAAACCCTAGACAATCTTTCACTTACGAAAAGAATGGCCAAATTCTTGACTATTGCTTTCACATCCCTCTTGGTGCTGCTCATGTTAAGCGCAGGTTATAGTCCTCATAAACTCATAGTGCTGCTCTTGTATTTCCTCTATCATAAAAATATTTTTTTGTTTTTGGTTTAGTTATTAGTTAATAACCATTATTGTTTACAGCTTCTTACATGAGTTTTTGAACTTTTTCACCATATTTTGTTCGAAAATTTTGAAGCACTTTATATTTATACTACTAATTGGTTTGTACACGATCTTATATATGTTTATATATAATGGTGTATTATCCATAATAAATATTTTACATGCATGGCTATCAGATCTTGCATCGTTAATTGTAAGGTTTTACACACATGATTTAGAACAACATGGAACCACAAGACCGTGCTGTTGTAGTCACTATTCATCCACAACAGTGTTGTGTTAGGAGCAAGTCATCAAAAATAATAAAATTTTCTATTGCAATGCGGTAGGAGAGTACACCTTTTAAATATGATGGCCATATCTCGCCATGAAAATATAAAAAATATGGTGCTCATATAAGCTTTCATAATTACTTTAATGCAATAGATCTTTTTTCATATATAATACTTGTGATCTTTTCTTTCATATCCGAAACTATTATTGGCCTACCAAGTATATATAAACAGTTTAATAAAATATAACATTGTTTACATAAAAGGGGTTCATAGCTATAAAGTAAGAAATCAGTGTGTATTTCATTTATTTCCTTTGCTTATTTAATTTACAAAAATAAAATTATAGTATTGTTATAGTAATTATTTGTTGGTAATTTAATTTTTTTCAGATTTTGAAGGGGTGATTGGTCAAGGCGATGGAGTTAAATGTTGTAAAAGCAATCATATTGGGAGTTGTGTTCCAGGAAGTGGGGACGATGACAAATGTGATCAATTATGTCTCCAAGCATCTTGCAGGGGAGGCCAGTGCAAGATAGAGGGCAGCAGGCCGCCAAACCATTTTTGCCATTGTTTTTGTTAAGCGTCCAAATTACTGACAACAAAATGAGAGAGTTTAAGTTAATTTGTGACAATTAAGAAATATAATTGCAGTTCAGGCTTTCACCTTCTTCTATTTCGTTGAATTCTCAAGTTTATTGCCTTAGAGGAGTATTTTAAATTAAATAAAACTAATAATAATTTTTAATTATTTATTTTGTTCTTATTTTTGGCCAATATTCATTGTAACTACTTGCGATTTTGTCGAAGAAATTTATAGGAAGAATAAAAAATCGAAACATGAAAGGAAATATAAACATTAGGTAAAACTAATGCCAAACAAAAATTAAAACCCTAAGATTTGAACCGTGAAAATAAGATGTCCAATAATGTATAATTTTAACTTTTAGATTCTTAATTGTTAGGATTTTTTTAACCTTAATTTAAGATTTTAAGATTGTTTACCGGGATATTAGTTTTGCTTACTGTTAGTTTCGTGTCAAGATCATTCCCATCTTTTTAAACATAAAGTAAAACTAATGCCAAACAAGAATTAAAAACCTTAAATTTGAACGAGGAAGATAAGATGTTTAATAACATTTAATTTTAACTTTTAGATTCTTAATTGTGAGGATTTTTAACATTAATTTAAGCTTGTTTTTAACCTCTAATTAAGGAGTTTAAATTTGCATATCAATTACGAAGATTTTGAAATTATGCATGTGTGCACACCTAGAAGGGACATGAATAGTTGTGTGCGTGGGTGTCCACGAACTATAGCAAATTTTAATTTTTCTCGCACAGGTATAATCGAGATATGCAAGTTAATTGTTTGCTTTGAGTTATTCTTGTATTACTTCATAATAGAATTACTTATGCATGCAGTGAGGTTTTCTAACTTTCTAATGCAAGAAATAAATAATAATCACAATAAGATAAACAGATTATGTGTAAAGTAAATTCCAAACACACAAGAACACTAAGATTTATATTTGGTTCGACCCCTTAGTCCCCCACTCTATGGGGCCTACATCCAAGGTCAGTATCAATTGATACCAAGCAGGTTTCCTTTACAATTAATAAATTAATTACAATAATTTCAACTCACTGCACAATTAAATTCAGAAAACTTTCTAAGCATACAGTTCCCTTGATGAAACATCCTCCCTTGAGCACCTCTGTTTCCTTGAGTACGTACCACTACTCCCTTGAACATCTCTGCCCCCTTGAACTCTCCTTGTACAATATTAAAGGAATTCCTTGCTTCACTCTAAAACCCCTTGTACACGATAAGAAATTTAAGAATAAAAAGGATTACAACTGAACACTATGGTTTTCAGCAATAATACTAAAATCAAAACACTTATGTAAAATTTTGTTTGATTTGAGGTTATGCATCAACAATAGAAGTTACTAAAATCTGAGTTGTCGAAATATATACTTATATACATAATATTTACACTATTATAAAAATAAAATTCTAATGCCTTGAATCAAATAAAATTTTACATTCTCTCATATTTTTGCATGTTCATTATATCCGTAGGTTAGATTATGAAATTGACGATCAAATGATGTTATATGAGAAGTGACCTAAGATAACTTACCTTTAATCGATCTTAGACAACTTTTACTCATATATATATATATATATAAAATAAGAAGTCAACGGATACTTTGTTGATAACTTGATATTGATTGGAGAAAAGATTGTGACAAGATTCTAACCAAACAAAAAGTCACGTTTTTAGCTTTTTAAAACAAACATTTGTTTTACCAAGTCAGGAGGAATTCCAAATATACCAACTCCTAATTATAGATAATAACTAGATAGAAAATATCATCCCAGCAAACTAAAACTTTGTCCCACGGGTTTGAAATATTCTGATCAAGTTTAGTTTGAAAATTAACCTTTCTTTGGTTAAAAGATATATTGTAGAAACAAGTTTTAAGCAACTAATTGTGATAACCAGATTTTCAGAAAATATTAAAATAAGAATTTAATAAAATACATTTTCAAACTATATCAAATAGTTGTGATTAAATGTCATCATATGAGATATGTGGAGTTATTGATATTATGAAATTATTTAAAAATGAAAACGAAATGAGAAAATTGATTAACTTATATTAGTTAATCATGTTATGTTAAATAAAGTTAAGATATTAAGTTTATAAAATAACTTATTTGTCAATGTAATAGTTAATAATTAAATAAGGAATTATTACATGATATGAGAAAGTTAATTATATTGTATAATGGTAATATATTGTGATTAAGTGTAGATAGACACATATATGTGAAACCATTAATTTTAATGGTTTAATTGAGAAATAAAAATAAATATAAAAAAAATTATAAGAAAGAGATTAACTTATATTAGTTAATCATTAAATGTTTAATAAAATGCTAAGCCTTGTTAATGTAATATTTAAATGGGAAATTATTTAATTATATAAAGAAAGAAATTATATTGTGTATGAAAGCTTTAGCATTATAATATGCTAAGCAAATGTAAATCAAGTTAAGTAGTTGATTAAGAATTATATGTATTATATAAATATATACACTAAATGAATTGTTTAAAAACAATTTATGGGATGAGGTAAGTAAAGTTGATTTTAGAATTTAAATAAGCTAATTAATTAATTAAAGGAATAACCTCAATTATCTAAATAATTGATATATATGTGGGTATTGGAATATATATCATAAATATAATTTATAAATATGTGCTATATTAAAATGCATAAATGGGAATATTATATGTAAGTATAACAATATAATGTATTAGTATATTTATATGTATGTAATAAAAGCTAAAGCTGGACTTAAGATTATAAAGGGAGCTTGATATTAGAGAAAGCAGGAGGTGGCTTACTCTAAGTTGTGGTTAGAATGACTAAGATAAAATTTAAGCATGAGCTGTAATGGTTTTAGACCATTAGAAAGCCATTAAATGCATGTTGTATCTGATAATTTAAAAGGAGTCTAGCAAAACATGAATCAATCTCAATTCTCTCTACCAGTCTAGCCCATCCGTTCCAATTTCTCTTTTCTCTCTCTATTACTAAACAATTATATTCTCAAGTCTTCAAGCTCTCTTGAGTTCGATTGTAACTATCAAATTTATGAAGATGATGAAGCTATAAACTTGAGTTGGGAAGAATTGAAAGCAACAAGGAGATGATATAGCTGCCTATTGCAAGTTAAAACATAATCAAATTCAAGAGCCTATAAGGTAACCGTGAGCTTTTGTTATGTTCATAGAAAATTAGTTAATCTATATTTAAATTGCTATAGTTGTTGTGTTGATTGAGTGGAATTGTTAGGATTTGTTAAGGAGGCTTTGTGCAGGGCACTTGGAGAGATAACGGTGGAAAAATTTGGGCTTAACCCTCCTTAAATGCCTACAAGTTCTGACTTTAATTAAAACCGTCGCACATGGTGTGTTTGATTAAATTCCTCTTAGAGGTTGTGAAGCTTTAAAAGTGAAAACTTCTTGTTATTGTGAGCAAGGTAGCTTATGTTTATAAAATATGATGTTTCCCAAATGGCTTAACTGAATTAGAAATGGTTTAGAAGCAAGTTTATGTGAATTGAACAATTTAGGTTCGGTTAGAAATTTGATGTGATTGGACAGTTTTGGGCCCATATAGAACCTGTCTAAGGCATCTATTTTGAATGGCTTATATTTTTTAAAAATAGTATAATATGCCATCTACAACATAGTAAAAGTTGACTTATATTGAATGTATGGTTTAAAAGATATTAAATTAGTTCACTTGAAATATGTGAGCAGCAACCCTTATGCAGCAACAGTTGCCCGCGAGCTGCAGGCAGCAGTTGCTGCGCACGCGAGTGCGCTGGCAGTCGCGCTGCGCTGCTTGGCATTCCAATTTCGTTTTAAGTTGAATCATGATGCAATAAATATAAATTATTACAAAATACATAAAAATTAAAATATTATCTATAATTAGTCTAAAATATTGTAAATAAATCTAATAATTTAGTAAAATCAAAAATGAGTTATTTAAGTGTGAAAATATAAATTTTAATCAAGATTCCTAGAACGCGTATAAATTGAACTATATAATAAGCTTCATAAATATGACGCGGGAGATTAAAAATACAAATTTGTCATAACATATATAGTTGACTTAAGTTTAATTCGAAGTTCATGGAGAATGTGTACATCAAGCTATCGAACTATTGAAAATCAATAGAAATTAATGTTATATATATATATATATAACAAGTCCAATGAAATGGGTAAAACTAAGATTGAGATGTTAAGCTTGAAAATTACAAGTTTAAATCAAATTCATGGAATGTGTTAGCATTAAGCAACATAATGATCTTATGTGTGTTACATAGGTGCTATACAATATCATAACGCTTTGAGTTCGCGCAATCACATAGAATCGATAGCTTTACATCGCGAAGGCAAGTATACTAACTTTCTTATTGAATTGAAAGTTTATTGCAAGTATTCTATCTTTCTTGTTGAATTAAAATCTTATTGCAAGTTCTTACAGTTATTTGTAAATTGGTTGATTATATGATAATGTGATATAAAAACCGTTGATATATGTTAGATAACGGAATTCGATGCTATATGTGAACTTGGTAATATGTTTATTTGTAAATAATGTATTAAATGTTTAAAATTGAAAACAAGATATGTAAACTGAAAAATGTGTATTTGATGCACAACATGAGATATAAATTGCATATTTATATAAATGCATTACATGAGCATTATGTTGCATTATGAAATGCGTAGAAAGAAATGTATGTCGTTGAATAGAATCTAGAGCATATTTGTTACGTGAAACATGAAATGTATAAATTGTTGGACTTGCTGAGCCATTGTGCTCATTCATTCTTACAAATAAATCTTATTCGCAGTTAAGGAAAGATTTATCAAGTAAATGCAACTGTATGGAAACAGAGTTCGTGTGGCAAACAAGCGTTTAACATTAATATGACGTGTTGTATACTAGGTCGTAATAGCTTATTAGAGATGTCAATGAAGGTGTTGAGTTCCTTAAAACTGATGTGGCAATACGGGTGCCTAGATGGCCTCCCGGATAGGACCTGTCGGGAGCCATTTTTTGAGAGAGACCATATTCTAGATATTCACAAATTTGAAGGTTAACTATCACTAATTATGAGTTAGTTAAAATAATTAACCTCTTAATTTATACACGGAATACAACGATTTTGGTAGGTTTATTATCTAAAATTAAAAGTATTTATTACACTTTTGAATTTTAAAAAAAGGATCAAATTATTTTTAAAAAGCCAAGATTAATCACTATATTAGGGACAATTGAGTATCATAAATTTATAAGAAAGCGAGAGCTTAGCAATCCCTGACAAAGCAAAATCTCGAAATCTCCTTACAAAAGAGAAAAAAATCAACCATCTCATGGCGAAAACAAGCCTTACAAAAAGGAAAAATAAACTCCACAAGAGAGAGAATAATTTATTAAATCAAAATAAGAAATATCTAGGAGACATCTCAGTTAATAAGATTAGTTTGCTTCTTGTATCATTTGAGGTCTAGATGTTTGTAGTAGGATTGTGTCGATGATATCATTTGAAGTGAAAAATTGGTTTTGTATTAAATATATTTTAAACCTTAAAGCTTTTCGCTTTTTACAATTTAAACCATAATATTTTACTTTAAGATAGTAAATCTTAATGTCTCTAAGATATTAAACCATATTATTTATTTTTTGCATTAGAAAGTTAGAAAACCTCACTGCATGCGTAGGTAATTCTATTATGAAATAATACAAGAACAACTCAAAGCAGACAACTAATTAATTTGCATGTCTGGATTACACCTGTGTGAGAAAAATTAAAATTTGGTATAGTTCGTGGACACCCACGCACATACCTATTCATCTCCCTTTTAGGTGTGCACACGTGCATACATAATTTCAAAATCTTTATAATTGATATGCTAATTTAAACTCCCTAATTAGAGGTTAAAAACAAGCTTAAATTAATGTTAAAAATCCTGACAATTAAGAATCTAAAAGTTAAAATTAAATATTATTAAACATCTTATCTTCACCGTTCAAATTTTAGGTTTTTAATTCTTGTTTGGCATTAGTTTTACTTTATGTTTAAAAAGATGGGAATGATCTTGACACGAAACTAACAGCAAGCAAAACTAGTATCCACTCGGTAAACACTCTTAAAATCTGTAGAGGCCTTTGAATTCACAAAAAAAAAAAAAATAGAATCCGCAAAAGAAGTAACAAAAACCCAAAAAGAAACAACTTTCTATAATAAGTGTGGATTACTAAATTAAATTCATAAGTTAAATCTATGACAAAAATCTTGTCAATTGATATACTAATTTAAACTCCCTAGTTTGAGACTAAAAACAACCTTAAATTTAAGGTTAAAAAAATCCTAACAATTAAGAATCTAAAACTTAAAATTATACATTATTGAACATCTTATTTTTACGGTTCAAATCTTAGGGTTTTAATTCTTGTTTCGCATTAGTTTTACCTAATGTTTATATTTCCTTTCATGTTTCGATTTTTTATTCTTCCTATAAATTTCTTCGACAAAACCGCAAGTAATTACAATGAATATTGGCCAAAAATAAGAACAAAATAAATAATTAAAAATTACTATTAGTTTTATTTAATTTAAATTACTCCTATAAGGCAATAAACTTGAGAATTCAACGAAATAGAAGAAGGTGAAAGCTTGAACTGCAATTATATTTCTTAATTGTCACAAATTAACTTAAACTCTCTCATTTCGTTGCCAGTAATTAGGACGCTCAACAAAAACAATGGCAAAAATGGTTTGGCGGTTTGCTGCCCTCTATCTTGCACTGACCTCCCCTGCAAGATGTTTGAAGACATAATTGATCACATTTGTCATCGTCCCCACTTCCTGGAACACAACTCCCAATATGATTGCTTTTACAACATTTCACTTCGTCGCCTTGACCCATCACTACTTCAAAATCTGAAAAAATTAAATTACCAACAAATAATTACTACAACAATACTATACTTTTATTTTTGTAAATTAAATAAGCAAAGGATATAAATGCAATACACACTGATTTCTTAATTTATAGCTATGAACACCTTTTATGTAAACAATGTTATATTCTTATTAAACTGTTTTATATATACTTGGTAGGCCAATAAGAGTTTCGGATATGAAAGAAAAGATCACAAGTATTATATATGAAAAAGATCTATTGCATTTAAGTAATTATGAAAGCTTATATGAGCACCATATTTTTTATATTTTCATGGCAAGATATGGAATAGAAAATTTTATTATTTTTGATAACTTGCTCTTAACACAACACAGTTGCGGATGAATAATGACTACAACAACACGGTCTTGTGGTTCTGTGTTGTTCTAAATCATGTATGTAAAACCTTACAATTAAGGATGCAAGATCTGATAGTCATGCATGTAAAATATTTGCTATGGATAATACTCCATTATATATAAACACATATTATATAAGATCGTGTACAAACCAATTAGTAGTATAAATATAAAGTGCTTCAAATTTTTCGAACAAAATATGGTGAAAAAAATTCAAAAACTCATGTAAGAAGCTGTAAACAATAATGGCTATTAACTAATAACTAAACAACAACACCAAAAAATATTTTTATGATAGAGGAAATTCAAGAGCACTATGAGTTTATGAGGACTATAACCTGCGCTTAACATGAGCAGCACCAAGAGGGATGTGAAAGCAATAGTCAAGAATTTGGCCATTCTTTTCTTAAGTGAAAGATTGTCTAGGGTTTTGAGGGAGGAGTAATCCTTTAATCGATGGTGCTGTTTATATAGTGCTAATTAAGATGTCTATTATGGCAATCAAGCATAACTAATGGTAATTGATAACAGTTATGATATACTTGGGTCTCAAAATTAATTCGGAAGATTTAATCTAAAATTTATTAAGGAATTTTTTTTATGTAATAATGTAAACCGCTGCTAACTATACCATTCCCTAGTACATATTTATATTATGTGACTTAAATGCTGTACATTTTTGTTGAAATGGTAAATTTAATACTGAAAAAAATCAATTTCTTAAGGCTCCGTTTGGATGATGGTAAAGGAAAGGAAAATAAAAAGAAAGCAAGAAAAGTAACACTTTATTTTCTCATAAGTGTGTTTGATACAATGGAAATTGTATGTCTTACCACTAACTATTTTCCTAGAAGAAAATTTTTCTTTTAAATCTCATCTTGCATTTTTTTTATAAGATTTGTGCGTGATGAGAAAGTTTAGGCTTATTTTCCTACAAATTATATTGTCAACCAAACACTTGTGGGAAAGTAATTTTCTTTATTTTTTCTTTTCCTTTACATTTCTTTCCTTTCCTTTTCCCTCAAATTATTTTCTGATATAAGATTCTCGACATACAAATGGAGTCTAAAGAAAACACAAGAAATCAAAAGAAAAATTAAAGAGCTAAAAAGGGAAGCAGGCCTATACTATCATTAAACCATATGACCAGGGCCGGACGCAAGAATTTTATGAAGAGGAGGCACCCTTATAACTAAATAAAAATAATACTCCTAAATAATGAAATTACCTTATTCTTTACACAAAAAGAATATCATTTATAATATATTCAAATATTAATGATTTATTTAATTTTTTATTTCATATTTACCATTAAATATAATGAGTTGTTAATTTAATAATAGTGACATGTAATAAATTATGATGACACATTTGAAGATATTATTTCGTTTTATACTACTTTTGTGGAATAAAAAACTTGACAAATGGAAGTTGTTTATTGTGAAATAGAGGGAATAATAAAATTAACCAAATATGAATTTAAAAAATACATAAAAATAACTATAAAATCACTTTTAAAACTTCATTTTTTTTAAGTCGTCAATTTTTTTTAGGAGGGTCACTTTACTTTAATGCCCCTATACCAGTAAAGAATAAAAAAAATCAAGAGGGGGCACTTACTCCCCTGCCCTATAGGCATATGAGATTGTTCAACACCAGACTCTGATAAGAAGTAATTTTCACGTTTTACACTTTAAACCTTAATATTTTAACTTTAAGATATTGAACCTTAATGTGTTTAAATTTTTATAAATTAAATCTTTTGGCTACCGATATGTAATAATCGATCCGAATGAGAGTATTTTGAGTAATTTCACTCTTAAATATATTTGAAAACACATAAAATTGTAAGCACATGGTTAGTGTATGATGAAAAAAATAAGTAGAAAAAATTGGAGCCAATTTAAGCGATATATACTCTTAAAAAACCTAATTTCTCACATTAAAGAAAAACTTAAATATATTTAAAAACACATAAAATTGTAGGCACGTGATTATTGTACGATGAAAGAAAATGTGGAAAATTTACAACTAATATAAACAATATACCTTTAAAAGATTTGATTATCCTTTCATTTTAAGTCACGTGACTTATTCGGGTAAAAAATGCTAAATTCAGTGGCCAAAAGGTTTAATTTATAAAAACTTAATACTTGGTTTAATTTATAAGCAGATTATGTAAAGTAAATTCCAAACACACAAGTACACCAAGATTTATACTTGGTTCAACCCCTTAGTCCCTACTCTATGGGCCTACATCCAAGGTCAAGTATCAATTGATACTAAGCAGTAGGTTTCCTTTACTATTAATAAATCAATTACAATAATATCAACTCCCTGCACAATTGAATTCAAAAAACTTTCTGAGCACACAGATACTTGAGGAAATCTCCTTCCTTCAGCACCTCTGTTCCTTTGAGTACCACTACTCTCTTGGACATCTCTGGCCTCTTGAACTCTCCTTGTACAATATTAAAAAAAAAACTCTTACTTCACTCTAAAACCCCTTGTACAAGATAAGAAATTTAAGAATAAAAGGGATTACAACTGAACACTATGCTTTCCCACGAGTTTGAAATATTTTGATCAAGTTTAGTTTGAAAATTAAGCTTTATTTGTTTAAAAAGATATATTGTAGAAACAAGTTAATTTTAAGCAACTATTCCTCCATTAAAAAGAGTTTGTTATGGAAACAACCATATCAATATATCTTTTGAAAATAATCTCGGTCAAATATGGTACCTTCTAATAATTAAAAATATTTTACCATCTGAAATTTTTTACCACACTAGAGATTAGAAAAATCTATTTTTTTTCTTAATTAAAAATCAGTGCCTTGATTATATGAAAAATGCTAAAAACCTTACATTTATTTCTAGACCCAATCAATCTTTGATCTTCATAATTCACTGTACTTGAGCAATATTCCAACAGCCTTGTATCACCAATCCTTGAGAATTTTTCAGCTCAATTTCTAAATCTGTAACACCATGCAAGATACTACAAAAGCCCAATTTGTCATCATTAAAACCAAAAACATGTAAATCAACAGATTTTAGTCATAATTTTCGAGATTTAAATTATGCATTTAATTTTTGTTTTATTTATTTATTATTATTTGTAATCCACACTTATTATACAAAGGCATCTTCTGGGGGTTTTGTTAATTCTTTTTTGGATTCCAAATTATTTTTTATTTTATTTTTTTGTGACTTCAAAGGCCCATAGCAGATTTAAAGAGTGTTTTCTTAGTGGATATTAGTTTTCCTTGGCGCTATTTTTGTGTCAAGATTCCAATCTTTTTGATGATAAGAACTTCATCTCTCAAAAAACATCAATTAATAAAAATAAATTTAACATACCGAGATAAATTAATTTTTTTGCCTTTTCAATGTTTATTGCCTCTTCAAACTTCTATTTTTTACAACAAACACTTATATTCGACGAAGCGTTAATGTAGCCCTAGAAAGATTCAGCTCATATTGATAGTTACTTTATATACCTACATGAAAAATTAGATTTTAGAGGTTAATTTCTTCACCAATTAAGAAACAGGTATTTTTATTTGCTGATAAAATCATGCAACCTTTAACAATCCAACGAATAAATTTGAGTAGTTTAAGAATCACAAATAAAAGTATTTTAAAGTTTAATTAGTTTATTACTACCTTCAGATTTGTACTAGTTTTTTCTTTTTTACAAATATTTTGTTTTCAAACTTTCACTAGATTTAAACATATTTTTGCATCCTCCAAGTTGCATTCGAAAGCATTAACCCGATAGCATTATATTAATTTTTTATATTAATACATATGCTTAATGTTACTAAACAAGAATAACTTTGTGAAATATGATATAAAGGAGACAAAAATATAAAGGTTGCCTTTTCAACGTTGATTGTATTTTCAAGCTTCTTGAAGCTTTTTTTTTGGAGTTGGATCCCTTTTATTACACTTTCCCTCCAATTCTATCTAATACATCATAGTTTTATAATTTTGGATAGTATAATTGAAATCAAAATCAAACAATTAATTTATAATATTGAGTAACATAATTGTTCAAAAAATAAAAGTAATCTAACCCTTTTTCATCATTTAATAATTAACATGTGAATTTTTCATTAAAGTTTGAATGGTTAAAAATTCTTTTAAACTTTTAACGGTAAAATAAGTTTAATGATTCTAATTTTTGTAGGATTGATCTTAATATCATTAACAATCTATTAACGTATTATCTCATGTCAAGGTTTTTACTTTTTAATGATAAGAATCTCATCTCACCAATCTGTTGCCTTTTTAGGGGTTGTCTTTTCAAGCTTCTAGACAACAAGCACTTATATTCAACTAAGAATTGTAACAAGAATCAACACGTGTTGATAGTTACTCATATACGTATGTCAAAAATTGAATTGTATGAATTAAATTTTTTACCAATTAAAAAATGAGTAATTTTATTTGCTAATAAAATTATGCAACCTGTAACAATCCAACCAACAAGTAAATAACCAAAATGCTTTTCCAGTAACAAAAAATTGATCACGTCTGTGAGCCTCTATTGGAATGAATTGGAATCCAATCCTGTCTGTATCAAAATGAGAAACATTTGAATTCTCTTTTATACGATTACCCTCACAAATATAAAGAAATTACTTTTCATGTTCATACCCGACAAAGATATGAGCAACTGTGTTTGTTTAGATAGATAAGTAATTTGTACGGTAAAGAAAATATAATATTTATTTACATAAAAAGGGTTCTTAGCTGTAAAATAGTCAGTAATTTTTATGTTACCTATTTTCTTTGCTTATTTTATTCACAAAAATGAAATCATAGTGTTATAATAATTATTTGTGGGTAACTTTTTTTTTCTTCTATAGATTTTGATGGGGTGATGGGTCAAAGCAATGCAAAGGTGGAATGTTGTAAAATCCATCATATTAGGAGTTGTATTCCTGGAAGAGGGGATGATGCCAAATGCGAGGAATTATATCACCAATCATTTTGCTCTAAAGGAAACAATGCTAGATAGAGGGCAAAAGCCGCCAAACTGTTTTTGCCATTTTTTTGTTTTTGTTTTTTTATTTATTACAGTCTAAAAGACTGAAATATATTAAAATTATAATAAGTTACAAAAAATAAAAGATTATAATAAAAGAATTAAAATAATAATTCTTTTAAACAAAACAAAAGAAGGGTCAATCGTACCAATAGGGTTAGTGAACACCATATAAATTTTTGAAATATAGTCATACCCCAAAAATAATAATAGAATACGTAAATTTAAACCGTTCACCAACACGAGCAATAGAAGAACAAGCCGCTATGGTAACACCACATCTTAATCTGAACAATATTTATCTTCAACAATTCATACACCAGAAAAATCTCATGAACTAGATTTTTTTTCCCAAATAGATAAAGCAAAATCTCCAAATCTCCTTACAAAAGAGAAAAAAAATCAACCATCTCATGGCGAAAATAAGTCTTACAAAAAGAAAAAATAAACTCTACAAGAGGGAGAATAATTTATTAAATCAAAATAAGAAATATTTAGGAGACATCTCAGTCAATAAGATTAACTTGCTTCATGTATCATTTGAGGTCTAGATGTTTGTAGTAGGATTGTGTCGATGATATCATTTGAAGTGAAAAATTGGTTTTGTATTAAACACATTTTAAACCTGAAAACTTTTAGCTTTTTACAATTTAAACCATAATATTTTACTTTAACATATTAAATCCTAATGTCTCTAAGTTTTTATAAATTAAACATTTTGGCCACCGAATTTAGCATTTTTTACCAGAATAAGTCACGTGACTTAAAATGAAAGGATAATTAAATCTTGTAAGGGTATATATTATTTATATTAGTTGCAAAATTTTTACATTTTCCTTCTTCATCATACAATAATCACATGCCTACAATTTTATGTGTTTTTAAAGATATTTAAGTTTTTCTTTAATGTGAGAAATTAAGCTTTTTAAGAGTATATATCGTTTAAATTGGCTCCAATTTTTTCTACTTATGTTCTTGATCATACACTAACCACGTGCTTACAATTTTATGTGTTTTCAAATATATTTAAGAGTGAAATTACTCAAAATACTCTCATTCAGATCAATTATTACATACCAATAGCCAAAAAGTTTAATTTATAAAAATTTAAAGACAATAAGGTTCAATATCTTAAAGTTGAAACATTAAGGTTTAAAGTGTAAAACGTGAAAATTACTTCTTATCGGAGTCTGCTGTTGAACAATCTCATATGCCCATAGGGCGGGGGCAAGTGCCCCCTCTTGATTTTTTTTAATTCTTTACTAGTATAGGAGCATTAAAGTAAAGTGACCCTCCTTAAAAAAAGATTTGATGACTTAAAAAAATGAAGTTTTAAAAGTGATTTTATAGTTATTTTATGTATTTTTTAAATTCATATTTGGTTAATTTTGTTATTCCCTCTATTTCACAAGAAACAAGTTCCATTTGTCAAGTTTTTTATTCCACAAAAGTAGTATAAAATGAAATAATATTTTCAAATGTGTAATCATAATTTATTACATGTCACTATTATTAAATTAACAACTCATTATATTTAATGGTAAATATGAAATAAAAAATTAAATACATCATTAATGTTTGAATATATTATAAATGATACTCTTTTTATGTAAAGAATAAGGTAATTTTATTATTTAGGAATATTATTTTTATTTAGTTATAAGGGCGCCTCCTCTTTATAAAATTCTTGCGTCCGGCCCTGGTCATATGGTTTAATGATAGTATAGGACTGCTTCCCTTTTAGCTCTTTAATTTTTCTTTTACTTTCTTGTGTTTTCTTTAGGCTCCATTTGTATGTCGAGAATCTTATATCAGAAAATAATTTGAAGGAAAAGGAAAGGAAAGAAATATAAGGGAAATGAAAAAATTAAAGAAAATTACTTTCTTACAAGCGTTTGGTTGACAATATAATTTGTAGGAAAATAAGTCTAAACTTTCTCATCACGCAAAATTTTTATTTAAAATGCAGGATGAGATTTGATAGATAAATTTTCTTGCAGGAAAATAGTTAGTGGTAAGATATACAGTTTCCATTGTACCAAACACACTTATGAGAAAATAAACGGTTACTTTTCTTGCTCTCTTTTTATTTTCCTTTCCTTTACCATCATCCAAACGGAGCCTTAGGAAATTGATTTTTTTCAGTATTAAATTTACCATTTCAACAAAAATGTACAGCATTTAAGTCGCATAATATAAATATGTACTGGGGAATGGTATAGTTAGCAGCGGTTTACATTATTACATAAAAAAAATTTCCTTAATAAATTTTAGATTAAATCTTCCGAATTAATTTTGAGACCCAAGTATATCATAACTGTTATCAATTACCATTAGTTATGCTTGATTGCCATAATAGACATCTTAATTAGCACTATATAAACAGCACCATCGATTAAAGGATTACTCCTCCCTCAAAACCCTAGACAATCTTTCACTTAAGAAAAGAATGGCCAAATTCTTGACTATTGCTTTCACATCCCTCTTGGTGCTGCTCATGTTAAGCGCAGGTTATAGTCCTCATAAACTCATAGTGCTCTTGAATTTCCTCTATCATAAAAATATTTTTTGGTGTTGTTGGTTTAGTTATTAGTTAATAGCCATTATTGTTTACAGCTTCTTACATGAGTTTTTGAATTTTTTTCACCATATTTTGTTCGAAAATTTTGAAGCACTTTATATTTATACTACTAATTGGTTTGTACACGATCTTATATAATATATGTTTATATATAATGGAGTATTATTCATAGCAAATATTTTACATGCATGGCTATCAGATCTTGCATCGTTAATCGTAAGGTTTTACACACATGATTTAGAACAACACGGGACCACAAGACCGTGTTGTTGTAGTCATTATTCATCCGCAACTGTGTTGTGTTAGGAGCAAGTTATCAAAAATAATAAAATTTTCTATTGCAATACGGTAGGAGAGTACACCTTTAAATATGATGGCCATATCTTGCCATGAAAATATAAAAAATATGGTGCTCATATAAGCTTTCATAATTACTTAAATGCAATAGATCTTTTTCATATATAATACTTGTGATCTTTTCTTTCATATCCGAAACTATTATTGGCCTACCAAGTATATATAAAACAGTTTAATAAGAATATAACATTGTTTACATAAAAGGGGTTCATAGCTATAACATTGTTGGTAATTTAATTTTTTTTCAGATTTTGAAGTGGTGATGGGTCAAGGCGATGAAGTGAAATGTTGTAAAAGCAATCATATTGGGAGTTGTGTTCCAGGAAGTGGGGACGATAACAAATGTGATCAATTATGTCTCCAAGCATGTTGCAGGGGAGGCCAGTGCAAGATAGAGGGCAGCAGGCCGCCAAACCATTTTTGTCATTGTTTTTGTTGAGCGTCCAAATTATTGACAACAAAATGAGAGAGTTTAAGTTAATTTGTGACAATTAAGAAATATAATTGCAGTTCAAGCTTTCACCTTCTTCTATTTCGTTGAATTCTCAAGTTTATTGCCTTATTGGAGTAATTTAAATTAAATAAAACTAATAATAATTTTTAATTATTTATTTTGTTCTTATGTTTGGCCAATATTCATTGTAACTACTTGCGATTTTGTCGAAGAAATTTATAGGAAGAATAAAAAATCGAAACATGAAAGGAAATATAAACATTAGGTAACACTACAGCCAAACAAAAATTAAAACCCTAAGATTTGAACCGTGAAAATAAGATGTTCAATAACGTATAATTTTAACTTTTAGATTCTTAATTGTTAGGATTTTTTTAACCTTAATTTAAGATTTTAAGATTGTTTACCGGGATATTAGTTTTGCTTACTGTTAGTTTCGTGTCAAGATCATTCCCATCTTTTTAAACATAAAGTAAAACTAATGCCAAACAAGAATTAAAAACCTTAAATTTGAACGGAGAAGATAAGATGTTTAATAACATTTAATTTTAACTTTTAGATTCTTAATTGTTAGGATTTTTAACATTAATTTAAGCTTGTTTTTAACGTCTAATTAAGGAGTTTAAATTTGCATATCAATTACGAAGATTTTGAAATTATGTATGTGTGCACACCTAGAAGGGAGATGAATAAGTGTGTGCGTGGGTGTCCACGAACTATAACAAATTTTAATTTTTCTCGCACAGGTATAATCCAGTCATGCAAGTTAGTTGTTTTCTTTGAGTTATTCTTGTATTACTTCATAATAGAATTACTTATGCATGTAGTGAGGTTTTCTAACTTTCTAATGCAAGAAATAAATAATAATCACAATAAGATAAACAGATTATGTGTAAAGTAAATTTCAAATACACAAGTACACTAAGATTTATACTTGGTTCGGCCCCTTAGTCCCCCACTTTATGGGGCCTACATCCAAGGTCAGTATCAATTGATACCAAGCAGGTTTCTTTTACTATTAATAAATCAATTACAATAATTTCAACTCACTGCACAATTAAATTCAGAAAACTTTCTAAGCATACAGTTCCCTTGAGGAAACCTCCTCCCTTGAGCACCTCTGTTCCCTTGAGTACGTACCACTACTCCCTTAACATCTCTGCTCCCTTAAACTCTCCATGTACAATATTAAAGGAACTTATTGCTTCACTCTGAAACCCCTTGTACACGATAAGAAATTTAAAAATAATTAAAAAGGATTACAACTGAACACTATGATTTTCAGCAATAATACTAAAATCAAAACACTTATGTAAAATTTTGTTTGATTTGAGGTTATGCATCAATAATAGAAGTTACTAAAATCTGAGTTGTCGAAATATATACTTATATACATAATATTTACACTATTATAAAAATAATATTCTAATGCCTTGAATCAAATGAAATTTTACATTCTCTCATAATTTTGAATGTTCATTATATCCGTACGGTTATATTATGAAGTTGACGATCAAATGATGTTAAATGAGAAGTGGCCTAAGATAACTTATCTTAAATCGATCTAAGATAACTTTCACTCATACATACATATATATATATATATATATATGTGTGTGTGTGTGTGTGTGTAATAAGAAGCCAACAGCTACTTTGTTGATAACTTGATATTGATTGGAGAAAAGATTGTGACAAGATTCGAACCAAACAAAAAGTCACGTTTTTAGCTTTTTAAAACAAACATTTGTTTTACCAAGTCAGGAGGAATTCCAAGTATACCAACTCCTAATTATAGATAATAACTAGATAGAAAATATCATCCCAGCAAACTAAAACTTTGTCCCACGGGTTTAAAATATTTTGATCAAGTTTAGTTTGAAAATTAAGCTTTCTTTGTTTAACAGATATATTATAGAAACAAGTTTTAAGCAACTAATTGTGATAACTCAGATTTTCAGAAAATATTAAAATAAGAATTTAATAAAATACATTTTCAAACTATATCAAATAGTTGTGATTAAATGTCATCATATGAGATATGTGGAGTTATTGATATTATGAAATTATTTAAAAATGAAAACGAAATGAGAAAATTGATTAACTTATATTAGTTAATCATGTTATGAAAAATAAAGTTAAGATATTAAATTTATAAAATAACTTAATTGTCAATGTAATAGTTAATAATTAAATAAGGAATTATTATATGATATGAGAAAGTGAATTATATTGTATAATGGTAATATATTGTGATTAAGTGTAGAATGGTAATGGTTTCACATATATGTGAAACCATTAATTTTAATGGTTTAATTGCGAAATGAAAATAAATATAAAAAAAATTATAAGAAAGAGATTAACTTATATTAGTTAATCATTAAATGTTTAATAAAATGCTAAGCCTTGTTAATGTAATATTTAAATGGGAAATTATTTAATTATATAAAGAAAGTAATTATATTGTGTATGAAAGCTCTAGCGTTATAATATGCTAAGCAAATGTAAATCAAGTTAAGTAGTTGATTAAGAATTATATGTATTATATAAATATATACACTAAATGAATTGTTTAAAAACAATTTATGGGATGAGGTAAGTAAAGTTGATTTTAGAATTTAAATAAGCTAATTAATTAATTAAAGGAATAACCTCAATTATCTAAATAATTGATATATATGTGGGTATTGGAATATATATCATAAATATAATTTATAAATATGTGCTATATTAAAATGCATAAATGGGAATATTATATGTAAGTATAACAATATAATGTATTAGTATATTATATGAGCTGTAATGGTTTTAGACCATTAGAAAGCCATTAAATGCATGTTGTATCTGATAATTTAAAAGGAGTCTAGCAAAACATGAATCAATCTCAATTCTCTCTACCAGTCTAGCCCATCCGTTCCAATTTCTTTTTTCTCTCTCTATTACTAAACAATTATATTCCCAAGTCTTCAAGCTCTCTTGAGTTCGATTGCAACCATCAAATTTATGAAGATGATGAAGCTATAAACTTGAGTTGGGTAGAATTGAAAGCAACAAGGAGATGATATAGTTGTCTATTGCAAGTTAAAACATAATCAAATTCAAGAGGCTATAAGGTAACCGTGAGCTTTTGTTATGTTCATAGCAAATTAGTAAATCTATATTTAAATTGCTATAGTTGTTGTGTTGATTGAGTGGAATTGTTGGGATTTGTTAACGAGGCTTTGTGCAGGGCACTTGGAGAGATAAGGGTGAAAAAATTTGGGCTTAACCCTCCTTAAATGCCTATGAGTTCTGACTTTAATTAAAACTGTCGCACATGGTGTGTTTGATTAAATTCCTCTTAGAGGTTGTGAAGCTTTAAAAGTGAAAACTTCTTGTTATTGTGAGCAAGGTAGCTTATGTTTATAAAATATGATGTGCCCCAAATGGCTTAACTGAATTAGAAATGGTTTAGAAGCAAGTTTATGTGAATTGAACAATTTTGGTTCGGTTAGAAATTTGATGCGACTGGACAGTTTTGGGCCCATATAGAACCTGTCTAAGACATCTATTTTGAATGGTTTACATTTTTTAAAAATAGTATGATATGCCATCTACAACATATTAAAAGTTGGCTTATATTGAATATATGGTTTAAAAGATATTAAATCGCAAAATAGTTCACTTGAAATATGTGAGCAGCAGCCCTTATGCAGCAACAGTTGCCAGCGAGCTGCAGGCAGCAGCAGTTGTTGCGCACGCGAGTGCGCTGGCAGTCGCGTTGCGCTGCTTGGCGTTCCAATTTCGTTTTAAGTTGAATCATGATGCAATAAATATAAATTATTACAAAATACATAAAAATTAAAATATTATCTATAATTAGTCTAAAATATTGTAAATAAATCTAATAATTTAGTAAAATCAAAAATGAGTTATTTAAGTGTAAAAATATAAATTTTAATCAAGATTCCTAGAACGCGTATAAATTGAACTATATAATAAGCTTCATAAATATAACGCGGGAGATTAAAAATACAAATTTGTCATAACAGATATAGTTGACTTAAGTTTAATTCGAAGTTCATGGAGAATGTGTACATCAAGCTATCGAACTATTGAAAATCAATAAAAATTAATGAATTATGTGTGTGTGTGTGTGTGTGTAAATATATATATATATATATAACAAGTCCAATGAAATGGGTAAAACTAAGATTGAGATGTTAAGCTTGAAAATTACAAGTTTAAATCAAATTCATGGAATGTGTTAGCATTAAGCAACATAATAGCCTTATGTGTGTTACATAGGTGCTATACAAGATCATAATGCTTTGAGTTCGCGTAATCACATAGAATCGATAGCTTTACATCATGAAGGCAAGTATACTAACTTTTTTATTGAATTGGAAGTTTATTGCAAGTATTCTATCTTTCTTGTTGAATTAAAATCTTATTGTAAGTTCTTACAGTTATTTGTAAATTGGTTGATTATATGATAATGTGATATAAAAACCGCTGATATATGTTAGATAACGGAACTCGATGCTATATGTGAACTTGGTAATATGTTTATTTGTAAATAATGTATTAAATGTTTAAAATTGAAAACAAGATATGTAAACTGAAAATTGTGTATTTGATGCACAACATGAGATATAAATTGCATATTTATATAAATGCATTACATGAGCATTATGTTGCATTATGAAATGCACAGAAAGAAATGTATGTCGTTGAATAGAATCTAGATCATATTTGTTACGTGAAACATGAAATGTATAAATTGTTGGACTTGCTGAGCCGTTGTGCTCATTCATTATTACAAATGAATCTTATTTGCAGTTAAGAAAAGATTTATTAAGTAAATACAGCCGAATGGAAACAGAGTTTGTGTGGCAAACAAACGTTTAACATTAATATGACGTGTTGTATACTAGGTCGTAATAGCTTATTAGAGATGTCAATGAAGGTGTTGAGTTCCTTAAAACTGATGTGGCAATACGGGTGCCTAGATGGCCTCCCGGATAGGACCTTTCGGGAGCCATTTTTTGAGAAAGACTATATTCTAGATATTCACAAATTCAGAGGTTAGCTATCACTAATTATGAGTTAGTTAAAATAATTAACCTCTTAATTTATACCCGGAATACAACGATTTTGGTAGGTTTATTATCTAAAATTAAAAGTATTTATTTCAGTTTTGAATTTTTTTCAAAAAAGGATCAAATTATTTTTAAAAAGCCAAGATTAATCATGTTAGAATCGATGGATTACACACGCACACAACAGTATAGAAATATCACAGAGATTTACGTGGTTCCCCAAAACCTGGGTACGTCCACGGGCGGCTAGTTGTTTTATTGATTCTCTTGATTATGTTATATAGAGCTTTACAATAGATAGTATTTATAGCTATTAATCCTATTCCAACCCTACGTCACATTATGTCTCAACTACCCATAATGTCCTATCATAAATCAAATAGGAAAACTGAATTCGCCGAACGGCGAGCCCCGCGCTGTTCCTTAGCTTCCACTGGCGCGCCCCGCGCTAGTCCATCCGAACCTGAAATCCGCTTGTGGCGCGCCCCGCGCCGTTTCAAGCCCAGCAACGGCGCGTCCCGCGCTACCCATGCAGAACACCACAAAAGCCTTAGCGCGCCCCGCGCCACTCTGATGCTGTGCAATAGCGCGCCCCGCGCCGTACCTACAATGACTCTGTACCATACCGCGGGGGCCTCCGCCCCCCGCACCCCCCAAACCCTTTGTTCAGTTCCGATGGCCCAGTGCGTCGCGAAACTCCGCTCCGCACTCGGCCTTTACCGTAAACTTCTCAGTTATAAGTCACAAGTTCCAACAATCTCCACCTTGGCGAATAACCTCGCCTATTTAGAAGATAAGCCACTTGTTCCAACCGGTTGGGGGAAATACACCTCTCTAGCATGTAGAGACATTAACCAAGTCCAAGCAATGCTTGAACTTGTTCGCGGTCACAGTTTTTGTCAACATGTCAGCTGCATTCTCTGAAGTGTGCACCTTTTCCAATATCACATCACCCATAGCTATCAACTCTCTCACTTTGTGAAACCTTACACCGATATGCTTGGTCCTTGCATGATACACCTGATGCTTTGCCAAGTAAATGGCACTTTGACTATCACAATACAGCTGCACTCCTCCTTTATCTATGCCCAACTCATTCACAAAACCCTTCAACCACAATGCTTCCTTTCCAGCCTCAGCCAATGCCATATACTCAGACTCAGTAGTAGATCGAGCTACTAGAGATTGTACCATGGATCTCCAACAAATCGGTCCACCTGCTAGTGTAAACATATACCCTGTTGTAGATCTCAAATCATCCAACCTCCCAGCATAATCCGCATCTACATACCCCACAACTAAAATCTGATCTTGTGGCTTCACAAACATTATCCCATGATTTGCAGTGCCCCGCAAGTATCTGAATACCCACTTAACCGCTTTCCAGTGTTCTCTACCTAGATTTGCCATGTATTTGCTCATTGTGCTGACTGCATGTGCCAAATCGGGTCTTATACATACCATCGCATACATCAAGCAACCGACTGTGCTTGCATAAGGCACGTTCGACATATCCCGAATCGCTTCTTCTGACTTCGGACACTGTGCTGTAGACAACCTGATGTGACTTGCCAATGGAGTGCTGACCTGTTTAGCATTAGCCATACTAAACCTCTCCAACACTTTCTCCACATAATTTTTCTGTGACAACCATAACTTACCAGCTGTCCTATTCCTGTGAATCTCCATTCCAAGTATTTTCTTAGCAGCACCCAAGTCCTTCATGTCAAACTCCTTTCCCAACAAGGCCTTCAACCTGTTGACTTCAACCATACTCTTTGCAGCAATAAGCATATCATCCACATACAGTAACAGAAAAATATAGGAATCATCCTCAAGACTCTTAACATACACGCAACAATCATACTCACATCGAGTGAATCCGATCCGGATCATGAAAGAATCGAACTTCTTATACCATTGTCTTGGAGACTGTTTCAGCCCATACAGTGATTTCTTCAATCTGCAAACCATGTGCTCAGTCTCCGGCTGCTTGAACCCCTCAGGCTGCTCCATGAATATAACTTCCTCCAAATCACCATGGAGAAAAGCTGTCTTCACATCAAGCTGCTCCAACTCTAGATCATAGCTAGCCACCAATGCCAATATAATCCTGATTGAAGTATGTCTCACTACTGGAGAAAACACCTCATCATAGTCAATTCCCTTCCTCTGTGAATATCCCTTTGCAACTAATCGAGCCTTGAATCTTTCCCTTTCCTTTTCTGATACAACTTCTTTCTTCTTGTATACCCACTTGCACCCCACTGGTTTCTTTCCCTCAGGCAATTCTGTCAATTCCCAAGTCTCATTTTTCCTCAATGACTCCATCTCCTCTACCATGGCCTCCATCCATCTGTCCTGTTCAGGACTATCAATGGCCTCCTGAAAAGTAGACGGATCCCCACTAGTGGTAGATAGAGCATATGCAACCATATCATCAAACCTGTACCTCTCTGGTGGTTTGATAGTGCGTCTGGGTCTCCTTGCGGCTATGCTTTCCTCCTGCTGCTGAATATTCTGTTCCACTAGCGGTGGATTGCTAGTGTCACAACTTTCCAGCTCAATCTGTACTTCCTGCTGCTGGTTGCTGGTCTCTGTCCCAGCCTCTGGTTTCTGAACTTCCTGATGTGCCTTAACCATGGAAGCTTCATCAAAAACCACATCTCTACTGATCACTACTTTCTTCGTTTTAGGATCCCAAAGCTTGTACCCTTTCACTCCTTTCTTATACCCAAGAAAGATACACTGTTTGGACTTAGCATCAAGTTTTGACCTCTCATCACCGGGAACATGAACATAGGCTGGACAACCGAATATTCTCATATATACCTGAATAATCTACATCTTTCCCTGTCCATACCTCCTGTGCTACCTTACTATCCAGAGCAGTACTCGGCGACCTGTTTATAATGTAAACTGCCATACTCACTGCTTCTGCCCAAAAATCCTTCGAAAGCCCTGCATTCAACTTAATGCACTGTGCCCTCTTTGCTATAGTTCTGTTCATTCTCTCTGCCACCCCATTCTGCTGTGGTGTCTTTCTAACAGTCCAGTGTCGTTGAATCACATGCTCCTCACAAAACTTCACAAATGGCTCATACTTGTACTCTGTCCCATTATCTGATTTAAGGCATTTAATTCGACTCCCTGTTTGGTTTTCCACTTCAGCTTTCCACACCTTGAATTTCTCAAAAACCTCAGACTTGTGTCGCATGAAGGACACCCAAACCTTCCTCAAAAAATCATCGATAAACGTTACGAAATACAGTGATCCCGCTTTTGAAGCTACTCTCACTGGCCCCCAAACATCAGAATGCACATAGTCAAGTATTCCCTTCGTTTTGTTCTCCGTACGCTTAAAACTCACCTTACACTGTTTTCCCAGAACACAGAACTTGCAGAAATCAAGCTTGCACGATTTTACCCATTTCAATAGATTTCTTCTATGTAATTCCAACATCCCACGTTCCCCCATATGCCCCAACCGCATATGCCATAACGTAGTATCATCAATATCAACAGCTGTAGTGGCAGCAGCTCCACCTACAACTGTACTCCCTATCAACCGATAGATGTTTTCATTAACCTTAGAACCTTTCATAATCACCAGCGCACCCTTTGTCACTCTCATGGCTCCACCACCTGTTTTGTACTCACAACCATTAGAGTCCAGAGTTCCTAGTGAAATTAGATTCTTTCTCAAACCTGGAATATGCCTAACCTCAGCCAGAGTTCTCATAACACCATCAAACATCTTCACCTTCACTGTGCCTATTCCAATGATATTGTACGAAGCATCATTACCCATTAGAACTGTACCATAATTTACAGACTTGTATGTGTCGAACCACTCTCTGTTATGTGACATATGGAAAGAACATGCCGAATCCAAAATCCATGAATCTGCCACGTCTGTGTTTGTTGAAACTGACAACATATCCCCATCCTCCGATGATTCTTCCACAACGTTTGCAGTTTTCGCTGGTTCTATTTTCTTCCCTGTTCTCTCATCCTTATTTCTATTCGGACAGTCTTTCTTAAAATGTCATGTCTTGTGACAACTGAAACACTTCAACCCCTTTGACTTGGGAGTCCTGCCCCTTGACTTCGATTTCCCATGCTTTCCTGATTTCCCTCTTTTCGTTTTTCTGCCACGTTGCTTTCCACCTTTTACCACCAGCCTTTCACCCGAAACTCCCTCAGTCTGAAGCCTTCGCTGGTTAAACATTAGTAGAGCAGAGGTGACTTCCTCCAATTTCAGAGTCGCTTTCCCCCATAGAAAGCTTATAACAAGATTCTCCATGGAGCCAGGTAAAGAGCACAACAACATCAGCGCCTGGTCTTCTTTTTCGAATTTTGCCTCAATCTTTAGCAGATCGCTAATTATCTGATTGAACGTATGAATATATTGAATAAGATCCGAACCTTCGATCATCTTTAATCCAAACAACTGTTGCTTCAGAAACAGCTTATTTGTCAATGACTTTGACATATACCTGGATTCCAATTTAGTCCAGACACCCGATGGCGATTCATCACCGATCACGTGATACATAACCTCGCCTGCAAGACACAAAAGAATTGTACTCACCGCCTTTGCCTCGAGTTCATCCCAATCTTCAGCCGACATGGTCGCTGGTTTCTTCTTCAACGCCTTCACCAATCCTTGCTGCACCAACAGATCCTTGACCCTCTGTTGCCATAGCCCGAAATTCCCAGTCCCATCAAACTTCATCACGTCAAACTTTGTAACTGATGATGTTGATGTCATCGTTCTTCGCGTGTTCAATCCAATTCCAATCTCTGATACCAATTTGTTAGAATCGATGGATTACACACGCACACAACAGTATAGAAATATCACAGAGATTTACGTGGTTCCCCAAAACTTGGGTACGTCCACAGGCGGCTAGTTGTTTTATTGATTCTCTTGATTAGGTTACATAGAGCTTTACAATAGATAGTATTTATAGTTACTAATCCTATTCCAACCCTACTTCACATTATGTCTCAAATACCCATAATGTCCTATCAGAAATCAAATAGGAAAACTGAATTCGCCGAACGGCGCGCCCCGCGCCGTTCCTTAGCTTCCACTGGCGCGCCCCGCGCTAGTCCATCCGAACCTGAAACCCGCCTGTGGCGCGCCCCGCGCCGTTTCAAGCCTAGCAACGGCGCGCCCCGCGCTACCCATGCAGAACACCACAAAAGCCTTAGCGCACCCCGCGCCACTCTGATATTGTGCAATAGCGCGCCCTCCGCTCCGCTCTGTTTGGTCGCTTCGCTCCCTCACTCCGCTCCGCTTCGCTCCGCACTCGGCCTTTTCCGTAAACTTCTCAGTTATGAGCCACAAGTTCCAACAAATCACTATATTAGGGACAACTGAGTATCATAAATTTATAAGAAAGCGAGAGCTTAGCAATCCCTGACAAAAAATATAGTCAGTATCTTGTGTTTTTTAAATATATAATTAAATGTAATAGTTTTTAATTTCTTATTATATTCATACTTTTGGCTAATATTCATCATAAGTACTTGCATGTGCTTATGTCAAAGAATTTTCTAGGAAGAAAAGCATGGAAACAAGAAAGGAAATATAAACAAAAATAACTTTGTGAAATATGAAAGGAGATAAAATATAAAGGTTGCCTTTTCAATGTTGATTGTCTTTTCAAGCTTTTTAAAGCTTTTTTTTGGAGTTGGATCCCATTCATTACACTTTCCCTCCAATTCTATCCAATACATCATAGTTTTACAGTTTTGGATAGTGTAATTGAAATCAAAATCAAACAATTAATTTATACTATTGAGTAAAATAATTGTTCAAAAAATGAAAGCAATCCAATCATTTTTCACCATTTGATTAACATGTGAATTTTTCATTAAAGTTTGAATGGTTAAAAATTCTTTTAAACTTTTAACGGTAAAAATTTAATGATTCTAATTTTTATAGGATTGATCTTAATATCATCAATAATCTATTAACATATTATCATTACTAATAAAATTATTAAATAATTGGTGTATTGGAGGAAAGGTGCAATAGAGAGGAGCCAAATCCTTGTTTTTTAGCCTCTAAGTTAGGCCGAGTGAAAGGAGCTCGGTGCCCCTTAAGCAAAGTCTCGAATTCGATTCTCATGAATAGAGAAAATGATGTTAGAGAGAGCTTCCCCCCTCCTCCTTTGTGGGTCCAACCGTAGTTCGATTCTGGATTAGTTGGGGGCCTAATAGTTGCTAGATACTGAGAGGTAAGAACCCCAAAAAAGGTAGGGATTTTGAATTAGTATATCAATTAAGAAGAAGATTTTATGCACAATTTTAGTTTTGAGTTTTCTTTTCATTGATAATCCACTCTTATTAATAAAATGGTATCCTATTGCATTGTGAGAGAGTTTTTGATTAGTAAAATTATGGTTAAGTTGGAGTTCTTGTTATTTATTTGGTAATTTCCATATTATATTTTTCTTGTGAATTTAAAGACCCCAATAGATTTTAGGTTTATTTACTTAGTAAATTTTAGTTTTTGCTAGCGCTAGAACAATATCTAGTCTGCTCGTTCGTTTTTGTCTCGTGTCAAGATTTTTACTTTTTAATGATAAGAATCTCATCTCAGCACTTATATTCAACCAAGAATTGTAAACTTAACAAGAATCAACACGTGTTGATAGTTACTCATATACGTACGTCAAAAATTGAATTGTATGAGTTAAATTTTTTACCAAATAAAAAATTAGTAATTTTATTTGCTAATAAAATTATGCAACCTGTAACAATCCAACCAACAAGTAAATAACCAAAATACTTTTCCAGTAACAAAAAATTGATCATGTCTGTGAGTTTCTATTGGAATGAACTGGAATCCAATCATGTCTGTATCAAAAAGAGAAACATTTGAATTCTCTTTTATACGATTTCTCTCACAAATATAAAGAAATAACTTTTCATGTTCATACCTGACAAAGATATGAGCAATTGTGTTTGTTTAGATAGATAGGTAATTTGTACGGTAAAGAAAATATAGTTTTATTTACATAAAAAGGGTCCTTAGCCGTAAAATAGTCAGTAATTTTTATGTTACCTATTTCCTTTGCTTATTTTATTCACAAAAATGAAATCATAGTGTTATAATAATTATTTGTGGGTAACTTTTTTTTCTATAGACTTTGAAGGGGTGATGGGTCAAAGCAATGCAAAGGTGGAATGTTTTAAAATCCACATATTAGGAGTTGTATTCCTGGAAGAGGGGCAACAGGGGACGATGCCAAATGTGAGGAATTATATCACCAATCATCTTGCTCTAAAGGAGAACATTGCTAGATAGAGGGCAAAAGCCGCCAAACCGTTTTTGTCATTTTTTTTGTTTTTGTTTTTTTATTTATTATAGTCTAAAAGACTGAAATATATTCAAATTATAATAAGTTACAAAAAATGAAAGATTATAATAAAAGAACCAGAATAATATTTCTTTCAAACAAAATAAAAGAAGGGTCAATCGTACCAACAAGGGCTAGTGGACACTATATAAATTTTTGAAATATAGTCAAACCCCAAAAATAATAGTAGAATACGCATATCTAAACCGTTCATCAACACGGGCAACGGAAGAACAAGCAGTTATGATAACGTCACATCCTAATTTGAACAATCTATCTTCAACAATTCATGCACCAGAAAAAATCTCATGAACTAAAAAAATTCTCCCAAACAGATAAAGCAAAATCTCGAAATCTCCTTACAAAAGAGAAAAAAATCAACCATCTCATGGCGAAAACAAGCCTTACAAAAAGGAAAAATAAACTCCACAAGAGAGAATAATTTATTAAATCAAAATAAGAAATATCTAGGAGACATCTCAGTTAATAAGATTAGTTTGCTTCTTGTATCATTTGAGGTCTAGATGTTTGTAGTAGGATTGTGTCGATGATATCATTTGAAGTGAAAAATTGGTTTGTGTTAAATACATTTTAAACCTTAAAGCTTTTGCTTTTTACAATTTAAACCATAATATTTTACTTTAAGATATTAAATCTTAATGTCTCTAAGATATTAAACCATATTATTTATTTTTTGCATTAGAAAGTTAGAAAACCTCACTGCATGCGTAGGTAATTCTATTATGAAATAATACAAGAACAACTCAAAGTAGACAACTAATTAATTTGCATGTCTGGATTATACCTGTGCGAAAAAAATTAAAATTTGTTATAGTTCGTGGACACCCACACACACACCTATTCATCTCCCTTCTAGGTGTGCACACATGCATACATAATTTCAAAATCTTTATAATTGATATGCTAATTTAAACTCCCTAATTAGAGGTTAAAAACAAGCATAAATTAATGTTAAAAATCCTGACAATTAAGAATCTAAAAGTTAAAATTAAATATTATTAAACATCTTATCTTCACCGTTAAAATTTTAGGTTTTTAATTCTTGTTTGGCATTAGTTTTACTTTATGTTTAAAAAGATGGGAATGATCTTGACACGAAACTAACAGCAAGCAAAACCAGTATCCACTCGGTAAACAATCTTAAAATCTGTTGGGGCCTTTGAATTCACAAAAAAAAAAAAAAAAAAAAAAAAAAATTAAAAAAAAAAAAGAATCCGCAAAAGAAGTAACAAAAACCCAAAAAGAAACAACTTTCTATAATAAGTGTGGATTACTAAATTAAATTCATAAGTTAAATCTATGACAAAAATCTTGTCAATTGATATACTAATTTAAACTCCCTAGTTTGAGACTAAAAGCAACCTTAAATTAAGGTTAAAAAAATCCTAACAATTAAGAATCTAAAAGTTAAAATTATACATTATTGAACATCTTATTTTTACGGTTCAAATCTTAGGGTTTTAATTCTTGTTTCGCATTAGGTTTACCTAGTGTTTAGATTTTTTATTCTTCCTATAAATTTCTTCGACAAAACCGCAAGTAATTACAATGAATATTGGCCAAAAATAAGAACAAAATAAATAATTAAAAATTACTATTAGTTTTATTTAATTTAAATTACTCCTATAAGGCAATAAACTTGAGAATTCAACGAAATAGAAGAAGGTGAAAGCTTGAATTGCAATTATATTTCTTAATTGTCACAAATTATCTGAAACTCTCTCATTTTGTTTTCAGTAATTTGGACGCTCAACAAAAACAGTGGCAAAAATAGTTTGGCGGCTTGCTGCCCTCTATCTTGCACTGACCTACCCTGCAAGATGCTTGGAGACATAATTGATCACATTTGTCATCGTCCCCACTTCCTGGAACACAACTCCCAATATGATTGCTTTTACAACATTTCACTTCATCGCCTTGACCCATCACCACTTCAAAATCTGAAAAAAATTAAATTTCCAACAAATAATTACTACAACAATACTATAATTTTATTTTTGTAAATTAAATAAGCAAAGGATATAAATGAAATACTCACTGATTTCTTAATTTATACCTATGAACCCCTTTTATGTAAACAATGTTATATTCTTATTAAACTGTTTTATATATACTTGGTAGGCCAATAAGAGTTTCGGATATGAAAGAAAAGATCACAAGTATTATATATGAAAAAGATCTATTGCATTTAAGTAATTATGAAAGCTTCTATGAGCACCATATTTTTTATATTTTCATGGCAAGATATGGCTATCATATTTAAAGGTGTACTCTCCTACCGTATTGCAATAGAAAATTTTATTATTTTTGATAACTTGCTCCTAACACAACACAATTGCGGATGAATAATGACTACAACAACACGGTCTTGTGGTTCTGTAAAACCTTACAATTAAGGATGCAAGATCTGATAGTCATGCATGTAAAATATTTGCTATGGATAATACTCCATTATATATAAACATATACTCCATTATATATAAACATATTATATATATTATATAAGATAGTGTACAAACCAATTAGTAGTATAAATATAAAGTGCTTCAAAATTTTCGAGCAAAATATGGTGAAAAGGTTCAAAAACTCATGTAAGAAGCTGTAAACAATAATGGCTATTAACTAATAACTAAACCAACAACACCAAAAAATATTTTTATGATAGAGGAAATACAATAGCACTATGAGTTTATGAGGACTATAACCTGCGCTTAACATGAGCAGCACCAAGAGGGATGTGAAAGCAATAGTCAAGAATTTGGCCATTCTTTTCTTAAGTGAAAGATTGTCTAGGGTTTTGAGGGAGGAGTAATCCTTTAATCGATGGTGCTGTTTATATAGTGCTAATTAAGATGTCTATTATGGCAATCAAGCATAACTAATGGTAATTGATAACAGTTATGATATACTTGGGTCTCAAAATTAATTCGGAAGATTTAATCTAAAATTTATTAAGGAAATTTTTTTTATGTAATAATGTAAACCGCTGCTAACTATACCATTCCCTAGTACATATTTATATTATGTGACTTAAATGCCGTACATTTTTGTTGAAATGGTAAATTTAATACTGAAAAAAATCAATTTCCTAAGGATCCGTTTGGATGATGGTAAAGGAAAGGAAAATAAAAAGAGAGCAAGAAAAGTAACCGTTTATTTTCTCATAAGTGTGTTTGGTACAATGGAAATTGTATATCTTACCACTAACTATTTTCCTGCAAGAAAATTTATCTATCAAATCTCATCCTACATTCTTAATAAGATTTTTGCGTGATGAGAAAGTTTAGGCTTATTTTCCTACAAATTATATTGTCAACCAAACACTTGTAGGAAAGTAATTTTCTTTATTTTTTCTTTTCCTTTACATTTCTTTCCTTTCCTTTTCCTTCAAATTATTTTCTGATATAAGATTCTCGACATACAAATGGAGTCTAAAGAAAACACAAGAAATCAAAAGAAAAATTAAAGAGCTAAAAAGGGAAGCAGTCCTATACTATCATTAAACCATATGACCAGGGTCGGACGCAAGAATTTTATGAAGAGGAGGCACCCTTATAACTAAATAAAAATAATACTCCTAAATAATAAAATTACCTTATTCTTTACACAAAAAGAGTATCATTTATAATATATTCAAATATTAATGATTTATTTAATTTTTTATTTCATATTTACCATTAAATATAATGAGTTGTTAATTTAATAGTAGTGACATGTAATAAATTATGATGACACATTTGAAGATATTATTTCGTTTTATACTACTTTTGTGGAATAAAAAACTTGACAAATGGAAGTTGTTTATTGTGAAATAGAGGGAATAATAAAATTAACCAAATATGAATTTAAAAAATACATAAAAATAACTATAAAATTACTTTTAAAACTTCATTTTTTTAAGTCATCAAATTATTTTTAGGAGGGTCACTTTACTTTAATGCCCCTATACTAGTAAAGAATTAAAAAAAATCAAGAGGGGGCCCCTGCCCTATAGGCATATGAGATTGTTCAACACCAGACTCTGATAAGAATTAATTTTCACGTTTTACACTTTAAATCTTAATATTTCAACTTTAAGATATTGAACTTTAATGTTTTTAAATTTTTATAAATTAAACCTTTTGGTTATCGATATGTAATAATCGATTCGAATGAGAGTATTTTGAGTAATTTCACTCTTAAATATATTTGAAAACACATAAAATTGTAAGCACATGGTTAGTGTATGATGAAGAAAATAAGTAGAAAAAATTGGAGTCAATTTAAGCGATATATACTCTTAAAAAACTTAATTTCTCACATTAAAGAAAAACTTAAATATCTTTAAAAACACATAAAATTGTAGGCACGTGATTATTGTACGATGAAGAAGGAAAATGTGAAAAATTTGCAATTAATATAAACAATATATACCCTTAAAAGATTTAATTATCCTTTTATTTTAAGTCACGTGACTTATTCGGGTAAAAAATGCTAAATTCGGTGGCCAAAAGATTTAATTTATAAAAACTTAATACTTGGTTTAATTTATAAGCAGATTATGTAAAGTAAATTCCAAACACACATGTACACCAAGATTTATACTTGGTTCGGCCCCTTAGTCCCCTACTCTATGGGCCTACATCCAAGGTCAAGTATCAATTGATACCAAGCAGTAGGTTTCCTTTACTATTAATAAATCAATTACAATAATATCAACTCCCTGCACAATTGAATTCAAAAAACTTTCTGAGCACACAGATACTTGAGGAAATCTCCTCCCTTCAGCACCTCTGTTCCTTTGAGTACCACTACTCTCTTGGACATCTCTGACATCTTGAACTCTCCTTGTACAATATTTAAAAAAAACCCTTACTTCACTCTAAAACCCCTTGTACAAGATAAGAAATTTAAGAATAAAAGGGATTACAACTGAACACTATGCTTTCCCACGAGTTTGAAATATTTTGATCAAGTTTAGTTTGAAAATTAAGCTTTATGTGTTTAAAAGAGTTTGTTATGGAAACAACCATATCAATATATCTTTTGAAAATAATCTCGGTCAAATATGGTACCTTCTAATAATTAAAAATATTTTACCATCTGAATTTTTTTACCACACTAGAGATTAGAAAAATCTATTTTTTTTCTTAATTAAAAATCAGTGCCTATTATACGAAAAATGCTATAAACCTTACATTTATTTCCAGACCCAATCAATCTTTGATCTTCATTATTCACTGTACTTGAGCAATATTCCAACAGCCTTGTATCACCAATCCTTGAGAATTTTTCAGCTCAATTTCTAAATTTGTAACAACATGCAAGATACTACAAAAGCCCAAGTTGTCATCATTAAAACCAAAAACATGTAAATCAACATTTTAGTCATAATTTTAGAGATTTAAATTATGCATTTAATTTTAGCTTTATTTATTTATTATTATTTGTAATCCACACTTATTATACAAAGGCATCTTCTGGGGATTTTGTTAATTCTTTTTTGGATTCCAAATTATTTTTTATTTTATTTTTTTGTGACTTTAAAGGCCCATAGCAGATTTAAAGAGTGTTTTCTCAGTGGATATTAGTTTTCCTTGGCGCTATTTTCGTGTCAAGATTCCAATCTTTTTGATGATAAGAACTTCATCTCTCAAAATACATCAATTAATAAAAATAAATTTAACATACCGAGATAAAATAATTTTTTTGCCTTTTCAATGTTTATTGCCTCTTCAAACTTCTATTTTTTACAACAAACACTTATATTCGACGAAGCGTTAATGTAGCCCTAGAAAGAATCAACTCATATTGATAGTTACTTTATATACCTACATGAAAAATTAGATTTTAGAGGTTAATTTCTTCACCAATTAAGAAACAGGTATTTTTATTTTCTGATAAAATCATGCAACCTTTAACAATCCAACGAATAAATTTGAGTAGTTTAAGAATCACAAATAAAAGTATTTTAAAGTTTAATTAGTTTATTACTACCTTCAGATTTGTACTAGTTTTTTCTTTTTTACAAATATTTTGTTTTCAAACTTTCACTAGATTTAAACATATTTTTGCATCCTCCAAGTTGCATTCGAAAGCATTAACCCGATAGCATTATATTAATGTTTTATATTAATACATATGCTTAATGTTACTAAAAAAGAATATTTTCATTCTATGTAAACTTTATTTCTTTATAAAAGAAAAATAAAAAGGAAGAAACCGGTGTTAGCCTGTTAGGTACCCATTACTTCCATATCATGAGTTTTAATATCCTAATTACGATAATGACAGAGTTCAGGTTGACTTTTAGTATTGGAAGCAAGGTTTGTACAAAAAATCATCTCTCTAAATATAATAATAATAAATCTTGTAATTAGTGTATTTTTACATAGTTTGCGATTGTAGGACCGGGAAAGGTCAAGCACAATTAAATGACAAATCAAACAAATATTAACTAACAAATGATTTTTCATTAATTATTCATCATTACAAGTGTTGAGCACAATTGAGCACAATACAATAGTTTCCTATACTATTACACTTCATGTTGTGGTCGAGTTCATTGATTGATTGGGATTGAGGCGAGAATTACACAAAGGCTGTAAGATTTGTGATGACTTGGGCGACGATGGGAGAAATCGTAGCAAACTCTTCAAAGGCAATATAGACAGAACCCTTGTGCTACACCCGTGGTGAATGTGTTTGTGGGTTTAGGTGTTATTGGGGACTTAGCTCTGCGGGGAGCTAAGGAGGGCAACCCTAGAGGAGTTGTACTCCTTTCTCCTTTTCAAACTTAATTTCTCTTTACCTTCTTGAATGTTTCGGTAGTTCAGGTGCCAAAAAACCCTTAAAATGGCCAAGTGTTAGGGCCATGGGGAGATGCTCCCTGGCTCCTATGGGGTGTCCTCATGGGCCAAGTTCAAGGGGGGTAGAGGCTCTCTCCCATCCTTATTTACTTGTTTTTTGATCCTTAGAGAGTTCTAACTTGGGGTTGAATTTCTCGTCTTGAACTTTTGCTAGATGATGACATGTGGGAGGAGAAAGTCTTCTTGTGGGGATCTACTCCCCATAGGCCGACTTTTGCATTATACACTGATTTGGGAATTAAGTCAAGCAAAATAAACAAGTACTGATTTGTGTACTGATTTTGTGAATTTGATTTTGGGTACTAATTTTGATATGGTGCAAGAAAAAGTATTATAACTTCATTTTGGGTACTTATTTTGGTCTTGGAATACATAACCTCATTTGGGAACATATTGTGAATCTGATCATTTGAGAATATATTGTGAATCTGATCATTTTGGTGACATTGTGAATCTAATTTTGGTATAACTTATCTTTGTTGGGTACTAAATTGCTTAATTTAAGTTGCAACTATCTTGTTCATATATGTTATTTGAAGTTTCTATTTTAGATAGAAGTTATATATGAATGTAGTTGCTTTTACTTGAAATTTTATAGATATCAAAAATGGTTGTGGTGTGTACTTCCGACGGAATTCCCGACGGAAAATCCGTGGTTTATAAATAAGACAATAATATAATATAATATAATAACCGTCAATTAAAACAAAATTATAAAAATTATAAAAGAACTAAGTAGCATTTACTTAGTTTCTCGGCCCCCTCGTGCTACAAAAATAAAATAAAATAAATATAATATAATACAATACAATATAAGTTAATAACATAAACTAAGTAGTATTTGCATAGTTAATTTGTCAATATATAAGATAATAAACCTAATTTTAATATAATATAATGTAACAAAGTTTAAAAAAACAAAAATTTAAAAATGAAAAAAGAATTAAGTAGCATTTACTTAGTTTCCACCTAGCTACAAAAATAAAATAAATAAATATAATATAATACACTATAATATAATATAATAAACTAAGTAGTATTTGCTTAGTTAATTTGCTAATATATACAATAATAAACTAAATTTTGATATAATATAACTAAATAAAATAAAGTAATAAATTAAATTAAAATAAATATAATATAAAAAATAAAACAATAAATTAAATATAATAAAATAAACTAATAAATTAAATTAAATTAAAATTATTTAATAAATTAAAATAATAAAGTAAACTAAATTACAAATAATAAATATAATATAATAAAATAATAAATTAAATTAAAATAAAGTATAATAAATTAAATTAAATTAAATAAATTAAAAATAATAAAATAAACTAATAAATTAAATTAAAATTATTTAATAAAATAAAATTATAAAGTAAATTAAATTTAAATAAATTAAATATAGTATAATAAAATAACAAATTAAATTAAAATATAGTATAATAAATTTAATTTGATTAAATAAAATAATAAATAAATATGATTAAATATAATTAAATAAAATGAAATAGTAAGTTAAATTAAATATAACACCATAAATTAAAATAAAAAATTAAAATTAAATAAATTACATTAAATAAAAATCAAACCAAATCAAGTTTACTTTATAGCTTAGAAACTCGTTCGACATTCACTCATAATGAGTGAATATCGAATAGCCCTAGTTAAATTAACTCACATATGCATGTAGTTTGGTTAGGAGCTGAGAAACTCGTTCGACATTCACTTGGAGTGAATGCCGAATAATCCCTAGTTTGGGACTATTCTTGGATGTTGTCTCTCACTTAGGTCAGTGCCAACGGCTTAAGTATGTTTTTTCTGTTTTGAGTACCTTTTGGTTGGTATCTCTGCATGTTCTCCGAGTGCATACTTAGACTAAGTTGTCATGGTCTATCTTGTGCACTTTGAGACCATGGGGAGGTACGACTGAAATTTTCATGAAACAGAAGACATGTGCTCAAGTTGTTAGCACTAGTGAGGAAATGCATCTAGGAACAGGATAGAAGTTTGACCCCATTTAGACCAGAGATTAAGATATTATTGAACGATATACAAGGGAAGGGCTTGTCAACTTCTGCTCCTTATACTTTGAGGATGTTGTCTCAACGAAGTACAACTGTTTAAGTCGAAATGAGGCCGTTAGACTCTAATCTCGTGGTGATGAGTTAGTTGTATTCACCTATCCGACTAAACTATTTGGCCATGAGACGATGACTTACTTGAGCAATAAAGATTTGAAGATTGTATCTACATACGTGCTTCTAAATATGCCCGAAGTATCGTCATACGTAAAGTATGTATTAGTATTTGTAAAAATTTAAGATTTAAACGCGTATATGGTTTTTAAATGCCACTAGTTTGACACTGAAAAGGGTGTTAAAGTTTATCGTAATAGAATCGTCACAATAAATATAAATTCAAAGCTACAGTCTGATGACGTATTCATGTTAACCAGTCAAGCGACTCAAGTGTATTACGCGCCTAATGTCGTCAATTATAGAATCTCCTGGTATACAGTTCTCACAACGAAGACTTGGGCATTTGTTGGTACTCATCTATCTAGGACTAATGAGTCGTTCTAAGTATATGTTAGCAATCCCAACTAGATAGTGCCATATGATGACGATGTGCTAATATATGATGTCGTTGATGTACCCGATGATGAGGAAGTCGAAGAAGACGTGGTCGTCAATGACTATGTCATCGTTGAAAATAATAACGACAAAGAAACCGATAATGAAGAGGAAGAAACAGAATCAGAGGATGACAATGATGTTGATCCTGACGGGTTTAATGACGTAGTTTAGAATATATTCTTATATCAATGTTGTAAGTGCAAACTTATTTATGTATTATTTATAATTCACTCCATTAATAACGGTCATTTAATAAAATTAACTCTAATTAATTATGTTATTTTGGTTATTTCAGTAGTACATATATGGCTAGACATAGCGGTGGTGGTCGTCGTGGTGATTGTCGTACAGGATCCTTTGACGATACTCAAGGCGGGACATCATCATCTAGTAAGTTTATGAAGTCATTAATTCGATTTCGTTTTGTTTACTTTTTTATTTATGTAAATGTTATATTTACACAATGTATGTATTATACTTACAGATACTGGTCGTCGACGCCACCATAGGACTAACTTCAGTTTATTTGGCTATCCGCCGGCGGTTCCACTCACTTGTCGTGCAGATGTCGACTCTGCTCAGTATGTGTTAGTGAACGTAATGTTAAATTTGTTAATTTATTTAATGGCATAATGCATAACACAAGGGTTTTATTTTTATTATAGTATTGTGGACCCTGTGGCTAAGTCGACCATCCACGCCATATGCTTAACACACCTCCCCACTAGTTGCATGCACTATAGCCAGTATGCGCAGTATGATGCCTCATTTATGGAGATGTGTTACGCGAGTTTCATTTTAAGTTAAATCGTATACGTAAATGGTAGTTATACAATGTTCAACTTTTTTTTGATATGTTATTATTTTTGTATAGATTTATTATAGATATGAGGAGGGCATATCTTAGTCGGTCGGCTACTCTATTATTATTGTTCATGTCGTAAGAACTATGTTGGCTGGTTGTACGAGATCAGACAGAGGGTCGCTCGGCCTGTTGAGGACCAGCCCGACAGTACGATATGCGATCATCAGCCCCAAATTGTTTCTGACACAATGTGGGAGGCTATGTGCACGTACTGGGATGCTGATGATTTCAAGTAGAAGTCCAATCATATGAAGAAGAATCGTAGCAAGCTCTAAGTAGTACATACTACTTGCTCCCAGTCATTTGAGGAGTTGAAGTTGGTATATTTGTGTGTTTAGTTGTTTAGTTTAATATTGTTATAAGCATACTAAATAAGTGTTATATTAATATATTAATTAGGTCATGTTGGCGAGTTTGGGCCGACCTCCCACCATGTTCAAGTTTTGGGATAGAGCCCATACTCTGAAGAACTCTACTATATCTCATGTAACATTAGCTATAAAGGTAACAGTGATTATTGTCATAAATAATTATTAATATTAGATAGTTAATAAAAATGATTTAACTAACTAACATATACATAATAAATTATAGGACCTATTTTAGAAGCTCCAGGACCAGCGTGTACTGGAGTTGTGGGCTGCTAGGGGAGATTCTGAGCCATTAGATTCTACCATACCTCCGCCTGAGATTAATTTATCTCAGGATGAGGAGATGACTCTTTGGGTCGCATCTTAGGATACCCCCACTAGCACTACCAACAGGTATTGAGTGTTGGGTCTGTCGAGGGTACCAACATATCCATTACCTAGCGGTATTCATTTTATTATGTATCTCATTATTTCATAATTTATATCGCTTCATAAATTATTAATAAAGTTATCTTTTTCGTAGGCTTTAGCCAGCGTCAGCGCTCGAAAGCACCTGTTGGACCATCTCATATTGGCGCTAGCTTGGATGACGAGCTATTCCAGAGGGTTATGATAGTGGTGTTAGAGACGTTTGGTATAGATCCGATATTCTGTCGTCTGGACTTGCCTAGCCGTGCTCGTCTTCATCAGCTTACTCAGGACATTACAACAGGGTCCACCGCCGAGAGTATGGGTATCCCTCTGGAGCAGTTCGTTACAATACATAATGAGGTGGTACGGATGGCGGTTACCTTACTGTTGGAGGCTTTTAGGCCGATGCTGAGTCAGCCCCTGACTACTCAAATATTTTATTCATTTTAAGTTGTATATTATGCATGTTATTTAATTATCATTTAACTGTCTTTTTAATTCTTAATTACAGACTAATAAGTTATATTTTTAATTGTATCAACAGGGTGTCGATGCAGAGTGGGGTGAGGATGACGAGCAGGGGGTGATGACAATGATTTTCAGACACCAGCGCAACATCGTCGACCCCCGCCCAATTATAACGATAAATAGTTGTAGCTATACTTAATTATGTTGTAAATTGTAGTTAAGCTTACTTACGTTGAACATCATTGTTGATTACCATTTTAGTTTAGCTTATATTTTTACAAAATTTAGTTTATATTTGTTTTCTTTTTTAGCTTAGCTACTATTATATGTATGTGTACATAACATTACATGTGGTTTGTACATATTTATTTTCTTTCTTAGTTTAATGTTTAAGTATGCATTTAGCTTGAGAAAGTAACGTTCCTTAGATATATGATCTCTAAACAAGGAATATCGATTGACCCTGTGAAGATTGAAGCAATAGTAAATTAGGAGCAACCTAGACAGTAACTGAAGTACGAAACTTTTTAGGCCTAGCTAGTTATTATCGGAGATTCGTAGAAGGATTATCTCAAATTTCCATTCAATTAACTCAACTGACTCGGAAAAAGCACAAAATTCGAATGGAGCAAAGAATGCGATAAGAGTTTTCAAGAATTCAAGATGAGACTTGTTTCAGCTCTTGTTCTGACCATACCATCAGGATCGGGAGGATTTGTCATCTACAGCGATGCTTTAGGCAGAGGCTTTAGTTGCGTTCTCATGCAACACAGAAAAGTTATAGCTTATACCTCTCGACAACTCAAGGAATATGAGAAGAATTACCCTACTCATGATCTAGAGTTGGCGACGGTCGTTTTCAAATTGAAAATCTGGAGACACTACTTGTATGTAGAGAAAGTGGAGAACTATACGGATCATAAAAGCTTTAAATATTTCTTCACTCAGAAGGAACTCAACATGCGACAACGGCGTTGGCTTGAGTCGTTGAAGGATTACGATCACACCATCTAATACCACCCTAGAAAAGCGAACGTGGTAGCTGACGCATTAAGAAAAATCATACGGGAGTACAAGTGCAATATTGACAACACAAGAGCGCATTTTGTATGACTTGTAGAAGATGGAGATAGAGTTAAAGACGTCGGGGACCCACATGAAGATTGCACATGTATGAGTAGAACCAACTTTAATTGATAAAATTAAAGATGCTCAAGCTACAAACCCAAAACTAACTGGTGAATTTGATGAAGAAGGTAGAAGAAGGTGTTATTTCGGAAGCAAGAATCGACAAGAAAGGGATACTTCGAGTCAACTCTCGACTCTGTGTCCCTAACGACCCTAAATTGAAATATAAAATCATGAAGGAGGCACACAACACACCATTTGTAATCCACCCTGGAAGTACCAAAATGTATCGTGACCTTCGACATACGTTTTGGTGGAATAATATGAAGAGGGAGATCTCAAAGTTTATCTCAAGGTGTTTAACATATCAACGCGTCAAGGCAGAGCATCAAATACTTAGGGGTCCATTACAACCACTTGAGGTTCTAGAATAGAAGTGAAAATATATCACTATGGATTTCGTGACAGGTATTCTTAAGGTTTCCCAAGGCTTGGACGTAATTTGGGTCATTGTAGATAGATTGACCAAGTTTGCTCATTACTTACCCATACGAGAAAGCTATTCACTTGAGCATCTTACCGGTATGTACATAAGTGAGATTGTGACATTGCATGGCATGCCAGTATCCATAGTTTCTAACCGGGACCCTAGATTCACTTCACGATTTTCGATCAGCTTGCAAAAAGCTATGGGCACTGAGCTACGATTTAGTTTTGCATACCATCCCTAGACGGACGGGCAGTCGGAAAGGATAATCCAGACTTTTGAAGATCTATTGAGACTTTGTGCACTAAACTTCAAGGAAGTTGGGACAAGTACTTACCCCTGGTCGAATTCTCCTATAACAACAGTTAGCAAGCAAGTATAGGCATGGCTCCTTTCGAGGCTTTGTATGGACAAAAGTGTCGCTCTCAGTATATTGGGATGAGGTAGGAGAAGCAAAATTATTGGGACCAGAGTTGGTACACATGACTCCACAAAAGATCCAAATGATCCAACAACGAAGACAAGTAACACAAGAACAACAAAAGAGTTACGCGTGCAGATCTTCATCGAATTAAGGGGCGAAGGATTCAATGCTGGAGACCATGTATTTTTACGTGTTACTCCATAGAGAGGAGGTACAAGATTTGAAAAGAGAGAAAAGCTCAACCCTCGTTTTATTGGCCCATTTAAAATCCTCGACCTAGTGAGAATTGTGGCCTACAGACTAGCTTTACCGCTAAGCATGTCCTGCGTTCATAACATTTTTTACATATCTATGTTACCTAAATATGTGAAGGACCTGAACTACATCATTGAATTAGAACTAGACTAGATAGAAGAGGATTTAACATATGAGGAGAAACCTATCAAGATCTTGGATAAGAAGGAGCAGATTCTACGCTCAAAAGGTTATACCTTAAGTCAAAGTTCTATGGAGAAACCATGATATAGAGGAAATGACCTAGGAGTTAGAATCTGAAATGAGAGCTAGGTATCCTCACCTCTTCGAAATGCCAAGTACGGCAATTTCGGGGATGAAATTTCTTATGGGGGGAGGTTGTAAGACCCCTACTTTTAATAAATAAAACTTAATTTTCCTTATAATTATTATTCTAAATAGTAAGGTGTTAAATTGATAAAAGGTTAAAGTTAAGGGTGATATGTGCAAATTACAAGTATGTCAAAAAATATTTGGTAAAGTACGACGACGCCGAAACAACCAATCATTGATGGACCCCACCACGAAATAATTATCGGATATAGAAAACAGCATAAATAACCTTTTTAATAATAAATTGTCAATGGAACTATCACTTTCAACTGTTAAAATACCAGATGATAAAAAAAATAGTAGCACACGATATTCTACAGTAACACGCCGTATTGCACAGTATTTTGTATAATTGTCACAATAGCAACTACATAATATTTTATATAAGTGAACCAATAATTGTCACACTAACAATTGCATAGTATTTCATATTATTGAATCAGTAATTGTCACTGTAATAACTGCAAAGTATTTTATATTATTAAACCAATAATTGTCATCGTAACAAGGGTAGTAATAAAAAGTTACATAATTAAAAGTCACGGGTATTAAGTAGTTAGACAGACTCATTATTTGAAGAACACTAATATCTGTGATATTAATATATTAAGTCAATAATACAGAAGACGGATAATATAATAATAATTGATGAATGATATAGATTAAAGATAATCTTAATAAAGGTGTAAATAATGGACGAATATATATGAATCATTATGAATAAAGAAATTAAAGATAAAGATAATGGATGAATATGTGTGAATCATTATGAATAAATAAATTAAAGATAAACATAATAGATGAATAATATATTGATAAAATGTGAATAATTGATAATATTAAAGTGTGATAAATTGATGTGTGGTAGATGTTGGTTAAGTTTTGGCTATAAATAAGGGCTTAACATAAAGAGTTTCATAACTTTCTTACTTATCCTTCCTTTCACTCTCTAAAAAATTCTTAGTGTAAGTGTCTCTCTGAGTGTGCTAAGACTACTTTAAGTATTGGTGAATATCAATAAGAGTTCAAGAATTGTTCAAGTGAGTTTTTCTATAAAAGTTGCTTAAATACGCACACACATCACACAGTATTTACAACTCTTTCTTTAGAAGATTCTTTTTGGAAAAATCTTCCTCTGAAAGATTGTTTTGAAATATTATTTTATTTCTTCAAAAACTATTTTAAGTTTATTCTACTCTATTTTGTACACCACATAAATTTATACTAATGCATTTTTGACGATTTCATAATATACGAGTTAGTGTACATCATGCAACTTATATGTTGTAGTTACTAATTAAATTATAAATATACATATAGGTTGATCAACTACATAGAAAGCAATATATAGTTAAGTGCTAAGTTAAAGGATATCTTTTTCCTTCATACTTCTAAATCTAAACTTACTATGGTAAGAAGATATTATTCGTTTCTATAGCCTTATCATCAAACGGTGAAAATTCCTAAAATGAGTAGAATTTCCTTAATAGTTGGTGCTTCATCTAATATCTTTTGACCTGAATTTTGCTATTGAATTTTAACCGATATATTTGAATTGTGAACCTTATATATTGTTCTTGAACTCGAATCGATATTCTAGATATCGTGTTGGACATTATTGGACTCTAGACAAACTAAATTACAAATCTCTAATGTTCATTTTTTATCTTATTATTTTGATTGTTTTTGTCCATCTTTCATATCATTGTTATTTGTACTAATCATCAAGACTAAGTTGTTGTAAATGTTTTTGGCCTGGGTGCAAAGACAATATGATTGTTGAGTGTCTTTAGCCTGTGTGACAAGAACACATGGTGAAAGTTCCCTTTGGCCTGGGTGCAAAGATGAACTGTTGATTGGCATGATAATGACTATTGGTGTTACAGTTGATGAAATCTCAATGGTGAATTTTTAAATTAGAGAAGATAATAGACATTTTAATTTATTTGACTCTTCTAATGGTTTGCTCATTCCATTGCAGTTATTTGTTGAAAACTTATATTATCTTTAAATCTTTGATTTATCACTATTGAAGGCTAATGATAACTTATTCTTCGTTATCTTAGTCATGATATTTTTTACTGGACTATTTAAATCTTTGATTTATCACTGTTGAAGGCCAAGGATAACTTATTTTTCGTGCGCGTGTGTGTGTGTTTGCCGTATTTTTTACGACATTGTAATAATTTTAAATAGGAGAGCATATGTTTGTTGTTTATTTTTTTGGTGACTCGAATTGGGTGGTGTTAAACTGAATTTGGGGGGCATCACATAAGTTGTCCAAGGCTAGAAGATATTTCATAAAGCTAAAGGCAAAGCCACTCTGAGATCATAGAGTAAAATGTCAGTTCGTAGAGCTAGAGTCGTAGAGCCACTAAAATTCGTAGAGTAAAAATAGTAAAGCTAAAGTCACTCTACTATTTGAGAATCAACTCTATGATGCCAAAAATCGTAGAGTATAATTATTATAACAAGTTAGTGACAAGTTCTGACAAGGGTCATAAACCTTAAACACACAATCCTCAAGATTGATCTTCATATGTGTTGGCGATAAGGACAAGACTAAGAAAGCTCTATCCAACAACTATATTAGCAAGGACAAGGACACATGTTTATTGCTGCACTATTCACAGTACTGTAGAAAGCGACCTGAGGTGGTCCAAGCAGACAATATTTCTAAGTTAAAGAATCAGAAATTGACAAGTGTCCCAGACCGAATGGAGCAACAGTAATATTTAACGGGAAAAATCTAAGAGGACTCTATAAAAGGACTACAAATTCAAGCATTGCAACTAAAGATCGATCAAGAAAGCAAGTGTTGAAAGTCCAAGTTCTCAAAACTCAATTATATGATTATGAAAGAACATAAATTGCTGCTAATTTTTTTGAAGAATGACTCAATGCTACTTAACAGCACCTCAAACAACAACTCATTCTTACTGATTAACAGATCTATGGTCCATTAGAGCATATATGTCCTCAAAATTTCTACTTATGTTCTGATATAGGACTTTACTATCATGTGATACCTCAACAAATTCTGCCTTAATGCGTGATCTCTCCGTCCACGTCAACACCAAGCTCCCCTTTGAACTTTAACTATACTCTTTTGAGTATTAGCTCATCACTTCTTCTAGTTAACGAGTCACCCTCTTCATTATCTCTTGTTTGATCCACCAAAAGTCTCTGTTAAGCCTATAGAGTCTCCCTATCTGATAAGTTTATCTCTCAGTATCTGTAACGCCCCGGCCCCGAAACTCGAGTCTTACCTTTAAGCCCGGATCCGGTGTATCGCTGTAATACCCATACCATACATCTTCTAGACATCTCATCATAATATAAAATAAATACATTATCCTTACAAAACTACCACAGTCTTACATTCTACTCCCAGGTACAAAGACCTTTACTAATACATCATCTAATATTCAATACAATATTATATCTGTATTAATATTACAATTAATACCAATCATCTTCAATCATCTCTACTCTTGTCTTCTGTATTTACCGAGTTCTTTGGTCCGCTCTGGCTTATCTGAAAACAATTATTTATAGCAATGGTGCACAACTACATTGCCTAGCAAGTTTAACAGTTATCACATAACACATAATTCACATTTCAACATGCTTCACATTTCTGATAATTTGCATTTTATACATGCTTCATCTTTACTCATACTATGCATTTATACGTGCTTCATCATTACTCATACTGTACATTTTGTACATATTTCATCTCTCTCATGTATCGTGTTTTATGCATACTCATTCTTTGGCATAATGCTCATTCTTTGGCATACTGCTCATTTAAACATACTTTGCATTTTATGCATACATCACATTTCTCATTATAAAGTTCACATAGAACAATTAACATAAATCAACAACTGAATATTAATAGTTTAACATCACATTTGCAACATATAGTGTACATAAATGCATCACAAGGATTTCACATAACACATAGCAACAAATACTGAAAAACTTGCTTGATTTGTTTATCCAGCTTACGGTAATATTTTGCATCCTTTGCATGACCTACATAATTAATAATATTGGCATACTAGTTAGTTATATGTATAACTCTTTACCACTTTTATTTTAATTATTCATCGTACTAGTTTATCATCTACATCAATTACATACAGTAATTCTTTCTCTCGTACTCAATTCTGAGTTATCTACATCATCATAGAATATTTTTCATTAACAATATTCATCGTCTCATCATACATCAACTCTTATTAATTACATTCTGTAATTAAATTATAACATTTCTATTTACTACTTCAATAATCTCCATTATTCGGAGTTACATCCAAAGTTTCTTAAAACCTTGGTAAATCTCTTTTTTACATAAAAAAAAAATGCTATTACGCATCAACATATATCATTCTCCCAAATTTTATCTCAATCCGAGTTATAAAACTCTTTTGTTACTCATCCGTTTTCGTTCATCCTTATGTCAAATTAAAGCTTATACAGTCTACTTTAATCTCATATAGGCCCTGGTTTTAGCCTCTTCTTTAATCAAAACAAATTTTCACTTTTGCAAGCAAGGTCATATTGTTACAAAATCTGACCATCTTTACTAAATCATTCATAAAACGCATTCCGTAATAAATTTCATCTTCATCTTCTTTTCTACATCTTTATAACTTCCATATCTACAACTTTTATTAATATACTATCATCACATTCTCATCATATGATTTTATTTGATTTTTAGAAGCTTATTTGTTCATCAAATGACCTTCACAATTTAATTGAGGTCGACATACCAATTAGTCATATAATAACCCTCTATCTTGGTTTACATTCATCTTCATTCATACCCTTTAATGCTTCCTTTTTATTGGAATTGAAACATTTTATAATGTTACTAACTCTTGTTACGACGTTACGACGATTGTACATCCATACGCTTGACTAATCATCGCGAATGCCCAAACGACATGCATTGGCGTACGCTTAGCTCGCCCATACAACTTGTTTAATACTCATTTGTTAATAATAAGTATTTTACATTCCATAATGTTCATCTTTTATTACTTAGAACAACATCTTTTATCGTCGGAAGCATTGCACGTTACATACGCGTATGCCCGACGCCCTCTGATTGCCTCCGACTGCACAACAGTCCCAACAATGACCAATTTCAACCCTGCTCCAGGCCTCAACTCTCAATTCTTAAAGAATGAAAGTTGTAGTTCTACTTCTTAGCTTTTCGGATCATCTTGAATCACCCCAATCGGAGTTCGTATGAGAATGTTATGCCTAATTTACTAAAGGACGTCAAAATTATCTTGCACCTACTATTGTCGAGCGCCCCGACGCTCTAGCAAGGCCATTTCCAGTACCCTGGCTCTAGTGGGCAGTATGCCAAGCCCGGCCAAAAGCCTTAACTCCTAAAAAATTGCGGCTCGTCGCCGTTACTTCACTGCTTCATAACATCGTCATCCGATATCGGAATTAGTCCGTTCTTGAGGTTATAGAAAGCTTGTAACATGCTCTACAAAACCCCCATGAATTCATAATTTTTCAACATCATCATTAGGCCATAATATTGGCCCAAAAGTCCCCTGAGACTACGTTTTTCACCATAACTTCGTTATAGCTTATTTTTCCATCGTTCCAATTGAAACATTTTCATAACTTCCATACACATAATTCCTTCTTCCTAGAATTTAATACACATCTTATGAACTAACGATTTCTTTAGTCCGATTATAGTCCTCTACATAGTCCATTTGTCCATCCTTTACGCATAGGCTTACATTCATTTTAATTATTCATCTTTTCATCATTTTTCATCCATTCCATCATGGTTATACATAAAACCATCATCATCCATCATTTTTTACTTCCACAACCAAGAATAAACAAAATAAAGTGTTAGCATGGTTTTAAAAATTACATTTAGCTAGGTTTTCTTTCTTCATCCATCCTTGCTCATAGCTTTGCCTCATCTTTCATGCTTCCATAGTTATATACTATTTAAGACATAAACATAACACCTAGATTTTTAGATTTTCCAAAAAAGAAAGCATTCAAAATTTCTTGGGATTATGACTAGGAATTACCTTATTTAGGTTCTTCCTCATCTTGGTTCTTCTTCTTCTTGCTAGAGCTTCTAGCTTCTTGCTCTCCATCTCTTCTTCCTCTAGCTCCATTCGAGCTCTTCCTCTTGCTAGCTCTTTAAGCTTTCTCATCTTTCATGGTTTATGAGTAAAGTATGGAGAAAACTAGAATTTTCTCTCCTTCTTCCTCGTTTTCTTCTCTTATCTTCTTTCTCTCTCTCTCTCTCAATATATATATATATATTCAGCTGAACATTTGGGGGATACAGGTGAAGAATAAGGAAGAGGAGCTTGATAATTTGCCTTATTAGGCTAAATTATCAAATCAACATTCCCATGCCCCATACAAATTCATTAGCCAATAACAAGAGGAGTTGGTGAGGGAAATAAAGAAGCACTCTTTGCATTCCTTCCATAATTATCAACAATCAGTCGCCTCCCCCTGGCCCACCATTCTAGAAGGTTTATTATTAATTTTTTATTTACTCGTTTGTCCATTTAATTGCTCATTTGGCCATTTTGACATCCGAAAATCAGCTTTTTCATGATTATAGTCGATTCCTACTAAAGTCGACGTTCTAAAAGTCATGGGAACATCTGTTTCATCAAATTCATCTTTGAATCTCGAGTTTGACTCTTTTTTTAATCTAAAAAGTCAACTGTTAACTTTGACCAAAAAGTCAACCCCGACACATTTTGTTTTTATAGTCTACCTTGACTAATTTGAACATCCTAGACTCAAATTCGCAGTCCAATCATCGAAATTCTATTCTGAACTCCTAGTTTGACTTTTCATCGTAAAATTTAACTATTGACTTTGACCAAAAAGTCAACCTTGACACCATATCGTGTTACAGTCTTTTCTCACTAAATTCGACGTTTTGGACTCAAATATATAATCCACGTCACAAAATTCCTTTCTGAACATATGTATAGAAGCTAAAGGTTGCAATTTTGGGGTGAAGAATGATAAAAAGATTTTAAAGGTATATCTTTTATTAAATTATGAGAAATGTTTTTTAAATAAATGCGTTTAAATATTTATATCGATAGTGAGTATTGTAAGAAGTTTGAGAATCTTCGGAGTATATCGATTATAATATTGATTATTGGCGAAAATTAGAATGAAGCTATATGTTAACGCATAAGATCAAGAGTAAAAATAGTCCGAATTTTGGGGGCGTTACAATGGCTTCTTTCTTGTCTTCTTCTCATTTTAGCCATTCTTTGTGTAGCTTTTTTGAATTTGACTAAATGTTGAGAGTGGGGCATGATGGGAGAGACTTTAGGAGGGTTCCTTGATAAGGTGAGTACCCCATAGGCTAACTGAGTCCCAATGGGCCGACCTCAAAGGCTCCTCTCCCACTTGCTTCACTTTGCTCCTTAGTTGCTCGGTTGCATCCCTTCGTGTCTTGCTTGTTTGAGCATGTTTTTCTCCATCCCTTCTTGTTTTCTTATGGGAGTGTACTATTTGCATTAGGTATTGGCATGACACAATCCCTATAGTGGCTCTCCTAGTGAGGCCTTCATACTTGGCCATTTTCTTAACACTTTCTCACTTAGCCAATTTTGGCTATTTTGGGTGAAAATAGCCAATGTCTTGTCCTGACTCCTTATTGGGAAACCATGATAAATGGTGAGGGATGTCAATGAGGGTGTTGAGTTCTTTAAAATTGATGCGGCAATAGGGGTGCCTAGATGGCCTCCCGGATAGGACCTGTCGGGAGCCATTTTCTGAGAGAGACCATATTCTAGATATTCACAAATTTGGAGGTTAACTATCACTAATTATGAGTTAGTTAAGATAATTAACCTCTTAATTTATACCCGGAATGCAACGATTTTGGTAGGTTTACTGTCTAAAATTAAAAGTATTTATTTCACTTTTGGATTTAAAAAAACAGTATCAAATTCTTTTTAAAAAGTGAAGATTAATCACTATAATAGGGACAACTGAGTATCATAAATTTATAAGAAAGCGAGAGCTTAGTAATCCCTGACAAAAAATATAGTCAGTAATCTTGTATTTTTTAAATATATAATTAAATGTAATAGTTTTTAATTAATTTCTTATTATATTCATACTTTTGGCTAATATTCATCATAAGTACTTGCATGTGCTTATGTCAAAGAATTTTCTAGGAAGAAAAACATGGAAACAAGAAAGGAAATATAAAAAAAATAACTTTGTGAAATATGATATAAAGGAGATAAAATATAAAGGTTGCCTTTTCAATGTTGATTGTCTTTTCAAGCTTTCTGAAGCTTTTTTTTTTGGGAGTTGGATTCTCTTCATTACACTTTTCCTCCAATTCTATCCAATACATCATAGTTTTATAGTTTTGGATAGTATAATAGAAATCAATATCAAACAATTAATTAATAATATTGAGTAACATAATTGTTCAAAAAATGAAAGTAATCCGACCATTTTTCACTATTTGATTAACATGTGAATTTTTCATTAAAGTTTGAATGGTTAAAAATTCTTTTAAACTTTTAACGGTAAAAATTTAATAATTCTAATTTTTATAGGATTGATCTTAATATCATCAATAATCTATTAACATATTATCATTACTAATAAAATTATTAAATAATTAGTGTATTGGAGGGAAGGTGCAATAGATAGGAGCCAAATCCTTTTTTTTAGCCTCTAAGTTAGGCCGAGTGAAAGGAGCTCGGTGTCCCTTAGCAAGGTCTCGAATTCAATTCTTATGAATAGAGAAAATGGTGTTAGAGAGAGCTTCCCCTCCTCCTTGTGAGTTCGACCGTAGCTCGATTCTGGATTAATCGGGGCCGAATGGTTGCTAGATACTGGGAGGTAAGAACCCAAAAAAAGTAGGGATTTTGAATTAGTATATCAATTAAGAAGAAGATTTTATGCATAATTTTAGTTTTGAGTTTTCTTTTCATTGGTAATCCACTCTTATTAATAAAATGGTATCCTATTGCATTGTGAAAGAGTTTTTGATTAGTAAAATTATGGTTAATTTGGGGTTCTTGTTATTTTTTTGGTAGTTTCCATATTATATTTTTCTTGTGAATTTAAAGACCCCAATAGATTTTAGGTTTATTTACTTAGTAAATTTTAGTTTTTGCTGGCGCTAGTACAATATCTAGTCCCCTGGTCATTTTTGTCTCGTGTCAAGGTTTTTACTTTTTAATGATAAGAATTTATCTCACCAATCTGTTGCCTTTTTAGTGGTTGCATGTCTTTTCAAGCTTCTAGACAACAAGCACTTATATTCAACCAAGAATTGTAAACTTAACAAGAATCAACACGTGTTGATAATTACTCATATACATATGTCAAAAATTGAATTGTAGGAGTTAAATTTTTTACCAATTAAGAAATGAGTAATTTTATTTGTTAATAAAATTATGCAACTTGTAACAATCAAACCAACAAGTAAATAACCAAAATGCTTTTCCAGTAACAAAAAATTGATCACCTCTGTGAGCCTCTATTGGAAAGAACTGGCAAGGGCAAAGCTATGTTAAGATTGGAGGGGGCCACGTCCCCTCCCCCCCCCCCCCCAAGGTTTGAAAATTGAATCACCAGCAGGTCGTGGTCCCGAGTCAAGGCCACTTATATTGTGGCTCAATGGAGGGCCTGGTTGTTCTTTTGTAGCTTATGGAGCAGCTGAAGAGATTGGACCTTTACATATTCTTCCTGATGGGAAGAATCTTTACTTGAATCCCTATGCTTGGAACAAGTGTATGCATTTAGTTGATGTGTTCTTTTGTCATAGAATTCTTTCTGTGATCTACATGATGTTTAACCTAATTTCAATATCTTTATTTGTTGGCAGTGGCAAATTTGCTTTTCCTTGAATCACTAGCTGGTGTTGGTTTTTCATATTCAAACTCATCGGTAGATTTCTACACTGCAGGTAATACGTCTTGATATTTTGATGTTTTTATGATGCTTTATTCTCAACACTATGTTAAATGGATAAAATTCAGGTTAGAGATAACATAAATAGATAGCCTCTAATAAAAAGATTAAATATTTCTAAAAACTATTAAATGGAAATTAGGTCCAATTTGAGTTGTTCAAGTAATTAATTTGACTTTAAACAATTTATGACTAGGTCATATATATATATATATATATATATATATATATATATATATATATATATATATATATATACAGTAAGGATCTTAGGCTCACCCTTAAAAAACTCACCCCAAGCTCACCCCCCGTTTGCGACGGACCCGGCGACGGTTTGGGTGTACAACCGTCGTCTATACTTTTAGCGACGCTATATATTGTCCGTCGCTAAAAGTATAGACACCCAAACCGTCGCCGGGTCCGTCGCAAAAGGGGGGTGAGCTTGAGGTGAGCTTTTTAAGGGTGAGCCTAAGATCCTTACTGTATATATATATATTGAGTCCGGCTATCTAGCGAACCAAAGGTAGCAAACCAAAAACGAACCGGCTATAAAGACGATTTTGTCGTCACTATAGAATAGAAAGTCTATTTTCTATGCTATAGCGATGGACAAAACAGTCGTTATAGCCGGTTCGTTAGTTTTCTATGTTATAGCGACGGACAAAACCGTTGTTATAGTCAGTTCGTTTTTGGTTCGCTCCCTTTGGTTCGCTGAAAAGCCGAACAATATATATATTATGTTGTTAAAAAAATTCTTGCCCCTCCCCCCAAGCTTCGATCCTGGCTTTGTCCGTGAGAAATGGAATCCAATCCTTTCTGTATCAAAGAGAGAAACATTTGAATTCTCTTTTATACGAGTACCCTATCAAATATAAAGAAATTACTTTTCATGTTCATACCTGACAAAGATATGAGCAATTGCGTTTGTTTAGATGGATAGGTAATTTGTACAGTAAAAAAATATAATATTTATTTACATTAAAAGGGTTCTTAGCTGTAAAATAGTTAGTAATTTTTATGTTACTTATTTCCTTTGCTTATTTTATTCATAAAAATGAAATCATAGTATTATAATAATTATTTGTGGGTAACTTTTTTTTCTATAGATTTTGAAGGGGTGATGGGTCAAAGCAATGCAAAGGTGGAATGTTGTAAAATCCATCATATTAGGAGTTGTATTCCTGAAAGAGGGGACGATGCCAAATGCGAGGAATTATATCACTAATCATCTTGCTCCAAAAGAGAACAGTGCTAGATAGAGGGCAAAAGCCACCAAATCGTTTTTGCCATTTTTTTGTTTTTGTTTTTTTTTATATTTATTACCGTCTAAAAAACTGAAATATATTAAAATTGTAATAAGTTACAAAAGATGAAAGATTATAATAAAAGAAATAATAATTTTTTCAAACAAAATAAAAGATGAGTCAATCATACCAGCAGGGCTAGTGGACACCATATAAATTCCTAAAATATAATCATACCCCAAAATTAATAATAGAATATATAGATCTAAACCCTTCATCAACACGGGCAACGGAAGAACAAGCCGTTATGATAACGTCACATCCTAATCTGAACAATCTATCTTCAACAATTCATGCACCAGAAAAAGTCTCATGAACTATTTAGCAAAATAAAAAAAAAGTCTCATGAACTAAAAAAATTCTCCCAAACGGATAAAGCAAAATCTCCAAATCTCCTCACAAAAGAGAAAAAATTAACCATCTCATGGAGAAAACAAGTCTTACAAAAAGAAAAAAACAACTCCACAAGAAGGAGAATAATTTATTAAATCAAAATAAGAAATATCCCGCAGACATCTCAATCAATAAGATTAGCTTGCTTCTTGTATCATTTGAGGTCTAGATGTTTGTAGTAGGATTGTGTCGATGATATCATTTGAAGTGAAAAATTGGTTTGGTATTAAATATATTTTAAACATTAAAATTTTTCGCTTTTTACGATTTAAACCATAATATTTTACTTTAAGATATTAAATTTTAATATCTCTAAGTTTTTATAAATTAAACCTTTTGACCACCGAATTTAGCATTTTTACCGGAATAAGTCACGTGACTTAAAATGAAAGTTTAATTAAATCTTTTAAGGGCGTTTATATTAGTTGCAAAATTTTCACATTTTCCTTCTTTATCATAAAATAATCATGTGCCTACAATTTTATGTATTTTTAAAGATATTTCAGTTTTCTTTAATGTGAGAAATTAAGTCTTTTAAGAGTATATATCGTTTATATTGACTCTAATTTTTTCTACTTATTTTCTTCATCATACACTAACCACGTGTTTACAATGTTATGTGTTTTTAAATATATTTAAGAGTGAAATTACTCAAAATACTCTCATTCGGATTAATTATTAACATACCGGTGGCCAAAAAGTTTAATTTATAAAAATTTAAAGATATTAAGGTTCAATATTTTAAAGTTGAAATATTAAGATTTAAAGTGTAAAACATGAAAATTACTTCTTATAGGAGTTTGGTGTTGAACAATCTCATATGCACGGGCGGATCCACCATAGGGGGAGGGGGAGGGGAGGGGGCCCCCTCTTGATTTTTTTAATTCTTTACTACTATAGGAGCATTAAAATAAAATGACCCTCCTTAAAAAAGGATTTGATGACTTAAAAAATGAAGTTTTAAAAGTGATTTTATAGTTATTTTTATTTATTTTTTAAAATTTATATTTGGTTAATTTTATTATTCCCTCTATTTCACAATAAACAAGTTCCATTTATCAAGTTTTTTATTTCACAAAAGTAGTATAAAATGAAATAATATCTTCAAATGTGTCATCATAATTTATTACATGTCACTATTATTAAATTAACAACTCATTATATTTAATGGTAAATATGAAATAAAAAATTAAATACATCATTAATATTTGAATATATTATAAATGATACTCTTTTTGTGTAAAGAATAAGGTAATTTTATTATTCAGGAGTATTATTTTTATTTAGTTATAAAGGTGCCTCCTCTTCATAAAATTTCTGTGTCTGGCCCTGCTCATATGGTTTAATGATAGTGTAGGACTGCTACCCTTTTAGCTCTTTAATTTTTCTTTTGCTTTCTTGTGTTTTCTTTAGGCTCCGTTTGTATGTCGAGAATCTTATATCAGAAAATAATTTGAAGGAAAATGAAAGGAAAGAAATGTAAAGGAAAAAAAATAAAAAAATTACTTTCTTAAAAGTGTTTGGTTGACAGTAAAATTTGTAGGAAAATAAGCCTAAACTTTCTCATCACGCAAAAATCTTAGTAAAAATGCAGGATGAGATTTGAAAGAAAAATTTTCTTGTAGGAAAATAATTAGTGGTAGGACATACAGTTGTCCATTGTACCAAACACACTTATGAGAAAATAAACTGTTACTTTTCTTGCTTTCTTTTTATTTTCCTTTCCTTTACCATCATCCAAACGGAGCATTAGGAAATTGATTTTTTTCAGTATTAAATTTACCATTTCAACAAAAATGTACAGCATTTAAGGCACATAAGATAAATATGTACTTGGGAATGGTATAGTTAGAAACGGTTTACATTGTTACATAAAAAATATTTCCTTAATAAATTTTAGATCAAATCTTCCGAATTAATTTTGAGACCCAAGTATATCATAACTGTTATCAATTACCATTAGTTATGCTTGATTGCCATAATAGACATCTTAATTAGCACTATATAAACAGCACCATCGATTAAAGGATTACTCCTCCCTCAAAACCCTAGACAATCTTTCACTTACGAAAAGAATGGCCAAATTCTTGACTATTGCTTTCACATCCCTCTTGGTGCTGCTCATGTTAAGCGCAGGTTATAGTCCTCATAAACTCATAGTGCTCTTGTATTTCCTCTATCATAAAAATATATTTTTTTGTTGTTGGTTTAGTTTTTTACCATATTTTGTTCGAAAATTTTGAAGCACTTTATATTTATACTATATGTTTATATATAATTGATCGAGTATTATCCATAGCAAATATTTTACATGCATGGCTATCAGATCTTGCATCCTTAATTGCAATACGGTAGGAGAGTACACCTTTTAAATATGATGGCCATATCTTGCCATGAAAATATAAAAAATATGGTGCTCATATAAGCTTTCATAATTACTTAAATGCAATAGATCTTTTTTCATATATAATACTTGTGATCTTTTCTTTCATATCCGAAACTATTATTGGCCTACCAAGTATATATAAACAGTTTAATAAAAATATAACATTGTTTACATATTGATAGCTATAAATTAAGAAATCAGTGTGTATTTCATTTATTTCCTTTGCTTATTTAATTTACAAAAATAAAATTATAGTATTGTTATAGTAATTATTTGTTGGTAATTTAATTTTTTTCAGATTTTGAAGGGGTGATGGGTCAAGGCGATGGAGAGGTGACATGTTGTAAAAGCAATCATATTGGGAGTTGTGTTCCAGGAAGTGAGGACGATGACAAATGTGATCAATTATGTCTCCAAGCATCTTGCAGGGGAGGCCAGTGCAAGATAGAGGGCAGCAGGCCGCCAAACCATTTTTGCCATTGTTTTTGTTGAGCGTCCAAATTACTGACAACAAAATGGGAGAGTTTAAGTTAATTTGTGACAATTAAGAAATATAATTGCAGTTCCAGCTTTCACCTTCTTCTATTTCGTTGAATTCTCAAGTTTATTGCCTTATAGGAGTAATTTAAATTAAATAAAACTAATAATAATTTTTAATTATTTATTTTGTTCTTATTTTTGGCCAATATTCATTGTAACTACTTGCGGTTTTGTCAAAGAAGTTTATAGGAAGAAAAAAAAAATCGAAACATGAAAGGAAATATAAACATTAAATAAAACTACAGCTAAACAAGAATTAAAACCCTAAGATTTGAACCGTGAAAATAAGATGTTCAATAATGTATATTTTTAACTTTTAGATTCTTAATTGTTCGGATTTTTTTTAACCTTAATTTGAGGTTGTTTTTAGCCTCAAACTAGGGAGTTTAAATTAGCATATCAATTGACAAGATTTTTGTCAGAGATTTAAATTAGGCATTTAATTTTAGTAATCAACACTTATTATAGAAAGTTGTATCTTTTGGGGTTTTTGTAACTTCTTTTGCTGATTCCAAATTATTATTATTTTGTGAATTCAAAGGCCCCAACAGATTTTAAGATTGTTTACCCAGTGGATATTAGTTTTCCTTGCTGGTAGTTTCGTGTCAAGATCATTCCCATCTTCTTAAACATAAAGTAAAACTAATGCCAAACTAGAATTAAAAACCTAAAATTTGAACAGTGAAGATAAGATGTTTAAAAATATTTCATTTTAACTTTTAGGTTCTTAATTGTTAGGATTTTTTAACATTAATTTAAGCTTGTTTTTAACCTCTAATTAGGGAGTTTAAATTGGCATATCAATTACGAAGATTTTGAAATTTTGTATGTGTCCATACCCAGAAGGGGAGATGAATAAGGGTGTGCGTGCGTGTCCACAAATTATAACAAATTTTAATTTTTCTCGCACAGATATAATCCAAACAGGCAAGTTAGTTGACTGCTTTGAATTATTCTTGTATTACTTCAGAATAAAATTACCTATATTGAGGTTTTCTAACTTTCTAATGCAGGAAACACTACTAGGAAAAAAAAACCCTATAGCGAGGGTCGTTGGTCGTTCCTATAGGCCTTATGACCGTAACTATAGGTATTATCGACGATCGTCGACCATCACCGTAAGTCGCGTGGCTAAAGCCTTTAACTACGGTCTTAGAGGTCTTTACCGACAGTCGCGACTATAGCTATAGATCACGCCAAAACTGATTTTTACTCTTTACCAACAATCACACTAGAAGCTATTGCTATAGTCATGACCGTAGCTATAGATATCTATAGCGACAGTCTTACCGGTCTTGGTATAGGCTTTGGTTTTTAGGAACTCTATAACTACGGTCGATGACCGTCGCTATAGCTTTTTTAGAATTCAAAAAAAAATAATTAGTAATGTACATATTTATTCAATAAACACGATACAATATAAAATAAAACACAAAAAATATTATTACATCATTTAAAATAATTCATCCCCTAAAATATGACAATCATAACTAATTTAAAGTAATTTAGTAAATGATAGGTATATAAAAAAAACAATTTCTAAAACCATTTCGAATCTTCGTTGTCTTCCTAGATCGATAACAATCATCTCTCTTTTTAGCATCAACTTCGAGAGTAAATTTTCACTGCAAATATAAACATAAATAAAAGTAAATCTATATAATTTAAACAATCTCAAACATTTTAATTATTCACAATAAGTACACAAGCAAAATTTTATGAAGAAATAATATAAGCTTGTTCCCACAAGTCAGTAAATCATAGTTTGATCATTGACTTTCTGCTGTTTTGCATCTATGCTTACTTGGAAAACCCCTGTTAGAAGAGGGTGAAAATGCAAAAAGATTATTACAGAATAAATTGCATCAAAAGAACAGCTCTTTAGGCCTCCCAGTTAAAAAAGTGGAAAAGGGCAAAAAGTTTTTTTTTTTTTTTTTAAATGCAGCAAAAGACCAGTTCTTTAAGGCCTCCACTGCTAGAAAAGTGGAAAAAACAAGAAAATTAGTACAAGATAAATTGCATCAACAGAGGACTTCTTTAAGGTCCACAGTAAATATTGAAAACAGTATAAGCTCTTCAAGATATTTCAGGCCACAATCATAAGATTTTTGATGGATTTTGTCCAATTCATATAAAAATCTAGATTAAGGAGCCCCAGAGCATAACACCTTGACAAAGTATTAGTAGAACACATAAACATAGTACTAATTGTAAACAGAGCTCTAATATCGATACACACTGAAAATGACCAAAGAAACAGAGAATAATAAAGAGGGGGAGGGGGGATTTCCCTATATATGCAATTGATCATTAATAAGAGGAACAACTCTTCTTAAAATGCAAATATAAATAATGTAGACATAAATGAGAAGTGAGTAGTACCCTCAATTCTTTGGAGGAGTTTCTTCACTTTTTGTTTACATCCATCACAGTGTATGTTAACTCTGAGAATACAAGTCTGTAAAGGGGAAACTATAAGAGTTATAGGTAAACCAACACCCAACTTTAATCGCCATATGTACATTCATTAAATAAAAAGCTAGTTTATGTAAAGAGGTTCATCAAAGGCAGACAAGATATATAGAATGCGTAATTAGTTAATTGGTGACCGTAAAGGAAAGATAATCTTGATATTGCACAAAAATATATTCCTCCGTTCCAAACTTAGAGATACATTTTGACTTCTAATCTTCTATAACATGTTTTCTCTCAATTTCATTTCCAAGTTCTCATGTCCTACACCCATGTATGTACTCTTTAAACTAAATAACAAAATGGTAAAAGAAATCATCTTTTATGAATCCCATTCCCTTAATCTTTTCCTTTACTCAAGAAAACATAACAAATCCTCAGAACTATAATTAGGCTTTACACAACATATCACACAAAAAGGGTCTTGAACAAAAATGAAGATCTACAATTTTAACCAGGCCAGATAATTAAATCATCAAATTAACTAAGATATAAATAAAATAAAAATAAAAGATTATAGAGGGAGAGAGAAAGGGAATAACAAGCAAAGTAGATGATAGAATGGTACAAGTATGCCAGAAATAGTAAGGGATTGAATAATTTCTAGTTTCTCATGTCCCATTATAGAATAATCAAACATGACCCAAAGAAATGACAAAACATGATGGAATTTCATTGACTTTTTAAGAGTACTTGTAATATAACACGAACATAATTCCCCACAAAACAGAAAGATCATAAAATCAAAACTACAACAATAAGAACAATCAAACATGACTCATACTCATATCTGGTATCAGCCATTTACACAATTCTTACATGGACATGGAATTTTTCCCGTTACCATGCCCATTTTTTTGAAGCCAAAGTTCAAAAACCTTTCTAGGCCTGCAAGATATTCTCTAGAATATCTCGCTAATTCCATCTAGCTTTTATGATGGTGCTTCCGTAATTCAAAACAAACAAAGTTGATAAATGTTTACTTTTATTTGTATTTATTGGAGGTTCTTGTGTTTTATTAAGTTAGTTCTTAATTCAATGGAGTATGTCTTATTACAAACAGGTTGGTTTTTATATAATTTTTCAGTCTTTTCAGTCTTGCCGAGTGTTCTAAAAAACATGCAATGGACAGCTGTTTGAGGAATTTTCTAGTTCCATAAAGTATCAACAAAACCTGAATTTCAGTAAAGGATTGCACATCATTTTGTTTGAATTAGTCTTATTCAAACACCCAGTATAGTAACAAGTTACAAATTGTTAATCAGTAGGGGAATTATCAGTATAGTCTTTATTGAGAAAAGGAAGACAGTGGACAATTAATTATCTAACTATTAGGAAATGGGAACTGAATCAAAATATTTTTTGTTTTCATAAGTAAATCAATCAAACTGAACCACAACATATTCCCACATGAAACTTGAGTAAACAAAGTACCCAAACAAGCAGAATGCAAACAAATAACAAATAATCACGTATAACTTAAGCATAAAAATGCAAATTCTTACTGAGTCGCAAAATGATATGGGAATAGTAGTAGCCGACTGGATATAGGTTATATCTTATAGTCAGCAAAAATCAATTGAAAATTTTATTTCAAAATAGAAGAGCCTATATCATATCTTTCATGTGAAATTTAAAAGAGAACCATTAACAAGAATGATATGTAAAAAATTGAAAGCTAATTTCTGAGCCATAACTACCATCACATCACACTTGGATATTTATAGTAATTACTAATTATAAAGTCAATGATAATTTTATAATTTGGAATGGAGGTAGTAAAGCATGGCTTCTAATTATGTGGTCAACAAACTGTTATAGGTTTCATAACAAAAAAGTGCAAGTTCTTAGTCTTCGTGGCATTAAGAAAAATGCAGTAGTCTATGAAAATATGTGTAGCCTCATACATTCAAGGATATACATAGCTTAAGATTGTTATTCCTGTGATTTTTATCCTAGAGTAAAGCATGGCTTCTACTTCTTTAACTTACTTACCCGAATTCAGTGTTCTTATTAGGCTACATCCAGATATAATTCCATGACCTTTTAACGCCTCCTGCTTTAAAGACCAAACCTTCTCTTAACTAGAAAATTCGCCCTCAAAACTATATATGCAAGCCCAAGCAAGAGGTGATATAACAGATGAGAACGACTGTTTGTAGCATTTTCAGTAACAGCAATTTTTAAAAAAACTACCAACCAACAATCCTACCTTTATGAACCTAAAACAATCTCTACAGATTACTATATTGTTGGCATTCTTCTCAATGCTTAATACTCTAAATAGGCTGCAGTACAAAAATCCAGAAGCCTTTATTTAGCATTTTTCCTGCTTGAAACTGGTTTCTAATTCTTCACATTTTCCTTAACAAATGATCTTTCATAAATTTGTAACACCACATTAAGCTCTGGTATCCAACATTCATTACCTTTAAGATCCTATTCCTGAAGGGAAAATGCAACCTATACTAATTTAATGGTTAAGTGTGGATTAACAGAGCAAGTACTCTAAACAAAAATAATTCATTAAGGAATCTAAGTTGCAGGATAGAACAATGCTAGAATTAAGTTTCAATCCTAAACCATTCCAGTTGACTAAAACACTAAACAAATATATTCACTCTATATTTTTGTCAAAGTAAAAACTAAGCATACCTTTGAGTTGAGCAGCTAAAGTAGATGGAAACTTGGAACCAAATCAGACCCAAATTGCGAAATCGTGGAAGCCAAATAGGACCCAAATCGTGGACCCAAATCAGACCCAAATCATGTAATCGTGCAGACTGTGAAGGCAATTGAAGTTGGGATCTAGGGCAAAAATCAAGGAAATGTACCCTTTACATCCATTTATGTCACCATTTAGTTGAACAAAATACCCTTCTGTCCATGAAATAACCGAGTCCCAAAAAATAACTACACACCACATTAATTTCTTATAATTAATAAAATTTAGCATAACACACCTTTTGCGGATGAATCAGAGATAGATACTTTGCAAAATCTAGCAATGGACGCTTCAGTGGCCTCTCATTGATTTCAAGCCCTGCCACGCAGAAATATACAAATAATCAAACACAGAACTCCAAAATCCGCTGGAAAATAAATATTAATAGCTAAAAATTCTGAAATTAAAAATAAAAGCTACAACCTCAAGAACTCACAGAAAGCATCAAGTGGTGATGGGAACTCACAGAAATCGTGGAAAGGAAAGGAAATCGTGGAAAGGAAGGAGAAGGGATGGATATGGTGATGCAGATACTCAATCCATGGAGGAGGGATGGAGATGGTGATGGAGATTTGGGGGTTTTGGCGAAAGATTGGAGGATGCAGATTTTGGTATTTGGGGGTTTTGGAAATCGTGGAAGGGAAGGAGGAGAGCGAGGGATGGATATGGTGATGGAGATTTGGGGGTTTTGGCGGAAGACTGGAGGATGCAGATTTTGGGATTAGGGGGTTTTGGCGGAAGATTGGAGGATTTGGGGTTTTGCCGGAAGATTTTGGAGTAAGGATCGATTTAGGGGGCGGGGGAAAAAATAGGGACAACATAGGGGACAATAATTTAAGAATAAAAGGTATTAAAACTGAACACAATGATTTCCAGCCATAATACTAAAATCAAAACACTCGTAATTTTGCTAGAAATATTTCAACTTTGTAAAGCTCTGTCCAATATATATTAGTGTTGCGTTTTTCGGCTAGTATCCAATATATATATATATATATGTATGTCGTTATAGGTTTCAGCGACGGACCCATCGCTAAAAGTGCGTTCGTTAACGGACGCACACGGGTATAAAATTAGATAAAATGTTGTTTGATTTGAGGTTATGCATCAATAAGTTTATAACAATAAAAGTTACTAAAACCTGAGTCGTCGAAATATATACTTATATACATACTATTTGCACTATTATAAAAAAGAATTTCTTAATATGTGCCCTTAGGGCACATGCTAAGCACATGGTTCAAGAGAATATTCTCTTGAACTGTGTGCATATTCCCTTGAACTTGGTGCAAATGCAAAAATCAAGGGAATATGCACACAGTTCAAGAGAATATTCTCTTAAACTGTGTGCTTAGCATGTGCCCTAAGGGCACATGTTAAGAGGACCCTTATAAAAATGGGTAATGATCCATAGCATCTATTTACTATGGATCAAAAAATGACAAATAGGATCCTAACCTTCCATTACAAAAAAGCAAGGGTTGAGATTAAAAAGGATAATTTGATGTCCGCTAGAAATTCTAGCGGACTGATTTAAAATCTTTTTATGCCGATTATGCCCCCATCAGCGAGGAAGGAGTGAGCAAAAAGTGACTACGTCCGCAACAATTAGGACAAAACAACAGTAGCAGCCCTAAGCATCCAGCGATCGGCGATTGATTCGAGGCGATTCCGACCATTCCAAGCAAACCTTTCGATTTGTCCGAGAGTAATCCGATCAAACCTTTCGAGCATTTGCCAATTGCAAACCTTTCCAGGCAATCGATGATTCGAGGGAGCATTCCGAAAGCTTTATTATACTTGTTTGTTTTTATTAACGAGAATTATGGTAGGATCATGATGGAGTACTATTTCACTTTTTTTGCTGAAAAGTTAAAGAAGAAGAAATATGTTGAATAACAATGTCTTTAACGTGTTAATTCTGTATGAATCCAGTTTCTATTGTCTGTTGTCCCAAATGGAAGTCGACTTTCAATGGCCTTATATTTAAGTTCTAGGTATTGATTATCCAGTCATGATTTAATCTTTGCTTTGTATTCTTTCATTCACTAAATTGTACTCTCAAGTAATTTGGTTTATTTTGCGAGTAAAATATGGGCTCTATTGATGACTTTTGACAAGTTCCTCGTCTATCCCCTGATCTCCTCTTATGTTTTATCGCTACAAAATAATACTCCCTCTCTTCTCCAAAAATAGTATCACTTGTAAAATTTGCAAATAAATTGTTAATTTAGTAGTAATAGCATGATAATAAAATTATAATGACAAGTTTGAGGACATTGTTTCAGTTTATACTATTATCAATAAGAAGAGGACTATGTTTGGGAAACAATTTTTTTGACAAATGAGACTTTTTGCAGAATGAGGAGTATTTGATATCACTAGCTTACTTAGTAATACATGGAATGGATGGTTTAACATTGTGCATCAAATGAGACTTTTTGCAGAATGAGGAGTATTTGATATCACTAGCTTACTTACTGCTATACATGGAATGGATGGTTTAACATTGTGCATATAATGATTATGCAAGGGCTAGTGCCAGTGGACATAGAGAAGGTTTGCGTGATTGGGCTCTTCCATTTGTGGATAGTGTTGGAGGAACTATTCGAATGAGACCAAATAATGAAGCTCGGACGAATTCTTATGGGGGCAGAACCAAGAAAGTTGTTAAGATTAATATCGAGTGAATCATCATTTGCTGTAAAGGTATTAATACTCATTTGTTATAAGGGTATTAATACTCATTTGTTGTAAGGGTCTTAATACTTGTGTGGTTTAAATTTGGATTTGTTGGCATGTTGCAGCAGGTTTGATTTGGAATTGGAATGTTTGATTTGGAATTGGATTTGGAATGTTTGCAGCATGTTTAAATTTGGATTGCAACAAGTTTAAATTTGGAAAATTTGGATTGCATCAGGTTTAAGATTACGGCAGGTTTAAGGACTGATGTTAAGAACTCTGTTTCGTGTAGGTTTAAGGACTGATGTTAGGAACTCTGTTTCGTGCCAATACAGTCCGCTAGAACTTTGCAGTCAATTTAATATCAATATATTTTCTCTCTTAACCTGCTGAGGGTATAATTGGCCTAAAAAAATTTTAACTCAGTCCGCTAGAATTTCTAGCGGACAGACAGTTCAGTGTTTAGATCTCAGCCCTTGCTTTTTGTAATGGAAGGTTAAGATTCTATTTGCTTATTTTTGTTCCATAACAAATAGATTCTATGGATCATTACCCTATAAAAATAATATTCTAATGCCATAAATCAAACAAAATTTTACATACTCTCATATTTTTGCATGTTCATTACATTTGTATGGTTAGATTATGAAGTTAACGATCAAATGATGATGTATTGGAAGTGTTCTAAGATAACTTATCTTAGATCGATCTAAGATACATTTACTCATATATATATATATATATATATATATATATATATATATATAGATGTAACAAGAAGCCAATGGATACTTTATTGATAACTTGATATTGATGGAGAAAAGATTGTGAAAAAAAAAATTATAAACCAAACAAAAAGTCACGTTCTGAGCTTTTTAAAACAAAATTTTGTTTTACCAAGTTGTGAGGAATTCCAAGTATACCAAGTCCTAATCATAGATAATAATTAGATACAAAAATATCATCCCAACAAACTAAAACCTGACCCCATGGGTTTTTTAGTTTAAAAATTAAGCTTTCTTTGTTTAAAAGATATATTGTAGAAACAAGTTTTAAACAACTAATCTTCATTTCAAAAAGAGTTTGTTATGGAAACAACCATATCAATATATCTTTTGAAAATAATCTCGGTCAAATATGGTAATTTCGAATAATTAAAAATATTTTACCATGTGAAAGTTTTTACCACACAATAGAGATTTAGAAAAATCTATTTTATTCTTAATTAAAAATCATTGTCTTGATAATAGGAAAAATGCTAAAAACCTTACATTTATTTCTAGACCCAATCAATCTTTGATCTTCATAATTCATTGTACTTGAGTAATATTTTAGCAGCCTTATATCACCAATCCTTGAGAATTTTTCAGCCCAATCTCTAAATCTGTAACAACGTGCAAGATATTACAAAAGCCCAAGTTGTCATCATTAAAACCAAAAACAACCAACAGATTTTAGTCATAATTATAGTCATCATTAAAACCAAAAATATATAAACCAAGTTGTCATCTTATTATACAAAGGTATCCTCTGGGGGTTTTGTTAATTCTTTTGTGGATTCCAAATTATTTTTTATTTTATTTTTTTGTGACATCAAAGCCCCTAGCAGATTTAAAGATTGTTTTCTTAGTGGATATTAGTTTTCCTTGGCACTATTTTCGTGTCAAGATTCCAATCTTTTTTATGATAAGAACTTCATCTCTTAAAAATCATCAATTAATAAAAATAAATTTAACATACGGAGATAAAATAAATTTTTTGAGGTTATGCAACAGCAACTTTATAACAATAGAAGTTACTAAAATCTGAGTTGTCGAAATATATACTTATATACATAATATTTACACTATTATAAAAATACTATTATAATACCTTAAATCAAACGAAATTTTACATACTCTCATATTTTTGCATGTTCACATATATATATATATATATATATATATATATGGTCCGTCTGTCTAGCGAACCAAAGACGAACCAGCTATAGCGACGGTTTTGTCTGTCGCTATAGTATAGAAAACCGACGAACCTTCTATAACGACGGTTTTTGTCCGTCGCTATAGTCGGCTCATCAATTTTTTATGCTATAGCGACGGACAAAACCGTCGCTATAGTCGGTTCGTCTTTGGTTCGCTCTCATCGGTTCGCTGGAGAGACTGGTCGGATATATATATATATATATATATATATATATATGTATACAAGAAGCCAACAAATACTTTGTTGATAACTTGATATTGATTGGAGAAAAGATTGTGAAAAGATTCTAAACCAAACAAAAAGTCACGTTTTGAGCTTTTTCAAACAAACTTTTGTTTTATCAAGTTGGGAGGAATTCCAAGTATACCAAATCCTAATCATAGATAATAACTAGATATAAAATATTATCTCAACAAACTAAAACCTGGCCCCATGGGTTTGAAATATTCTGATCAAGTTTAGTTTGAAAATTAAGTTTTCTTTGTTTAAATGTAGAATCAAGTTTTAAACAACTAATCCTCCTTTAAAAAAGAGTATATTATGGAAACAACCATATCAATATATCTTTTTGTTAGAGTGTGGCTTGATGGATCAGGAAGATTCGGTGGGACCCATGCTACGTGGTGGAATATCACAGTAGGAGATTTGACATTCTAGGGGGTCTACAGTCTAAGTTGACTTATGACTCTGTTGTTCTTTTTGACTTCTTATTTCTAAGGAAGTTGAATTCTATTCAGTCAGAAAATTTACAGTTATCTTTACATAGGACTCATAGTCCAATGAGGGGAGGGGTGGTTAAGTTTAAATACACAGCCATAATCCAGATTCAAGGTAATAACACTTTATTAATTTTCACGCACTAAAACAATTACATACCTCTATTATTGACATTTTCTGGTATGTACTTACTCTCACAATGGAGCTATCCTTCGGCGGCCTCGACCGTTAAGTTTTTTGGCGTGATCGTTTGTTCACTTACAGGTTAACTTCGCTGTTTGGTGATTCGGTGAGCGAACAGATTTTGGCGTTAACATTGGCACTAGAAGGAAGGACTGTTTTAGTGTTATTTTTTCACAATCACCAATCTACTTTGAAGTTGATCAGATGGCGGGTAAAGGAAATGCGGTTATTAACTAGGAGAGGTCCTCGGTCAATCCGACAACACAAGTTCGTAGGTCGATTAAGGATAGGCTCGAGCCTAATAATCCTATCGTGGTCCCAACAAAAGCTCAGTCGGCCCCGGTTCGATGACATTTATTCTTTACAAGCCAGGAGGCACTCGATCCTTACAACTGCAGGGTAGATAATCAGTCACGAACACACACTCGCCAATCGCGAGATCAGGAGCAGGAGGGATAGGATAACTATGAGTTAATTCGAATGTGCAAGATCCAACAGGCGAAGAAGGCTTTGGAGACACTACGTCTCTAACAGGAAGAATGGGATGCACAATTAGCCGAATTAGAGGGGGAATGAGAAGTCTCCCCGGTTCGGCGTGGGCGTCGGAAGTATACACCCCAAAGTTGGTCCATATCTCACCGATAAGGAGGCTCTCTGGAAGGAAAGAGCAAGCGCAGACCACACTTTTGAGACCTAGAAGAGGGATGGGTATGTCTGAACGGTGTCAACGGGTAGCTTCCCCAGACTACGTGAGGGATTGGCATGGGGGATCCTCCCCGAAAGGAATGCCTGACCCATTATGCAAAAGCTAACAAAGTTGGAACAAAAGATATTAGTGGCAACTCAAGGAAATCAATTGTCGATTGACCCAAAGTCGCCCTTTACACCAAAAATTGATCGGGTTCGGGAGGATCTAACTAAAAAGATGCCTCTACTAGAGACGTATGATGACATATGCGACCCCTACGATCATACTCACATGTATGACCATCTGATGTGTTATTATGAGCATTCTGATGTTGCCCGATGCCAGATGTTTGCCATTACTCTGAAGAAAGGAGCGCGGTTGTGGATGACGTCGTTGTTGTCCAATTCTATTGGGTCCTGGAAGGAGTTTTGTGATAAATTCCACGACCAGTTTAGAAGTAACATGAGAAGGGGCAAGGTGACAGCTTCCCTTATGTAGCTCAAACAACAACCAAACGAAAGTTTGAGTCAGTACGTGAGGAGGTTTATAGAGGCGGTCGATACTATTACAGATCTTAATGTACCTTAGACGCTCGGGTTCTTTACCACTGGATTGGACACGAAAAAATCGCGAAAGTTGTTAAAAAATATCATGTTCAATCCTCCGAAAGACCTATCCGAAGCGTATGATAGGGCAGAGAATTTCATTGCTATTGATGATGCTATAGGAAGCCTTAAGCCGCAACCACGTAGGATGGATAGGCCTCGTGATCGAGATCGAGATAGGAATTATGATCCTAGACCAAATACATAGTCGAGGAAGGAGGCCCGCAACGGGCTCGCGGGAAAAGGTCGACCTCCGTTCCACAATCGGAGTGTCAATAAGGTCTATACTCCGCTCAACACTAATCGGGCTAAGATCTTCAAGGAGATCAGGGATAAACCATTTTTTGAACCCTGCCCATTCAATAATCATACACCGAGAGGAAATCAAAGGTTGTTCTACTAATATCATTAAAACATGGGGCATTCAACTGAGGCATGTTGGCAACTAAGGAACATGATTGAGAAAAAGGTCCAAAATGGGGAACTCGTCTACTACGTTGTTAGTCGAGAAAGGTCAGAACGAAAATATGAGGATGGTGGTCAGGAATGTCGTAGGGATCGACAACCCGATCAAGATTTACCCGTCCGCCAGGTGGTCGATGTTATTATAGGAGGTTCGGTGGGTCGTGTGACAGGTAAAAAACATCGAGGCTCATTGGACTCCATTTTAACTGTGACCGAACAACCAGTAAGAAAGGATCGATCTTACCCTAACAATGTAATATCTTTTTCTGACGAAGATTATCCACCTGACACGGTGGAGCCATATGAAGGAGCACTGGTCATTACGGCATAGGTCGAACCGATGGACATACGGAGGATAATGATTGACAACGGGTCTTCGGTATATATTCTCTACAGTCATGCCTATCAGAAGATGGATCTAGAGGGGCGGAAGATGGAGGTTGGATAGGAGGTTCCTTTGTACGAGTTTAGTAATGATCCGGTTAATATTGTTGGTACCATCGAGCTGCCGGCCACCTTTGGTGCAGCCCCCCAACAGGTTCATGTGAATTTTAAATTCTTTGTGGTTCAAGTTGATTATGCTTACAATGCTATACTCGGTCGGACAACACTGATAGCGTTACATACGGTCACATCTATCCCGTATTTCAAGAATAAATTCCCTACTCCTCATGGGGTCGAGGAGGTGAAAGGTAATCTAGACATCGCTCGACAGTGTTACCGGAATACTTTGATATCATATGGTGTCGGGGTTAGTAAAAAGTTCCAGGTGATGAAGATCAAAGTTGAGCCATTCACTGAAGGTGATACTGAATCCCTTGCTCTCCCTGCGCGAAGAGACAGAAGATATGGAGTTAATTATGAGGAATTCGACGAAGACAGTTAAGATTGGATCAGGATTGGGAGAACCTCTTCAGATGGGTTTGGTGGATCTCCTTTGGGTGTACGCAAACATCTTTGCTTAGGTACCTAGTGACATGCCGGGAATCCACGAGTCAGTAGTTATACATCGTCTCAGCGTGGATCTTACCCGAAAGCCCACTTTATTAATTTTCACGCACTAAAACAATTACATACCTCTACTATTGACATTTTCTGGTATGTACTTACTCTCACAATGGAGCTATCCTTCGACGGCCTCGACCGTTAAGTTTTTTGGCGTGATCGTTTGTTCACTTACAGGTTAACTTCGCTGTTTGGTGATTCGGTGAGCGAACAGATTTTGGCGTTAACATTGGCACTAGAAGGAAGGACTGTTTTAGTGTTATTTTTCACAATCACCAATCTACTTTGAAGTTGATCAGATGGCGGGTAAAGGAAATGCGGTTATTAACTAGGAGAGGTCCTCGGTCAATCCGACAACACAAGTTCGTAGGTCGATTAAGGATAGGCTCGAGCCTAATAATCCTATCGTGGTCCCAACAAAAGCTCAGTCGGCCCCGGTTCGATGACATTTATTCTTTACAAGCCAGGAGGCACTCGATCCTTACAACTACAGGGTAGATAATCAGTCGCGAACACACACTCGCCAATCGCGAGATCAGGAGCAGGAGGGACAGGACAACTATGAGTTAATTCGAATGTGCAAGATCCAACAGGCGAAGAAGGCTTTGGAGACACTACGTCTCTAACAGGAAGAATGGGATGCACAATTAGCCGAATTAGAGGGGGAATGAGAAGTCTCCCCGGTTCGGCGTGGGCGTCGGAAGTATACACCCCAAAGTTGGTCCATATCTCACCGATAAGGAGGCTCTCTGGAAGGAAAGAGCAAGCGCAGACCACACTTTTGAGACCTAGAAGAGGGATGGGTATGTCTGAACGGTGTCAACGAGTAGCTTCCCCAGACTACGTGAGGGATTGGCATGGGGGATCCTCCCCGAAAGGAATGCCTGACCCATTATGCAAAAGCTAACAAAGTTGGAACAAAAGATATTAGTGGCAACTCAAGGAAATCAATTGTCGATTGACCCAAAGTCGCCCTTTACACCAAAAATTGATCGGGTTCGGGAGGATCTAACTAAAAAGATGCCTCTACTAGAGACGTATGATGACATATGCGACCCCTACGATCATACTCACATGTATGACCATCTGATGTGTTATTATGAGCATTCTGATGTTGCCCGATGCCAGATGTTTGCCATTACTCTGAAGAAAGGAGCGCGGTTGTGGATGACGTCGTTGTTGTCCAATTCTATCGGGTCCTGGAAGGAGTTTTGTGATAAATTCCACGACCAGTTTAGAAGTAACATGAGAAGGGGCAAGGTGACAGCTTCCCTTATGTAGCTCAAACAACAACCAAACGAAAGTTTGAGTCAGTACGTGAGGAGGTTTATAGAGGCGGTCGATACTATTACAGATCTTAATGTACCTTAGACGCTCGGGTTCTTTACCACTGGATTGGACACGAAAAAATCGCGAAAGTTGTTAAAAAATATCATGTTCAATCCTCCGAAAGACCTATCCGAAGCGTATGATAGGGCAGAGAATTTCATTGCTATTGATGATGCTATAGGAAGCCTTAAGCCGCAACCACGTAGGATGGATAGGCCTCGTGATCGAGATCGAGATAGGAATTATGATCCTAGACCAAATACATAGTCGAGGAAGGAGGCCCGCAACGGGCTCGCGGGAAAAGGTCGACCTCCGTTCCACAATCGGAGTGTCAATAAGGTCTATACTCCGCTCAACACTAATCGGGCTAAGATCTTCAAGGAGATCAGGGATATAAACCATTTTTTGAACCCTGCCCATTCAATAATCATACACCGAGAGGAAATCAAAGGTTGTTCTACTAATATCATTAAAACATGGGGCATTCAACTGAGGCATGTTGGCAACTAAGGAACATGATTGAGAAAAAGGTCCAAAATGGGGAACTCGTCTACTACGTTGTTAGTCGAGAAAGGTCAGAACGAAAATATGAGGATGGTGGTCAGGAATGTCGTAGGGATCGACAACCCGATCAAGATTTACCCGTCCGCCAGGTGGTCGATGTTATTATAGGAGGTTCGGTGGGTCGTGCGGTGTGACAGGTAAAAAACATCGAGGCTCATTGGACTCCATTTTAACTGTGACCGAACAACCAGTAAGAAAGGATCGATCTTACCCTAACAATGTAATATCTTTTTCTGACGAAGATTATCCACCTGACACGGTGGAGCCATATGAAGGAGCACTGGTCATTACGGCATAGGTCGAACCGATGGACATACGGAGGATAATGATTGACAACGGGTCTTCGGTATATATTCTCTACAGTCATGCCTATCAGAAGATGGATCTAGAGGGGCGGAAGATGGAGGTTGGATAGGAGGTTCCTTTGTACGAGTTTAGTAATGATCCGGTTAATATTGTTGGTACCATCGAGCTGCCGGCCACCTTTGGTGCAGCCCCCCAACAGGTTCATGTGAATTTTAAATTCTTTGTGGTTCAAGTTGATTATGCTTACAATGCTATACTCGGTCGGACAACACTGATAGCGTTACATACGGTCACATCTATCCCGTATTTCAAAGAATAAATTCCCTACTCCTCATGGGGTCGAGGAGGTGAAAGGTAATCTAGACATCGCTCGACAGTGTTACCGGAATACTTTGATATCATATGGTGTCGGGGTTAGTAAAAAAAGTTCCAGGTGATGAAGATCAAAGTTGAGCCATTCACTGAAGGTGATACTGAATCCCTTGCTCTCCCTGCGCGAAGAGACAGAAGATATGGAGTTAATTATGAGGAATTCGACGAAGACAGTTTAAGATTGGATCAGGATTGGGAGAACCTCTTCAGATGGGTTTGGTGGATCTCCTTTGGGTGTACGCAAACATCTTTGCTTAGGTACCTAGTGACATGCCGGGAATCCACGAGTCAGTAGTTATACATCGTCTCAGCGTGGATCTTACCCAAAAGCCCACTTTATTAATTTTCACGCACTAAAACAATTACATACCTCTACTATTGACATTTTCTGGTATGTACTTACTCTCACAATGGAGCTATCCTTCGACGGCCTCGACCGTTAAGTTTTTTGGCGTGATCGTTTGTTCACTTACAGGTTAACTTCGCTGTTTGGTGATTCGGTGAGCGAACAGATTTTGGCGTTAACATTGGCACTAGAAGGAAGGACTGTTTTAGTGTTATTTTTCACAATCACCAATCTACTTTGAAGTTGATCAGATGGCGGGTAAAGGAAATGCGGTTATTAACTAGGAGAGGTCCTCGGTCAATCCGACAACACAAGTTCGTAGGTCGATTAAGGATAGGCTCGAGCCTAATAATCCTATCGTGGTCCCAACAAAAGCTCAGTCGGCCCCGGTTCGATGACATTTATTCTTTACAAGCCAGGAGGCACTCGATCCTTACAACTGCAGGGTAGATAATCAGTCACGAACACACACTCGCCAATCGCGAGATCAGGAGCAGGAGGGACAGGACAACTATGAGTTAATTCGAATGTGCAAGATCCAACAGGCGAAGAAGGCTTTGGAGACACTACGTCTCTAACAGGAAGAATGGGATGCACAATTAGCCGAATTAGAGGGGGAATGAGAAGTCTCCCCGGTTCGGCGTGGGCGTCGGAAGTATACACCCCAAAGTTGGTCCATATCTCACCGATAAGGAGGCTCTCTGGAAGGAAAGAGCAAGCACAGACCACACTTTTGAGACCTAGAAGAGGGGATGGGTTATGTCTGAACGGTGTCAACGGGTAGCTTCCCCAGACTACGTGAGGGATTGGCATGGGGGATCCTCCCCGAAAGGAATGCCTGACCCATTATGCAAAAGCTAACAAAGTTGGAACAAAAGATATTAGTGGCAACTCAAGGAAATCAATTGTCGATTGACCCAAAGTCGCCCTTTACACCAAAAATTGATCGGGTTCGGGAGGATCTAACTAAAAAGATGCCTCTACTAGAGACGTATGATGACATATGCGACCCCTACGATCATACTCACATGTATGACCATCTGATGTGTTATTATGAGCATTCTGATGTTGCCCGATGCCAGATGTTTGCCATTACTCTGAAGAAAGGAGCGCGGTTGTGGATGACGTCGTTGTTGTCCAATTCTATCGGGTCCTGGAAGGAGTTTTGTGATAAATTCCACGACCAGTTCAGAAGTAACATGAGAAGGGGCAAGGTGACAGCTTCCCTTATGTAGCTCAAAACAACAACCAAACGAAAGTTTGAGTCAGTACGTGAGGAGGTTTATAGAGGCGGTCGATACTATTACAGATCTTAATGTACCTTAGACGCTCGGGTTCTTTACCACTGGATTGGACACGAAAAAATCGCGAAAGTTGTTAAAAAATATCATGTTCAATCCTCCGAAAGACCTATCCGAAGCGTATGATAGGGCAGAGAATTTCATTGCTATTGATGATGCTATAGGAAGCCTTAAGCCGCAACCACGTAGGATGGATAGGCCTCGTGATCGAGATCGAGATAGGAATTATGATCCTAGACCAAATACATAGTCGAGGAAGGAGGCCCGCAACGGGCTCGCGGGAAAAGGTCGACCTCCGTTCCACAATCGGAGTGTCAATAAGGTCTATACTCCGCTCAACACTAATCGGGCTAAGATCTTCAAGGAGATCAGGGATAAACCATTTTTTGAACCCTGCCCATTCAAATAATCATACACCGAGAGGAAATCAAAGGTTGTTCTACTAATATCATTAAAACATGGGGCATTCAACTGAGGCATGTTGGCAACTAAGGAACATGATTGAGAAAAAGGTCCAAAATGGGGAACTCGTCTACTACGTTGTTAGTCGAGAAAGGTCAGAACGAAAATATGAGGATGGTGGTCAGGAATGTCGTAGGGATCGACAACCCGATCAAGATTTACCCGTCCGCCAGGTGGTCGATGTTATTATAGGAGGTTCGGTGGGTCGTGTGACAGGTAAAAAACATCGAGGCTCATTGGACTCCATTTTAACTGTGACCGAACAACCAGTAAGAAAGGATCGATCTTACCCTAACAATGTAATATCTTTTTCTGACAAAGATTATCCACCTGACACGGTGGAGCCATATGAAGGAGCACTGGTCATTACGGCATAGGTCGAACCGATGGACATACGGAGGATAATGATTGACAACGGGTCTTCGGTATATATTCTCTACAGTCATGCCTATCAGAAGATGGATCTAGAGGGGCGGAAGATGGAGGTTGGATAGGAGGTTCCTTTGTACGAGTTTAGTAATGATCCGGTTAATATTGTTGGTACCATCGAGCTGCCGGCCACCTTTGGTGCAGCCCCCCAACAGGTTCATGTGAATTTTAAATTCTTTGTGGTTCAAGTTGATTATGCTTACAATGCTATACTCGGTCGGACAACACTGATAGCGTTACATACGGTCACATCTATCCCGTATTTCAAGAATAAATTCCCTACTCCTCATGGGGTCGAGGAGGTGAAAGGTAATCTAGACATCGCTCGACAGTGTTACCGGAATACTTTGATATCATATGGTGTCGGGGTTAGTAAAAAGTTCCAGGTGATGAAGATCAAAGTTGAGCCATTCACTGAAGGTGATACTGAATCCCTTCTCTCCCTGCGCGAAGAGACAGAAGATGTGGAGTTAATTATGAGGAATTCGACGAAGACAGTTAAGATTGGATCAGGATTGGGAGAACCTCTTCGGATGGGTTTGGTGGATCTCCTTTGGGTGTACGCAAACATCTTTGTTTAGGTACCTAGTGACATGCCGGGCATCCACGAGTCAGTAGTTGTACATCGTCTCAGCGTGGATCTTACCCGAAAGCCTGTCCGACAGAAAAAGAGAATTTTTGCCCCGGAGCGGCAAAAGATTATTGATGATGAAATAACTAAGCTATTGGCGGCCAATTTTATCTTCGAGATAGATTACCCAGAGTGGTTAGCTAATATGGTGTTGGCATGAAAATAGAACGTGAAGTGGTGAGTGTGCATCGACTACACGAACTTGAATAAGGTATGCCCGAAGGACTTCTATCCATCACCACACATCGATCAGCTTATCGATGCCACTTCTGGGCATGCTTTGTTGAGTTTCTTGGATGCCTTCTCAGGATATAATCAGATCTTGATGTTTAAGGAAGATATCCCGAAGACAACTTTTATCTCATACCGAGCTATCTATGTATATAAAAAGATGTCGTTCAGACTAATCAATGCAGGGGCGACCTATCAACATACAATGAATAAAGTGTTTCTAAGATATATTGAGCGTAATATGGAAGTGTACATCAACAAGATGATTGTCAAGAGCACGGTGGTTTGGGATCACTTAGCAGATTTGGAGGAATGCTTTCAGACTATTCGGGACCATAATATACGATTAAACCTGACCATGTGCACATTTGGTCTCAGATCAAGGAAGTTCCTCGGGTATCTGGTTAACAAATAGGGGATCGAAGCCAACCTAGAGAAGATAAAGGCTATAATGGATATGAGGTCTCCACAGACCTTCAAGGATGTTCAACGATTGGTGGGCAGATTGCAGTGCTCATGAGGTGTATGTCCCGATTGGTGTCTCCCCTTTTTCGATACTTTGAAGGGGCTAAAGAATGAGAAAACTTCTAAGTGGACCTTAGAGTGCGAAGACGCATTTTCGGGAATAAAGAAGTATCTGTCTTCATCCCCATTGTTGATGAAGTTGGTTACTTCTAAACCATTATATTTATATCTGACGGCGAGTTCCTTGGTAGTCGGTACTGTTTTGGTAAGGAGTCGGGCAGAAAATAATATCCTGTTTATTACGTGAGCCATGCTCTTTGGGATGCTGAGACTCGGTATCCGAATATGGAGAAGTTCCATTATGTCGTGATTATAGCTAGTCAAAAACGTTGACACTATTTTTAGGGTCGGGTTATGGTGGTTTATATGGATCAACCCCTTAAAAAGGTGCTACGTAAGCCAGATGTCTCGGGTCGGATGGTTGCGTGGGCGGTGGAGTTGAGTTAGTTCGCCTTGGAGTATCATCCTTACACAGCGATAAAAGGCCAGGCTTTAGCGAATTTCATCGTGGAATTTTTGTTTATCGAATTAGATTCGTAGGTTCAATTAAAGGGTGTAGTATGCTTGCTTACCGGTATTAGCCGATGCAATCTTCATGGACTTTTTATGTGGACGGATCCTCGACTTCAGGTGTTAGTGGAGTCGGGGTTATATTGACTAGTTCTAAGGGGTTTAAGGTTCAACAGGTTATCCGCTTTCGGTTCAAAGCCACCAACAATGAAACGGAGTATGAGGCGATCTTGGCAAGGCTGCGGTTGGCGAGATGTTTAGAGGTTCGGCACTTGATTGTGTTCAGTGACTTGCAGCTGGTTGTTAAGTAGATTACAAGGGAATACGAGGCTCGGGGGGCAAGAATGACAAGGTACTTGGGTGGAGTTAAGAGTCGGCTTGATTACTTTAATTCTTATTCCTTTCAGGGTATGAATCGGTCGAATAACACTATGGTCAATGCCTTATCGAAGTTGGCCACAACAAATGTGAATTCATTTAGTGAGTCAGTGTATATGGAGGTTCTTGATGCCCCGAGCATTCAAAAGTCAAAGTTCTTGGTAATAGAGAGGTCAGATTGTTGGCTTACCCCTTATCTCAATTATCTCAGTGAAGGGAAATTGCCTTCATACCAGATATTGGCCAAAAAGGTGAAGTATAACAGTTCTTACTTTTGTTTGATTGATGGGGATCTTTACCAGCGTGCTTATTTTTCTCTTTTGTTGAAATGTTTGGTGCCATCTGAAGCGGCTTATGCCCTCTGAAAGGTGCATGAAGGTATATGTAGAGATCATATGGGGGATAAGGCATTGACATACAAGTTGATAAGGCAGGTTTATTATTGGCCGACCATGTTTTAGGAAGCGAAGGACTATGTAAAGAAGTGCGTCAAGTGCAAGCTCAACAATCCCATTCTTCATTAGCCTCCGGAAGAGTTGTCTTCGGTTTTGTCCCCGATCCCATTTGCAGTATGGGGGATTGACATTCTGGGTCCAGTACCGAAGGCGAAGGGTCAGTTAGCATTTGTGGTCATTGTTATTGACTATATGACTAAGTGGATTGAGGTCAAGCCTCTTCGGATAATCACCGAACAGGATTATATGTAATTTTTTAAGGAGTCAGTGGTGTTCTGATTTGGTATTCCAGTGGCTTTGGTATCGGACAATGAGCGTCAGTTCATGGGGGCGAAGTTGAACAGTTCCTTAGGGATTTGAATATCCAACGCCATACGGTCTCGGTGGCACACCCTTAGTCGAACGGTTAGGTAGAAGTCACAAATCGAACTTTGCTGAATGGCATCAAGAGGAGGTTAGATGAAGCCAAGGGTAGATGGCTGGAGGAGTTGCTTAGTGTTTTGTGGTCCTATCGAACTACTCCTCAAACTACTACGGGGCATTCCCCTTTTTGATCGGCATTCGGTACCGATGCCCTTATACCTGTGGAGATCGGGTCCCCTTCCCTTCAGGTTAGCCAGTACACAGAGTTATATAATGATGAGGATCTGAGGATCAACCTGGATTTATTAGACGAAGTTCAGGATTCAGCGATGATAAAGTTGTCTATCTATTAGCGGCGGACTGCTTGGCATTACAATCAGGGTGTTAAACAAAGGAGGTTCGAGGTTAGCGATTTGGTGCTTCGGGAAGCTGAGGTTTCAATCCGTAAGAATACGGGAAAACTTATGTCTAATTGGGAGGGACTATATGAAGTCATCGACGTGCCGAAGCCATCAGCTTCGGACTATAGATGGTGTGGACATTAAAAATACTTGGCATACTCGGAGGCTTCAGAAATATTACTAATAAGATATGTTTTCTTCTTACAAGTGCAATATTTTCATTTAAACTTTACAGTTATGTAATTTTGGTGGAAGTAAATGGTGGATTTGTAGACATATTGCATTATTAATAAAATCAGTCTTTTGTTAGACGACTCATACTTGCAAAAATTATCGATATATTAATTCTTTATACATACAAGTTTTGTACAAATCAAAAATAAATAATATACATGTACAATTATTGGCTGGAAGGGGGTTCCTCTTCGGCCTCGGTTCCTTCATCTTCATTATCAGAAAAGTCGAGGAGTAGAGGGTCAAAGCCGATTGCCTTAATATTGGCCTTGGCATATTGATAGCCTTTGTCAAACTACTCTGCGACGACTTTGGTCAGTTTGAGGGACTTTTTATATTCTTCAATGACCTTCTGTCTGTTGGCTTCGGATATTGTTTGGCCTTGGACTCAAAGGTCATTCAGTTCTTTCTCCAATTTTGAGGCGCTTTTCACCAGGCTCTTTTTTCGGTCGTGTATGGCCCGAAGCTGTCTTTCGCCGTGTTCGATGGCCTTCTTTAGCTCTTCGTTTTCATTTTTTAGCTTGGTCCTATCTTCTAGGAGTCTTTATTTATGTTAGGCCAGCTCGGAGCATTGTCATTTTAATGTCTTTAGATGGCTCAATAACTCATGGTGTTTTAGCTTAGCGCTGGCGTTTTGATCAAACTCCTTTTGTAATTCAGCTTTCAAGACTTTGTTTTCTTCTCGAAGGCATTCGGCTTCGACTTCAAGTTCTGTTTCTTTGACTGTTATTGCAGAGAGCTTATGCAATACTCGACCGAAGGCAGCTAGAGCCTAAAAGACTGAAACATTGTACTCAAATTACTGAGGTGATAAATATTTGAAGAGGAGTTATGTGTGTTGTGTTTACCCTACCCTCGTAGACTGCGCTAGAAATGATGAGTTCTTGGGAGCTGAGTCCTTCGAAGAGCTCGATAGGGTAGTTGTCGGGCATGTTTTCAGGCCATATAGTGGTCGGAGGAGGGGTTCCTTGTCTTGGTATGGATGCGGGAGGGGAGTCGGTGGCTCTCGGGGGCGGTGTTGAATTTTGGGTTGGGGAGAATGAACCATACCCCATATTTCAGTGCGTATATGGGGACAACGACCCATTCGCCCCTCAGACGCTAGTACATTCTCTCTGATAGGTTTGGTGCTCAGAGTTCGCACTGGTCTGGTATCTGGTATTAGAGTTAGCGGTAGGGGATCACGCGTTCTGATACAGAGGATCTGGTGTTGATGTGGGAATAGGCTTTTTCCGATTGATATTGTTCCTAAATTCTCATCTCTCTAATTTCAGCCTCGCTCATTTTAGGGGAGGCGGATTTTTTCAGTTGTGGGTGAAGGGGGAGTTGGAGGGATGACATCAGTGGTAATGGTGGTTTCAAGGGAGGAGTTGAGGGTAGCGACAGTGGTGGGTTATGTTGTATGAGGAATGATGTTATCATTGGTGGTGGTAGGGCTTTTAATTTGGTGGGGTGGTTGCGTTGTTCTTGTGGGACGACGATGGTGGTTGGTACTGTCACTATGGGTTGAACGGTGGTAGAAGTGGTTTGGATAGTTGGGGTTGCTGCAGCGAAGGTTTGATCGGTGGAAAGGATGGGGTTGGTGGGATGTTCGCCAGATATGGTTGGAAAAGTACTGCTGCTGAATGCTAAGATTTAAAGGAAGAGAAGTGGTCGGAGATGGTTATCGGTCGACGTAATGGGTGAGGTAATCGCCTAAGCTTGCAAGGGAGTTTGAATGTGTGGGTGAGAAGTGATGGTTCAGATGCATGGAAGGGAAACTTAAGAGACAGCAGAACATACGGGCACATTTCCCTATTTACAGCGTGATGTTGATAAGTGGTTGGTCCCAGTCAAGCATGTGGCATACGATGATGATGGTTTGGCTTCTGTAGCAGCAATATATTATTTGTTGACCAATTTTTATACTCTCTTATTTTAAGTTTCTTATAATAAGAGAGTGGGGGTAATGTTGGAGTGTTGTTTGATGGGTTCGAAAGATTCGGTGGGACCCATGCCACGTGGTGGATTATTACAGTAGGGGATTTGACATTCTAGGGGTCTACAGTCCAAGTTGACTTATGACTCCGTTGTTCTATTTGACTTCCTATTTCTGAGGAAGTTAAATTCTATTCAGTCAGGAGATTTAAAGTTATCTTTACATAGGACTCCTAGTCCAATGAGGAGAGAAGTGGTTAAGCTATAAACACACAACCATTATCTAGATTCCAGGTAATGACACTTTGTCTATTTTTCCGCACTAAAACAATTACATACTTTTATTGTTGACGTTTTCTGGCATGTACTTACTCTGACACCGGAGTTATCCCCTGGCGGCCCAGACCGTCAAGCTTTTTGGTGTGATCGTTTCTTCACTGTGCAGGTTAACTTCGTTATTTGGTGATCCAACGAGTGGACAGATTTTGACGTTAACACTTTTAAAAATAATCTAGGTCAAATATGGTAACTTCTAATGATTAAAAATATTTTACCATGTGAATTTTTTTACCACACAATAGAGATTTAGAAAAATCTATTTTTTTCTTAATTAAAAATCAGTGCCTTAGTTATAGGAAAAATGCTAAAAATCTTACATTTATTTCTAGACCCAATCAATCTTTGATCTTCATAATTTACTGTACTTGAGCAATATTCCAATAGCCTTATATCATCAATCCTTAAGAACTTTTCAGCCCAATATCTAAATCTGTAACAACATGCAAGATACTACAAAAGTTCAAGTTGTCATCATTAAAATCAAAAACATATAAACCAACAGAGTTTAGTCAAAATTTTAAGATTTAAATTATGCATTTAATTTTAGTTTTTTTATTATTATTTGTAATCCACACTTATTATACAAAAGTATCTTCTGGGGGTTTTGTTAATTCTTTTGTGGATTCCAAAATATTTTTTGTTTTTATTTTTTTATGACTTCAAAGGTGATAGGTGCATAATATCTGATTATTTTCATTCCTTTATGCTTAGTTTAGTTGCATGTTATTTATCATATGAGTTGATTTAAGGTATTTATTGATTTATAGAAGAATTTGATGTGATTTTGCAAAAATATAGTTTAATGCTGAGTTTTATGTTGTTTTGCAGAGTACTCTACGATCAGCTTTGAGACTCTACGATCGTTGAGTGGAAGTCTTATGTTCGTTGTGCTGGAGTGAAGTCTGGTTGAACTCTACGATTGCTGAGATTCACTCTACGGCCAGATTTCTGTTCGACGATTAGCATGCTCTGCGACGTTTAACTCTACGATGGTCGAGACCTAGTACTCTACGATTCCGAGAGAATAGTTCCACTCTACGATGATGCTGTCAATTCGGCGATTGTCCCAGTTCACTCTACGATGTCATGATTACTCTATGAAGTGCTGGTGCGGAGTGTTACACTATGATTTTGGTCGATTCTGTAGGATTCCAATTCTTAGTAGGATTTGAAATAATAGAATGATTAAGTCCGATTCGTATGAGGATTTGGAGATGAAATTATATTCTTACATGGAAAGTATCTCTGATTATAGGAAGTAGAGTCTGATATGGAATCTGAAATCACATAAAGAACTGAATCTGAATTGAAATTTGGAAAAGGAAACTGAAGAAGATTTGGTTTTGGAAACTTAATTCTAATTTGATAAGAAAGCTACTTAAAAGTTAGATAGCAGAATTTGACAAGGATTTAGAATCCTACCATATCTGTGGATTGAAGACTTTCGAAGTAGAGTAGGATTAGAATTCTTCTAGAATTTCAAAGCATCTATAAATACATATCACTTGTAATCAGTTGAACACAATTCAACATCCATTATTCCTGATCTTAGATTATACTTTACTTATCAACATGCTAGCTTAGTTCTTTTATTCAGTTCTGAAGGGATGTGGAACCATATTTACAGTTAATATAATAATTGAGTTATATTATTGATTCATTCGTGTGTGAAATTTATTCTGATAATCTGGTTGAATTTCTTATATGTTATTAAGTTTACTAATTTGGATCCTGTAGGATTAAATTGGTGAATTGTTATCATCTGCTAGATTAAGGTATGATATTAAGCAAACGATGTTATATCTGATCACAGGTAGTACTTAGTAATATCTGATTGTGGACAAGATTTTGGATATTATTAAGATTATCAGAAGTCAAGTTAAATAATCCCTGATAGTGTGATTGTTGCTTGGAACAACCTAATTCTCTAATTCTTAATGCTTCTGTCATATTAAATCTAGACTGATAGTTCTAGGTTATATAACAGTTAGAGTCTAGTGAGGGCGATTGTCAAGGAGAATTTTAGAAAATTGAGCGATTGTTGATCATCTAAGGTTGTTAAGTTCATTGAAGGAAGAAATAATATTAACTTGATTATTCTATTACTATAAATTGGTGAAGCTGAACTGAAGAACTGAAGATTTTACATATTTGATAATCTTTATTAATTTAATTATGTTTTTCTTAGTTAATTATAATTGATTCAAACCTCCCCAACTTTTAGTTACTATTTTAGTTAGAAACATTAGAATAAATTTAGAACAATATCAATTCTCTGTGGGATCGATCCTTACTTACTACTGTGCTCATTCTTTGAATTTGTAGAGTGAAAGTGAGGTTTAATTTTGGATTACTTATCGACAACTCTCCCAAATTTTGGCACCGTTGCCGGGGAACTTGATTATTTGTTTTGATTTATTCTGTGTTTTTTTTAGTTTATGACTCGATACTCTCAATCTACTGAACTGAATTTTGATTCAGAGATAGAAAAGACAACAAAGAGACTAAGAAAGGAGAGTCGTAGAGTGAAGAATTCAACTGCCGATCCAGAAGAGGCTTTTGTTCCATCACCTGTTCTCAACATAGCAATTGAGTTACTGTCAAATAATTCACATACTGATTCAGAAGAAGAAGAAAAGATGGTTGATCCTAACAATAATAGGACTTTAAAAGAACTAGCTACTCCTAATCTTAATCAACAACCTTTGTGCATTGAGTATCCTACTTGAATGCTTCTTTTGATCTTAAATCTGGGCTAATTCACCTTTTGCCTACTTTTCATGGTCTTACAGGTGAAGATTCATACAAGCATTTGAAGAAGTTTCATGTGGTGTGTTCCACTATGAAACCATAAGAAGTGATTGAAGAACAAATAAAGCTTAGAGCTTTTTCATTCTCACTAGTAGACTTAGAAAAGGACTGGTTGTACTACTTACCTTCAGGGTCAATCTAAACTTGGAATGACATGAAAAAGCTATTCTTAGCGAAGTACTTCCCTGCTTTAAGAGTGACCAACATCAGGAAGGAGATATGTGGCATCAGGCAGTTCAAGGGAGAAACTTTGTATGAGTATTGGGAAAGGTTTAAGAAGTTGTGTTCTAGTTGTCCACCTCACCAGATTGATGATCAACATATAATCCAATACTTCTATGAGGGATTGCTGCCCATGGACAGAAGCATGATTGATGCCGCAAGCAGAGGAGCCCTAGTTGATAAGCCACCAGAAGCTGCTAAAAACCTAATTACAAACATGGCTGCAAACTCTCAATAGTATGGTACTAGGATGAATCATGCACCAACAAGAGTAAACGAGGTGAGCACATGTCATCATGATCAACAAATCTCTGAATTAATTGCTATTGTTAGACAATTGACTGAACGAAATATGCCAGTAACAAAAGCTTGTGGGATCTGTTTGTTGTCTGGACATACCACTGATTCATGCCCAACATTGCAAGAAGATGAGACTATGCAACAAGCCAATGCAATGGAGAACTATGAGACATAACCTTAGAAAAGATATGATCCCTTTTCAAATACATACAATCCAGGATGGATGGATCATCCTAATCTCAGTTATGGAGGCAATAGACCACCTGCACCACATGTTTTCTCCAATAGACAACAAGACTTCTAACCAGCCCCACAACAGTACCAACCTAGACAAATAGCACCTGCAAACCCTGAGACATCACTGGAGGACATATTCAAAGCCTTTATGACTCAACAACAGTAGTTCTAACGAGAAACAAGAACTTCAATCAACGATCTTAGGAACGAAATGGGTCAGCTGGCTACCACATTTGGGAGATTGGACTCTAAAGGCTCAGGAAAACTGCCCTCCCAAACAGTTGTAAATCCAAGGGAGAATGCAAGTGCCATTACACTAAGGAGTGGAAAAGAGCTGGAAGAGCCTAAAGCCACTGTTGAGTTTAAAAAAGAGAAGAATAAGGAGATTGAACCACTTAAGGTAATTCCTAACCCTGCTATTTCAGTTAAGACTAATGTTTTACCTTTTTCACCTAGAAATCACAGGACTTTAAGGAAGGATGAGCAAGAAAAAGAGATCCTGAGACCTTCAGGAAGGTGAAGTCAATATACCTTTGTTAGATGCAATCAAACAAGTGTCAAGATATGCTAATTTTTTGAAGGAATTGTGCACTAATAAAAGGAAATTAGAAGTGATGAAAGAGTCACTGTTGGAGAGAATGTGTCAGCAGTGCTACAAAGGAAAATGCCCCATAAATGCAAAGATCTAGGCATGTTCACCATCCCATGCAGGATAGGTAACACCAGGTTTAAAAAAGCTATGCTAGATTTAGGAGCCTCAATTAATGTCATATCATTATCTATATTTACTTCCTTAAATCTAGGTCCTTTAAAATAGACTGGTGTTATTATTCAACTTGCTGATAGGACTAACACTTACCTTGAAGGGGTGATTGAAGATGTTTTAGTGCAGGTGAATGAGCTAATTTTTCCTACAGACTTTTACATTGTGAACATAGAGGATGATTCATCTCCAAACCCTGCCCATATCTTATTAGGGAGACCATTTTTGAAGACTGCCAGGACCATGATTGATGTACATAATGGGACCTTGGCCATAGAGTTTGATGGAGAAAAAAAGATCCAATTCAAGATATATGAAGTAATGAGGTACTTTAGTGATATCAACCCAGTCTATGATATTGATATTGTTGATTCTCTAGTACAAGATTCTTTCAATCAAGTGCAAAGGGATAGCTTGGAGATTGCAATTACTAATAGTTTGGAGTTCGACAAAGAAGAAGAAATGGAACAAGCTCAGGAATTGAAGGAGACTGTAACTGCTTTACATTCATTACCACAATTCTCAAATAAATTTGCAGTTCATTCTATTCAATTGCCTGTTTCTCATCAAAAATTGCTACCTTCTGTTATACAGGCCCCTACATTAGACCTCAAACCATTGCCAACTCATCTAAAGTATGCTTACTTGGGAAAAGATGACACACTACCAGTGATTATTGTCAACAATTTAACCAAAGTATAGGAAGACAAATTGCTGAGAATCCTTAGGGATCATGTAACAGTCTTTGGTTGGACCATTGCAGATATAAAAGGCATCAGTCCTGCTATGTGTATGCATAGGATTTTGTTAGAAGAAGGAGCCAAGCCTACCAGAGAAGCCCAGAGAAGACTGAACCCACCCATGATGGAGGTAGTAAAGAAAGAAATACTGAAATTACTTGATGCAGGAATTATATATCTAATTTTAGACAGCCAATAGGTGAGCACAGTCCAGGTAGTTCCAAAGAAGTTTGGAATCACAGTTGTCCAGAATGATAATAATGAGTTGGTACTAACAAGAATGCAAACAGGCTGGAGAGTGTGTATTAATTATAGGAAGTTGAATGCAGTTACTAGAAAAGATCATTTCTCTCTCCCATTTATTGATCAAATGTTGGAGAGACTGGCTGGCCATACTTACTATTGTTTTCTAGATGGATTTTCAAGTTACAACCAAATTGTGATAGCTCCAGAAGATCAAGACAAAGCCACCTTCATATGCCCTTTTGGTATATTTGCCTATAGAAGAATGTCCTTTGGACTTTGTAATGCCCCAGGTACCTTCCAAAGATGCATGGTAAGCTTGTTTTTTTGATCTTCTAGAGAGTTGCATTGAAGTTTTTATGGATGACTTCACAATTCATGGTGATTATTTGGATGCCTGTCTTGATAATTTAACTAAAATGCTTGATAGATGCTTAGAAACTAATCTTGTTCTTAACTGGGAAAAATGTCATTTTATGGTAGAGGAAGGGATAATACTTGGCCATGTTGTTTCTTTTAGAGGTTTAGAAGTTCATAAAGCTAAAATAGAAATTATTGTTGCATTGCCTTACCCTGCAAAAGTGCAGGAGATTCGTTCTTTTCTTGGTCATGCAGGTTTCTATAGGAGGTTTATCAAGGACTTCTCCAAGATAGCTTTGCCTTTGTGCAAGTTACTGTAGAAAGATGTGGAGTTCTAGTTTACTGAAGAGTGCAAGGAGGCTTTTGACAAGCTGAAGAAATTACTGACCTCAGCACCTGTTATTAAACCCCCAAACTGGGAACTACCCTTTGAGATCATGTGTGATGCAAGAAATTATGCGGTGGGAGCTATTTTGGGACAAAGAATGAATAAAACTGTCCATGTCATTTACTATGCTTCCGGGACTCTCAATGTTGCTCAAATAAACTACTCTACGACTGAGAAAAAACTTTTTTTAGTTGTTGTTTCTTTTTTACATAAATTTAGATCTTATTTATTAGGAACTAAAGTAGTAGTTTATTCTGATCATGCTACTCACAGGTATCTCTTGACCAAGAAGGACTCAAAGCCAAGAATTATAACATGGATTCTGTTGTTACAAGAATTTGACTTAGAGATTAAAGACAAGAAAGGATCAGAAAATCAAGTTACAGATCACTTGAGCAGACTAATGAGGGATGATGAGACACTCCCATTACATGATTCGTTTTCAGATGAGCACTTATTTGCAATCACTAAGGAAAGACCCTGGTATGCTGACATTGTAAATTACTTAGCAAGTTCATATGTTCCTAGCAAGTTCTCTAGACATCAGAAAGATAAGCTTATGAGTGATGCAAAGTATTATGTCTGGGATGATCCACATCTATGGAAATTCTGTGTTAATCAGGTAGTTAAAAGATGTGTTCCCAATAGTGAATTTCATTCTATTCTATCCTTTTGTCATTCATATGCTTGTGGATGTCATTTTGGACCAAAAAGAACTGCTCACAAGGTTTTAGAATCTGGTTTTTATTGGCCTACCATTTTTAAAGATTCTTATATATTCTGTAAGAAATGTGCAAATTGTCAAAAGACAGGTAATATCTCACAAAGAAATCAAATGCCACAAACTCCTATTCTAATTGTTGAAATCTTTAATGTATGGGGTATTGATTTTATGGGTCCCTTTCCTATTTCTTTTGGTAATGTTTATATTCTTTTGGCTGTTGATTATGTTTTAAAATGGGTTGAAGCTAAAGCCACCAGGACTGATGACTCTAAAGTTGTTGCAGATTTTATTAAATCTAACATCTTTAACAGGTTTGGAATTCTAAGAGCCATTATTAGTGATAGAGGAACTCACTTCTGCATTAGAGTGTTAGCAGCATTGTTTAAAAAGTATAATGTGATACACAGAGTCTCTACATCCTATCATCCTCAATGTAATGGCCAAGCTGAGGTATCTACGAGGGAAGTCAAGTCTATTTTGGAAAAAGTAGTCAACCCAAATAGGAAAGATTAGAGCCTGGGATTAGAAGATGCACTTTGGGCCTACAGAACTGCATATAAGACACCTATAGGTATGTCACCCTATCGATTGGTATTTGGTAAGCCTTATCACTTACCTGTGGAACTTGAACACAAGGCTTTTTGGGCAATCAAGCACTGTAACATGAAGATGGATGAAGTTGGGGAGCATAGGAAGCTACAGTTGCAAGAGCTTGAGGAGTTGAGGAATGAATCATATGAAAGCTCTAGAATTTACAAGGAAAAGACTAAAGTCTTTCATGATAAACAAATCTTAAGGAAGACTTTCACTGTTGGACAAAGAGTTCTCCTTTCCAATTCAAGGCTAAAGTTGTTTCCAGGTAAATTACGTTCTAGATGGGAAGGTCCTTTTGTGATTACTAATATTTTTCCTTATGGTGCAGTTGATATTCACAATCCAAGGACAGGAAAAACTTTCAAAGTTAATGGACACAGGTTGAAACCCTTTTATAATGGCTATGAGGCACATGTGGAGTTGTTGGATTTGATGGATCCAGTTTATGAGGATACATATTGAGAGGGGAACAATGTCGAGTCAATGACATTAAACAAGGGCAGCTGCATGGGAGGCAACCCATGATATCAGATTTGATTTTATATCCCTTTACTTTTTATTTTTAGTTACATGATTAGTTAGTTATTTTCTTCTTTGTATGATTATCTTACATTGGGGACAATGTAAGGTTTGAGTGTGGGGGAGGGGTTAGTATATTATTTGAGTTATTTGTTTACTCCCTCCGTCCCAGGATAAATGTCCTGGTTGACTTTTTGCGCATATTAAGAAAGAGGATAAAATGACAAAATTGTCCATATTTAAATTCTCATTTAATTGCATAGTTTTTTGCACATGACTAGTGATGCTCCATAAATATGTATAGGGAATAGAAATATGACAATTAATACTAAGGGTATTATGGGCAAATTATTGTAAAAATAGATTATTTAAGGTAAGTAGACATTTAACTTGGGACTACCTAAAATAGTAATAAGTACTTTAATCCTGGGACGGAGGGAGTATTATTTAGGAGATACATGCTAGATATGATGCTCTGAAGTGAAAAAAAATTGAAAATTTTTCTGACTCTACGATCGTAGTGTTCTGCTGAACTTTTGAAGGTTAAAATCGTAAAGTTGATATTGATGCTTGTTTTCAGAATTTGATTTGATGCTTTATTGATTGATGCATGATGATGACTTAGTTAGGATCCATGGACTAATTCTGAATTTGGATTGTTTTGTATGGATACTTGAATATGAGATGCATGTTTACTTGACTAAGTTATTTGCGGGATTATACTTTATGCACTGATTTTGTGACTTAGGAGTTGTTTTAATTGCTTATGTTGTTTACAGAACCTTGTGAAAAAAAAGAGAAAAGATGGAAATTATGAGAACAAACAGTGTTGAAAAAAAAGAAGGAAGAGAAAAAGAACAAGTACAGATGTCTTGTGGTGGGTTGAAATGGAGCATAAAATGCACTCATCCATAGACAGAAGAGCGAGATGGAGCGTAAAACGCACTCGTTGGAAAGTTATATGTGGGATGGAGCATAAAATGCACCCACTTGAAGAGGAAAAAATGTGTGAAAGGTGAAATGGAGCATAAAATACATTCACCTGAGAAATTAAAAAATTGTTGGTTCTGTGGTTGAAAAGAATTGCAGGAGAATCAGGTTTTGATTTATGAGTCAGTGTACACGGTTCTTGTTCCATGCTAACTGAGTTGGGTATTTGTGTTGATCGTATGAGAGTTATCTATGTGGATATGTTCTGATTTGGAGGATGTTTTGTGGGGGAATAACTGAGTTGTTGCTGTAAGTTGGCTGATGGGGTATTAGTCAGGGTTCTATAATGAGTATGGGTATTCAGTGTTGTTTAATTGAATTTGATACCTTCGATAGTTTGGGAGAATGAGTCAGATTAGTTTTTTTTGATAATTCTTGTTTTGTTTACATGAGGACATGTAAAAGCTAAGTGTGGGAGAATTTAATAGGTGCATAATATCTGATTATTTTCATTCCTTTATGCTTAGTTTAGTTGCATGTTATCTGTCATATGAGTTGATTTAAGGTATTTATTGATTTGTAGAAGAATTTGATGTGATTTTGCAAAAATATAGTTTAATGCCGAGTTTTATGTTGTTTTGCAGAGTACTCTACGATCAGCTTTGAGACTCTACGATCATTGAGTGGAAGTCCTATGTTTGTTGTGTTGGAGTGAAGTCTGGTTGAACTCTACGATTGCTGAGATTCACTCTACAGCCAGATTTCAGTTCGACGATTAGCATGCTCTGCGACATTTAACTCTACGATGGTCGAGACTTTGTACTCTACGATTCCGAGAGAATAGTTCCACTCTACGATGGTGCTGTCAATTCGACGATCGTCCTAGTTCACTCTACGATGTCATGATTACTCTATGAAGTGCTGATGCGGAGTGTTACTCTATAATTTTGGCCGATTCTGCAGGATTCCTATTCTGAGTAGGATTTGAAGTAATGGAATGATTGAGTTCGATTCGTATGAGGATTTGGAGATGAAATTATATTCTTACATGGAAAGTATCTCTGATTATGGGAAGTAGAGTCTGATATAGAATCTGAAATCAAATAAAGAAATTGAATCTAAACTGAAATTTGGAAAAGGAAACTGAAGAAGATTTGGTTTTGGAAACTTAATTCTAATTTGATAAGGAAGCTACTTAAAGCTGGATTGCAAAATTTGACAAGGATTTAGAATCCTACCATATCTATGGATTGAAGACTTTCAAAATAAAGTAGGATTAGAATTCTTCTAGGATTTCAAAGCATCTATAAATACCTATCATTTGTAATCAGTTGAACACAATTCAACATCCATTATTCCTGATCTTAGATTATACTTTACTTATCAGCATGCTAGCGTAGTTCTTTTATTCAGTTTTGAATGGATGTGGAACCATATTTACAGTTAATATGATAATTGAGTTATATTATTGATTCATTCATGTGTGAAATTTATTCTGATAATCTGGTTGAATTTCTTATATGTTATTCAGTTTACTAATTTAGTTTCTGTAGGATTAAATTGGTAAATTGTTATCATCTGCTAGATTAAGGTATGATATTAAGCAAACGATGTTATATCTGATCACAGGTAGTACTTAGTAATATCTGATTGTGGACAAGATTTTGGATATTATTAAGATTATCAGAAGGCAAGTTAAATAATCCCTGATAGTGTGATTGTTGCTTGGAACAACCTAATTCTCTAATTCTTAATGCTTCTGTCATATTAAATCTAGACTGATAGTTCTGGGTTATATAATAGTTAGAGTCTAGTGAGGGCGATTGTCACATTAGATTTAAAACCTAAGGAGAATTTCGGATAATTGAGTGATTGTTGATCATCTAGGGTTGTTAAGTTCATTGAAGGAAGAAATAATATTAACTTGATTATGCTATTACTATAAATTGGTGAAGCTAAACTAAAGAACTGAAGCTTTTACATATTTGATCATCTTTATTAATTTAATTCTGCTTTTCTTAGTTAATTATAATTGATTCAAACCTCCCCAACTTTTAGTTACTGTTTTTAGTTAGAAACATTAGAATAAATTTAGAACAATATCAATTCTCTGTGGGATCGATCCTTACTTACTACTGTGCTCATTCTTTGAATTCGGAAAGTGAAAGTGAGGTTTAATTTTGGATTGCTTAACGACAACTCTCCCAAAAGGCCCCTACCAGATTTAAATATTGTTTTCTTAGTGGATATTAGTTTTCCTTGGCTCTATTTTCGTGTCAAGATTCCAATCTTTTTGATGATAAGAACTTTATCTCTCAAAAAACATCAATTAATAAAAATAAATTTAACATACTGAGATAAAATAATTTTTTTGCCTTTTCAATGTTTATTGCCTCTTCAAACTTCTATTTTTTTTACAAACACTTATATTCGACCAAGCGTTAATGTAGCCCGAGAAAGAATCAGCTCATATTGATAGTTACTTTATATACGTACATGAAAATTTAGATTTTAAAGGTTAATTTATTCACCAATTAAGAAACAAGTAATTTTATTTGCTGATAAAATCATGCAACCTTTAACAATCCAACCAACAAGTAAATAATTGAATAAATTTGTGAAGTTTAAGAATAACGAATAAAAGTATTTTAAAGTTTAATTAGTTTATTACTAACTTCAGATTTGTGCTAGTTTTGTTTCTTTTTTACAAATATTTTGTTTTTAAACTTTTACTAGATTTAAACATATTTTTGCATCCTCCAAGTTCCATTCGGAAGCATTAACCCGATGGCATTTTATTAATGTTTTATATTAATACATATGCTTAATGTTACTAAAAATGAATATTTTCATTCTATGAAAACTTTATTTCTTTATAAAAGAAAAATAAAAAGGAAGAAACCGATGTTAGGTACCATTACTTCCCTATCATGAATTTTAATATCCTAAGTACGATAATGGTGGAGTTTAGGTCGACTTTTAGTATTGGAAGCAAGGTTTGTACAAAAAATCATATCGCTAAATATAATAATAATAAATCTTGTAATTAGTGTATTTTTACATAGTTTACGATTGTAGGACCGGGAAAGGTAAAGCACAATTAAATGACAAATCAAACAAAGATTAACTACCAAATGATATTTTCATTAAGTATTCATCATTATAAGTGTTGAGCACAGTACAATAGTTTCTTATACTATTACACTTCCTATTGCAGTCGGGTTTGTTGATAGACTGGAATTGAGATGAGAATTACATAAAGGCTGTGAGATTGGTGAAGACTTGGGCGACGAGAGAAATCGTAGCAAAATCTTTAAAGCCAATATAGTTAGAACCCTTGTGCTACACCTGTGTTGAATGTGTTTTTGGGGTTTAGGTGTGATTGGGGACTTAGCTCCATAGGGGCTAAGTCCTTAGAGAGGTCCTTGGGCTTTTGGAGACTAATTATGAAACTTAGCCAACCAAACTAATAAGGTATGTCTTTTAATGCTAGCTAGTAGTTTGGTGCTTGTGATTCTAGAGAGAGAAAGTGAGTTCTAGAGAGAGAAGCTTTCAAGTTCTCCAAAAATTTCAAATTTCCAACCTACATACAAATGAGAAGGAAGGAGTATTTATAGGCCTCATGCATGGGGGTGCCTCCATCTGCCGTGTACATGACCTAAATGTCTCTTATAAATTGTGACTACAATATTAATTCTAAGTGTAAATATAATATTTTTGGATTCTATTTCGCCTTACGTCTCCATCCGTCAGTCTAAAACCCTCACCCAATCCCACTACCAGATGATCTATCTAGCCCTATACTAGAGGCTAGAGAGGTAATCCATTTATCCAAAACAACTATCTTTGACAGTATTTCGTATTGGCTCAATTAGGAACTATTGGGAAGGACCAAACTTTTAGGCGTGACATCATCAGTTTGATCTAATAAAAGTGACACCACCAATGATGTCATCATCTACCTCAAAGGGTTGGGCCTTACAAGGGACATAACTCTTGAAGCCTTAACATTCACATTGTACTCATATTGCTAATTTATTGCTTGGGAGCTTAAGTTGTTGCCCAACTTGTTTGGAATTTGGCTAAGTCTGAAGGAAGAGGATCTTGATAGTGGAGTGCCCTCGGGGGGGGGGGGGGAAGCTAGGGAGGACAACCCTAGAGGAGTTGTACTCCTTTTCAAACTTAATTGCTCTTTACCTTCTTGAATGCTTCAGTAGTTCAGGTGCCAAAATACCCTTGAAATGGCTAAGTGTTAGGGGCTATGGGGAGATGCTCCCTGGCCCCTATAGGGTGATCCTCATAGGCCAAGTTATAGGGGAGTAGAGTCTCTCTCCCTTCCTTCTTTACTTGCTTTTTGATCCTTAGAGAGTGCTAACTTGGGGTTGAACTTCTAATGTCTTGACTTTTTGCTAGATGATGATGTGTGGGAGGAGAAAGGCTCCTTGTGGGGATCTACTCCCCATGGGTCGACTTTTACATTATATGCTAACCTTAGGAGTAAATTCCCTTCCTTTTGTTGGGAATTAAGTCAAGCAAAATAAACAACACAAATGAGAATGAAAAACAACACAATATTTAACGTAGTTTGTCCTCAATGACCTAATTCACAAAACCAACTTCAATATATTACTCTTTATGGTACAACTTTTTACACAAAATAAAAACTAAAAAAAACCTCCATCACACACCAACCCAAGACCCAATTACACCCTCTCTTAACACTCTAGGATGTTACTACCTTTTGGTTGGGCTACCTCTATCTAAACACAAGATTCTATTTATAGAGTACCCATAACTCCCCTTTTCCTATTCTAATTAGGACACTCTTATGTAATAAATATACCTATTACAAATAGGATTACATCCAAAATAATATTCCTACCAAAAGTAAGATTCCTTCTCATAATAGAATTCGAGGAGTTACCTAACAATTCCTCACTCGACTCGAATCCCCAAACACTTCAACTTCATCTTTGAACTTCACTCGATGGTTGCCCTTCTTGGTCTTCTTTCCACGTATAGACTGCCCATCTAAATTTTCCATTATTCCTACCTTGAAGAATTAATTTTTTCTTATTTAAACACCATGTAATCTACACAAAATACGGGTTTTCAGGACACTCAAAAGTGCCTCCATAAGTACTCTATAGAGGCATTTAATGTACAGAGGCACATAACACAAATGCCACAACTGGAGCAGTCACAATAGGTTTATGAGGTACTTTAAAATGTCGATATAATAAACCCTGAAATTACAATTTAGAGTGTCTCAATAACATATTTTGGGGTATTATAAAATGCATCCTTAAACAACAAAAAATAGTTACATCAACCATAATGATGTATTTTTAAATGCAACATAAACACTTTTAGCAGCACTTGAAATTGCTACTATAAGTAATTACAACTACCAACTAAGCGACTCATAAAATATTTTTGGGACATCCGTTAGAGTACCCTTAGAGTACAAAATTTAGTTATATCAACCACCATGAGACTCTTCTAAATGCTACATAAAATTTTTAAAAGACATTTGAGACTGTCTGTGACGCCCCCAAATCCGAATTTACCTTTACCTCGGGTTTGGTGCTCACGATACTATCATAGTACTAACTTAAACCTGTCTTAAATTACATAATAATCCGACTAAAATCCCAGGTTCTAAGGACCTTTACATAACTGAAATACCAAATAATATTACAAAATATAATACTAAAGGTACTTATTATAATAATCCTTAAACTTAGTTAAGCACAGACGCTTAATAAATGAATTACTCCGCAACCTTGCCTTTTCCTTTATCTTTCCCTGATATACCATCTTTCTTGGTTTTAACTGAAAATATTATATTCAATACAAGGGTGAGCAAAAGCTTGCTCAGCAAGAAAATAAACAATTGAATATAATGAAAAGGGAATACTTATGACAAAGAAAATGTAATCCATGAGATACTAAGCAAAACAGTTCTTTAAAAGCTTTGAGTTTAAAAATCAGGCTTTAGTATACTGTAAGGTCAAATGACCAGTGAACTCTGTACTAAAATTGATAGTACTAAAATTGCAATCCATGGATATAAACAGATACTAAAAACTGAATATACCCTAGACTTGTACTTTAGGTGATCAGCCCAAGTATCCTATATTGTGCACAACATAACAGTCTATATGAAACTTTATATGTCCACCGGAATCATAACGCCCGATATCATATGCCCCTATAAAAGGGTTGTTCGTTCACAGCATTACATAAGAGTTCGCACCACAACAAAATGGTATGGAGAACATTAAATGAGATTTTCATGAATGAAGAATATCAATATATCTCTCAACATTTGTCTAGCCGAAATAATGGCATTGACATACTTTCAATATCATAAGAATAACTAAATATGAAGTATTATAGCTCAATAATTTCAATAAGCTTGAAAAGGTAAACTTTCGAGTTAAGTATTTGCAATATAAACTTACTTGAGTAAGAAAGGTTGACGTACTTGCCTCTCGCATCGATTAAACCTTTTAATACAGTATCTTGTCACTGAGTAGCCTACATATATATACAGTATCAGCTGACTTAGTTATCTTATAGCACAAAGTCTATATTTGTTGATACACATAGCTCATCTATGGTTATTGAAGCCATATTTAATAACTATCATGTATGTTACTTACTAACATTAATCCATCATATAGATAGCTTTTATTTGCAAATACAGTTAAGCACACATAGACAATTAGCTTGCCACAACACATTTTCACAGCTCAATATATATATAGTACTTGTACTTAATTAGTTCACATAAACTTATAGCACATATAGCTTTCATCCATCCCAAAACATACTAGTTTTAGTCCCAACATAGCATGATATAGATCCTGGATTATAAAACATTTATATTACCTCGTTTAGTCATGTTAAGACATTTTTAAGCCTTGAACTTTACTTTTGCAGCATAACCCAAAGACGCAAAAATATGATTTTCGAGGTACTTTTGGGGATTTTTAGTAATTTCTATAGTAACCTTTTGAACCTCCCATTTGAGCAAACTTATAGACCTCATAGCAAAGTATTTTATTCATGGTTTAGGTCTTTAAAACTATCAAGTTAAGCAATCCAAAAACAGATCCCAAATGGGCTGTTTTACACATTACTTGGTAAAATCTGCAGTTTTTATGATTTTCTAGGCTACTTTGATGATTTTTATGAATTTTTGTATTAGGCTTTTAGACATGAACTCTAGGCATACTTATAGACTATATACTAAAGTATTTTTGTATTGGTTTGGTTTTTCAAGTAAGCCTTTTATGCATCTTGAAACTAATGCTCAAACTAAGTTGTTTATCGCAGTTTTAGCTTTTACTAACTTTGGTCAATTCTTGCCATTTTCATTTTTGCCCTCTTGGGTTCATTCCAACACTTGAATTATTATTAGTAAGGACTAGTTTTAGCGTTCTCTTGACTTTGCTAAGCATAGATTTGGTTTTGACCATCTAAACCTAGCTTTTTCATTCTTTTACATACTAATTACTCAAGTTCTTGTATGCATTAGTATTCTAACACTTGGAATAGTCTAGAATACTTCTAACTTACTTGTCTAAGGTGTCAAAACTGAGTTTTAAGTAAAATGGCAAAATCTCAAATTTCACACTTAGAAAAATCTGCAGAGATCTGCAGTTTTGTTGATTTTATAGGCTAGTTTGGTGATTTGTTTGATTTTTTGGGTTAAGTCCTTGGCTCAACCACTTGACCCTATTTCTAGACCATACATCAAGGTATTTTAATCAAGGTTTAGGTTTCTTATTCAAGACACTTAAGCTTCTAAAAGTAGGGGCTCAAACTGGCCCGTTTCTCATTTTTTTCACAAAAAAAAAACTAATTTTGACACTTTTCCATTTTATCCCAGTTTTGGCTACTAGGATAATCTAAGCATGTGTATTTTAGTTAGTTAAGGATACTTTTAGCATCACCACACTTTATTTAATCATCTAGCCAATTTTGACCTATCAAAACTCACTTTAGGCTTGAAAAATAGGTCCTAACTTGGTTTTCTTACTAGCTTTGGTCATGAAAATAATTGGTAACCATTATAAGCATGCATTAGCATCTTTATATGAGTTTATTACAGTCCTTTAAGTTCAGGTATTAAAAATTACACAAAACAGTCCACTTTGGGGCTTAAAATGTGTTTTTTCAAAAGTCTAATGCTTAAAATAGTTTAGGTTTGGTTTCTTTAGCTTGTGTGGCTCATTTATGCCATATTATAACTATTGAAACTTGCCTATATAGTCCAGGTATGGTGGTTCTTTATTTTGGTGTTCATGGCTATTATAAAGCTTACTTTTTATGGTTTTAGACATGTAAATTGAGTAACATTCACTATGAACCTCAACTAAGCTAAGGGTCACTTTTTAAATGCTTCTTATGGACATTTTATGGCATCTATAATGCCCCATAAGTTCAAGTCCTGAACTTGACCAAAGCAATCCATATAGTGCACTTTAGGCATGCTTAGATGTTAAATCATCATAACAGTCCCAAGCTCTTGAGCACAAACATTTTCTCATTATATATATGTATATATATATACTATATATACTACATTTATGGTTTAAAACTCAAGGATGCAAGGTCTCATGCCTCTTATCCAAAACAGCCCTATATAGGCTTCAAATTGCCACAAGGAAGCATGGTTTGACAATCTAATTACCAAAATAGCATGATTATGCAGCATGTAAACATGAACTAACTATTTATATAACATTTAATATGTATAGCTTGCATCCGGATGGCCTACCTTAGTTCACATATTGACAGATCTCAACCAAGCCTTTAAACTAGTCATTCACACTCTCAAGATGGGGCTGCTCTGGCCTGTTTTAAACAGGTCCAAACTAGCCCTGTTTTGACTAAAAATAGGACTTAAAACCTCCTCGTTATTAGCTTTTAAGACTTGGTATAATTACCCCATGTTATAGCCTAATGACTATACTAGAAGCAAAGCATAATCATCATAAGAAAAGCTCCCAATAATAGTCACAAGAACTGATTTTTGTTTGTAAAAATCTATCATGATTTGTAAGTTACATTACAACCTACCCTACTTGTGCTTCACTCTTATTAACATTCATGGTTTGGTATTATAGACATCATATTATAGTATAAGAACTTATATAAGAGGCAAGACACATCATTCAAAATAAACTTTTTATGACAACCCCTTTATATTACCTTAGGTTTGATTCATCAAAACATAACCTTGAATACTAACCAACTAATCACAATATGCATATGCAACACTTAAGTATGTTTGGTACATTAATGTTACTATATAAGTTATTAGATAACCTTTTAGACTCTAAATCACAATTAGTATACATAGATACTATATTAGTTCTCATCTTGGCAAATTATCAAGCATGTAGGGTGAAGTCTATATATACACATATAGTACATATCTTCTTAGCTCTTTGACCCCAGCCTTATGGCTTAATACAACAACCAAAACAACCACCTTATATTATCAACATTCATAGCCACAATAATAATCTATAACCAAGCACCATATACCAGCAATTTACTTCTATAATAGTTAATCGTAGCAACTAAAAATTAACATAACAGTCCATATAATTTCTAAGCTATCCGACCAATTACAACCCAATTTGTTATTAAAGATGAAGTGAAAAAGGATTGGAAAGATTCTAAAGTCACTTACCTTGCTAGCTTAGTCATTGGTTTTGCTTTGTTGCTTGATAATTCCCTCCTTTCCAATAGGACCCTCTTTCTCTTCCTCACTGTGAATGTTATGGTTTTGGAAACTCAAGAATTGGTGAAGCTAACTGATTTCAAGCAATGTGTTTGGCCTTCTATGGCTGAACAGAGCAGCTACTATTGCTTCTATGTTGGCTCCCTATTCTTCTTCATTATTACTCTAACCAGCTATATTGCGACTTCATTCAGCCCCCTGACACTGCGTTCAGTTGGCTGCTATTAGACTGAACTTAAGACACTCTACTTGGCCCCTATCCAACTCTTATTTAGCCCCTGATGTAACTCCTATCAGCCCACCTATATTACATAGCTACTAACTGGATAGAAACCCACTAACTGACTTCTAACTAATGAACTAACTAACATAACTCAGCTCCTTACCCCCTCCTCCCAATGCGGGCTGTCGAATTTGGGCAATAAAAGGGGCTGAGCATGGATTTTAAATTGGGCTCCATGAATTATTCTAATCCTAGCAGAACCATAACTCTAGAAAATTATGAAGGAGGCTTGCAAGCATATATAATACAATTGGATTAGCCCAATTTATATATATTGGACTTTTAAGTAAGGTATGGGTCCAAAATCTTAAAACCAATATGACACATTTATAAGCACACCTAGCAAAATTTAATGCGGCCTAATATTTCAATATGGACTCATATTAAATATTAAAATACATGGATTTTATCTATCACATTTAATTAGGCTAGCAAAATGGTTAGCAAATACTTTATTAAAATGATGGTTCCATGTATTTTAAATATCTCATGGTGATACACACCATTTTTTCTCATTTATCACTAAATAATACTTTTGAAAATAATTAATTATTATATATTATAATATAATATAATTATTTCATTGATCACATAGGTAGTTTCATGTCAAGAATATTTCTCAATTAAGCCATGTTGGCTTTCCTTTTCATTCTTGATATTTATATACCATTGTAACAAGGTATATCATTCTACCTCCTTTACCATACATAATTTGAAATACTTAATAATTATTAATTATTAAATAATTCTAATACCACAACGATTAAGTATAAATAAAAAAAATTATACTCAAAATTTGTCATTATAATAACTGAATATTACATAGAATTTTTTGAGTCATTACATTCTCCCCCCTTATAAGGATTCCGTTCTCGGAATCACAAGTACAAGGTTACTCAAAAAGATAGGGGTAACGTTTCTTCATCTTTTCCTCGAGTTCTCACGTAGCTTCATCAGCACTATGGTTCCTCCATATCACTTTTACAGAAGATATTATTTTATTTCTTAAAACTTGTTCTTTCCCGTCAACTATTTGAACAGGAACTTCTTCGTAGGTTAAGTCTTTCTCTATCTGAATAGGTTCATATTGAATTACATGTTTGTGATCTTACTTATAAGGTCGTAGCACTGATACGTGAAACACATTGTAAATGTGCCCTAATTTCGGAGGTAATGTTATTTCATAAGCTACCTCACCTATTCGCTTCAGTACTTCAAAAGGTCTAATGAATCTTGGACTTAACTTGCCTTTCTTTCCGAATCTAATTTTTTCCTTTCAGGGGGATACTTTTAAGAACACAAATAACCCTATGTCGAAATCTCTCTTTTGTCGGTGCAAATCTGCATACTTCTTCTGCATGTCTTGAGCTTTTACCAATCTTGCTCGTATTTCTCGGATAATTTCTGCGGTCTGTTGAACCATTTCTGGTCCTAATAATTTATGTTTTCTTACCTCGTCCCAATACAGTGGTGTTCTACATTTCCTTCCATATAATGCCTTGTAAGGCGGCATTCCTATACTCACGTGATAACTATTATTTTACGCGAATTCAACTAAAGGTAGATGATCATCCCAATTACCCTTGAAATCCATGACGCATGCTCTCAGCATATCTTCCAACGTCTGAATTGTTCTTTCACTTTGTCCGTCAGTTTGAGGATGATACGATGTACTCAACCTCAACTGTGTCCCCATACGCTCTTGTAGACTTTTCCAAAAATTTGATGTGAATCACGGGTCTCGATCGGACACGATTGATACTGGAATACCATGTCTTGACACAATCTCCTTAACGTACAGTTTAGCTAATTGATCTAGATTGAATCTGATCTTTATTGGTAAGAAGTACGCCAATTTTGTCAAGCGATCCACAATGACCCATATCGCGTCGTAACCTTTCTAGTTATTGGAAGTCCCATAACGAAATCCATAATTACGTGCTTCCATTTCCACTCTGGAATTTCTAGCGGTTGTAGCAATCCACTGGGTCTCTGATGCTCCGCTTTTACTCTTTGATAAGTAAGGCATCTACTGACGTATTCTGCCACTTCTCTTTTCAAATTGGGCCATCAAAAGTGTTGTCGAAGGTCTTGATACATCTTCATGCTGCCCAGATGAATCGATAAATTTGAACTATGTGCTTCTTGCAAGATTTCTTCTTTTAGGTCAAGTATTGCTGGTACCCACACTCTTCCTTCGAATCTCAATAGCCCTTCCTTATCTATTTTGAACTTAGTGACCTCTCCTTCCTCTACTTGTTTCTTTACCCTATTGCATTCTTCATCTTGATTATGGGCTTTCTTTACTCTGTCCAATGAAGCTGGACGACTCTCCATGTTAAACAATATTTCTTCCGACTCCCTCAGATATTTCACTTCAATTTTCATTCTCTCCATTTCTTTGATGAGCTCCTCTCGAGCTGTTAACATTTTTAACTTTTCTTGCCCTTTCCTACTTAAGGCGTCAGCGACTACGTTAGCTTTTCCAGGATGATACATAATCTCACAATCGTAATCTTTGATTAACTCTAACCACCTTCTCTGCCTTATATTCAATTCTTTTTGTGTGAAGATATACTTCAGACTTTTATGGTCTGTGTATATCTCACATTTCTCGTCGTACAAATAATGTCTCCAAATTTTTAAAGCAAATACAACTGCTGCCAGCTCTAAGTCGTGTGTAGGATACCCTTTCTCGTAATCCTTCAACTGTCGTGACGCATATGTTATGACCTTGTCGTGTTGCATCAAAACACAACCAAACCCTTTGTGTGACACATCGTTGTAAACCACGAAACCACTCGTATCGTTAGGCAAAGATAACACTGGTGCTTCGCTCAATCTTTTCTTTAGTTCTTAGAAACTCTCTTCATATTTCTCTGACCAAATGAACTTTACTACTTTTCTGGTTAAATTCGTCAAAGGACCTGACAATTTTAAAAAATCCTTAATGAATCTACAGTAGTAACCTGCTAGACCTAAGAAACTTTGTATTTCAATTGGTGTCTTCGGTCGTTCCCAATTAATTACCGCTTCTACTTTTGCCAGATCCGCTGATATTCCTTCATGATCGATTACGTGTCCCAAAAATTGCACTCTTTCCAACCAAAATTCGCATTTTGAAAATTTCGCATACAACTTTTCTTTCCTCAAGGTCTCCAATACCATTCTCAAATGTTCCGCATGATACTCTCGAGTCTTTGAATAAATCAAAATATCATCGATGAATATCATCACAAATTTATCTAAGTAAGGTTTAAATACCTGGTTCATCAAATCCATGAATGTTGTTGGTGCATTAGTCAATCCAAACGACATTACTAAGAACTCATAGTGACCGTAACGAGTCCTAAATGTTGTTTTTGGCACGTCTTCCTTCCACACTTTCAATTGGTGATAACCCGTTCGCAAATCTATCTTTGAGAAATACCGAGCTCCCTTCAGTTGGTCAAAAAGATCATCGATTCTTGTAATGGGTACTTGTTCTTGATCGTGACGTTATTCAATTCTCTATAATCAATACACAATCGTAACGATCCATCCTTCTTTTTAACAAACAATGCAGGTGCTCCCCAGGGAGACACACTCGGCTAAATGTACTTTTTGTCTAACAATTCTTGTAATTGAATCATTAGTTCTTTCATTTCCATTGGAGCCATTCAGTATGGGGCTTTTGAAATTAGGGTTGTACCTGGTACTAAGTCTATCACGAATTCGATCTCCCGATCCAGTGGTAACCCTGGCAACTCATCTGGACATACATTCACAAATTCCCTTACTATTGGCATTAGTTTTATTTCCATTCCCGTTCTCTTGGTGCCAACTATAAGGGCTAAATAACCCACACACCCTTTTCATAACAACTTTTTGGCATGCATCATCGTCAGACAACATGACTGTCTCGACGATTTGCTACTATAAAACACAATTTTTGACTTACTAGGAGTCTTGAGGTGTTAGAGTTTATGCCCTAGAGGCCAATTCTTTGAAGTAATTGCTCAACATTTCTTTTGATATTATATTTGATTGAATAAATGAATTATTTTATTATGGTTTTGTTTACTGTGTTATATAAATGTTAGCATAATAAAATTCCTTAAAATAATGATACAAATTATATAACTTCAAGTATGTGACTTGAACATGAGATTATATAATTACAATTAGTATCATTACTCTTAAATATCCCTTGTCGAGTATCATTGTTAATGGGACAACAATGATACATTGAGACTAGTATGTGGATTGACTGATGGTCAAATCTCATTGGTCATAAATATATGAGATATTAAGTCAATGCATAGGTACATGTTACCATGAGAATTCTACGTGGAGCATTATGCAAAGTGTCATAAGCAATTCTCATAGTGACAATGATGTAATGATCCTCCGACATGAAATCATTATATTACTACACGGGAATTTATGTACTTTGATATCATCAAAATGTCACCTTAATAGGGTGGACAATAAAGGTAATTATTGAGTACATCATGAATCATGTGAGGAATATGAGTGATCTAGATGGAATTTAACCCTCCTATATATTATGGGTGATATCTATAGGCCTCTTGATTGAGTAGGACTGTGAAATGCATGGCCATGCTCAAATATTGATTTGTTTCATATAGTCTACTCATTGATCAAGAAAACTCAGATTAAATTATGAAGAGTATAACACATTCCATGCCTCGAGTTTAATCTAGGATGTCAAGGTTAAAGGGATTAAATTACATTGAAACATTGGTCGCGAAAAGGTTGCATCGAATCACCGATCTTATTATTACTTGGGTAGCAGTGATGCATTACTAGACGCCGTTCACTATGTATAATTTTATAATATGATTTTAAAATTATTGACAACATAATAATAACCTATAGGGTCACACACTTAGAACGTAATTAAAAGAGAATTAATTTAAATTGTAAGGATTTAAATATGTCAATATGATTGATAGTATTTAAATTTCGAATTTAAATTAATAGGATAATTTGTATATATATATGTATATTAATTAAGTAAGACTTAATTAAGATATAATATATATATATATATAATTCGGATTTTACTTTTCTAATTGGATTAGGGTTTTGGTTAATTCTTTTTGACTACTATATATATATATATATATATATGATATATCAGTCGTTTTAAAGGTATAGAAGAAAACAAAAACCCTAGCCATTTTAGAAAAGAGACTAGAGAGAAAAACTTTAGTAAATCCAGATCTTGGCGGCTAGTATCGTAGTTCTCTTTGCTGCAGATCGTCTGACGATTCGCGGGGCATTCGTGTGGATACCGTAGAGGCGCAGTTCCATTGGATTGCGTTGAAGATTCGAAGTTGTTCCAGAATTTTCATCGTCTCCATTCAAGCTCGGATAATCGGTAAAACAAATCTAAACCTCTGAATTAATATGTTTTTGCATGGATTCTGTTTTAGGGTTTCGAAAATTGTTTTTAAAATTTTAAATTTCACTGCTTTTATGTGTCGAAAACCCTACAAGAGGTTTATGCATTTCTTTTGGAAATCAATCGTTGCCCCATGGTTATACAACCAATCCATTCCTAATATTACGTCAAATTCTCCTAATCGGATGGGAATTAAATCCACTAAAAACTTGTGACCCCTTATAACCATATTACAATTTTTATGAACATGAGTTACGGGAGTGACTTCCTTATTTGCGACCTCTATGTTCAAAGGACGATCTAGTCTTTCGTGGGTTAATTCTAACCGTTGAGCAAATTTCTCATATATAAAAGAATAGGTAGCACCCAAATCAAATAGTACGAAGGCATTAACATTATTGACTAGAATGATACCTGACACCACCTCTTTCGATGCCACTGCATCCTGCATCGTCATGTTGAACGTCCTGGCAGTTAGTCAGTTGGATGGGGTTGGTCCACCGATCGTCAGCTTTCCATTATTGCTTCCTCTATTACCACTTCCTCCGCCAGTCCTCTTCTACGGACAGTTCTTGATCTGGTGATCCGCATCTCCACATGCAAAACATCCCCGAGTTTTCTTTGGGTTGGGGCAATTAGGAGAGATGTGTCCCTCCTGCCCGCATTTGAAACAGACACTCATCCCCTTCAAACAAGCTCCCAGATGATTCTTTCCACAAGTTCTACATGCTTCTATCTTCCTTTTTGGCTCTCCCTGCCTATTACCCGTCTTGTTATTATTATTATTCCACTTCCTTTTGTTAAAGTTACTTCCCTTACTACTTCCCTCTCTGGGTCCTCCATCACTTTTCTTACTCTTATTTTCCTGATGATATTTGGCCAGTGCGTTAGTTTCTCCTTCAGCGATTATGGCTTTTTCCAGCATATCTGAAAATATAGCTATTTGAAACATTGAGACTTTACTATAGAGTACCGGCTTCAATCCTTGTTCAAATCTCTGAGCCTTCCGTTCTTTAGTGTTTACCTGATGCGGCGCGATACTTGATAGTTCATTAAATTTTGCAGCATACTCAGGTACTGTCATGCTACCTTGCTTCAGTTCGAGAAACTGGACCTCCATCCTATTCTGCATGATACGTAGAAAGTAGGTCTCGAAGAATAATTCCTTAAATATATCCCATGGCACTACTCCCTCTCCTGCTCTATTCTTGTTGGCACCCCACCAGTAACTTGCCTCCCCTTTTAGCATGAAAGTGGCAAAAGTCGTCTTCTGCTATTCAGCAACCCTGACAACTTTGAATACTTTTGCAATTTCGTTCACCCACGTTTGAGCTTCTATTGGGTTATTAGTCCCTTTGAATTCTGGGGGTCCTACTGCCTTAAAGTCCTTAAAGTTGGCCAAATGGCCTTCCGGAGGATTTGGGTTTACTGGTGGTGCGGCATTCCTACCTTGAAATGCTGAGAAAATAAACGGTTACTTTTCCTGCTTTCTTTTTATTTTCCTTTCCTTTACCATCATCCAAACGGAGCCTTAGGGAATTGATTTTTCCAGTATTAAATTTACCATTTCAACAAAAATGTACATCATTTAAGGCACATAATATAAATAGGTACTGGGGAATGGTATAGTAAGCAGTGGTTTACATTATTACATAAAAAATATTTCCTTACAAGAAAAATATTTCCTTACTAAATTTTAGATCAAATCTTCCGAATTAATTTTGAGACCCAAATATATCATAACTGTTATCAATTACCATTAGTTATGCTTGATTGCCATAATAGACATCTTAATTAGCACTATATAAACAGCACCATCGATTAAAGGATTACTCCTCCCTCAAAACCCTAGACAATCTTTCACTTAAGAAAAGAATGGCCAAATTCTTGACTGTTACTTTCACATCCCTCTTGGTGCTGCTCATGTTAAGCGCAGGTTATAGTCCTCATAAACTCATAGTGCTCTTGTATTTCCTCTGTCATAAAAATATTTTTTTTGTTGTTGGTTCAGTTATTAGTTAATGGAATTTCTTAACATGTGCCCTAAGAGCACATGCTAAGCACACGGTTCAAGAAGATATTCTCTTGAACTGTGTGCTTATTCCCTTGAATTTGATGCAAATGCAGAAATCAAGAGAATATGCACATAGTTCAAGAGAATATTCTCTTGAATTGTGTGTTTAGCATGTGCCCTTAGGGCATATGTTAAGAGGACCCTTAGTTAATAGCCATTATTGTTTACAGCTTCTTACATGAGTTTTTGAACTTTTTCACCATATGTTGTTCGAAAATTTTGAAGCACTTTATATTTATACTACTAATTGGTTTGTACACGATCTTATATAATATATGTTTATATATAATGGAGTATTACTCATAGCAAATATTTTATATACATGACTATCAGATCTTGTATCCTTAATTGTAAGGTTTTACGTACATGATTTAGAACAACACGGAACCACAAGACCGTGTTGTTGTAGTCATTATTCATCCGCAACAGTGTTGTGTTAGGATCAAATTATAAAAAATAATAAAATTTTCTATTGTGATACGGTAGGAGAGTACACCTTTTAAATATGATGGTCATATCTCGCCATGAAAATATAAAAAATATGGTGCTCATATAAGCTTTCATAATTACTTAAATGCAATAGATCTTTTTTCATATATAATACTTGTGATCTTTTCTTTCATATCCGAAACTATTATTGGCCTACCAAGTATATATAAACAGTTTAATAAAAATATAACATTGTTTACATAAAAGGGGTTCATAGCTATAAATTAAGAAATCAGTGTGTATTTCATTTATTTCCTTTGCTTATTTAATTTACAAAAATAAAAGGGTAAAATCCATATGACCACCTCTGTTATCTGACATTTTCCACATAACCACCTGTATTACGTAAACCTACATTTAAACACTTGTAGTTTTGAGTTGAAGTGAAAAACTGACAGTTACCATCTAATTTAACTGTGCGTGAAGTGTACTCGCCAAAAGAGCGTGAGATATGAGTGTAACGGTCAAATGAGCCAGGAAAAAGTCGATAATGCCCTCGTCTTCAACAATGGTTATTAAAAACCCAATTCGTTGGCTATTTATGCCGTAACCCGTCCCTTAGCAGCTGTTGCAGAGATATTTCTTCTCTTGTTACGTACGGACAACTCATTACATCAAGAGGAAGCTTCAACTCAAATCAACTTCATTTAACCAAGACTTCTCCCATTGAAGTGGGTGTTGACTATTTAGTCCTATTTCACCATCTGGCTTTATATAAGTTTACATATTTCGTTAAACATTGAATGAACTGTAAGGTCGGCTAATGAGGCTCTCTTATTGGTTTTGACTAGCATTTACTCAGGTATCCTTTAGAGGGAAATTGAGAGCTATTCTTGCTGTACATATCTCTAAATCACTTCAGATTTAAATGCTAATTTTCTTGTATTCTTTCGTGTGATAGTGGCTGGAATCTTCCATTTCCAATAGATACTTCAAACTTAATATTTTCTCCTTCGAAAAACTAAGTCTTGGTCCTGTAGATACTTTTATCGCAAAACTAATATTCGATGTGCTGCAACAGATCTTAAGGGTCCTCATTACAATTTTGGACACATCCAGTGATCCAAGGTCGCTTGTTGTTGCTTGCTTTGATCTCTCGCAGTTCATTCAGTACCATCTCGCTGGTCGGAGTATAGTGACTGACCTGAAAGCAAAGGAGCGGGTGATGAAATTGATGAACCATGAGAATGCAGAGGTTACCAAGAATGCCTTGCTCTGCATACAAAGGCTTTTCCTTGGTGCCAAGTACGCAAGCTTTTTGCAGGCTTAACTTTATTTTCTTAAACTCGTTGCTCTCCCAAATTAAATATGTTGTGTTTTCTTTATAAATGAAATATCGTGAGAGTTGGGTGCAGTAGATATGAGATTCTAATGATCATAATGTGAGTAGTGTACCATCTAGGGCCTTTATTTCATCGGCTACCTGTTCGAATGTTAAAAGTTCTTTGTTTTTTGCGACATCATGCTATAAAATAAACATTTGTATTTATAATGCTATTATGAAGAGTTATTTATGCTTGTTATGAGGGTTAGAATTACCAGGTAGTGATTTTTTTGGATTGAAATCAATTAAGAACCAGAATTTCACTAAGTATCGTTAGAACTGCTGGATAATTTTTCTCAGTTAGCTTCTTTGAAATCTAATGAGTATATCGAAGAACGAATTTACCCAAATAGACTTTCCAAGAAGATAAGATTGGTCAAATAGACTTCTTTGATGAATTCTTTTCCTCTGTGGCAGGAAATTATAATGGGTGGTACAGTAGTAGTGAAGATGAAAATGAAGGAAAAGACTTTGATGATGAGACAACTTTTTTCTCCTCAAAATCTCTGTCCTCTGATTCCTCCGATTATTTTGGTCGAGACAGAGCAAAGAAAATGCAGGGGAAAATTGAAAGGAAAATAGAATCTGATGGTCAAAAGGGTAATTTGATCATGCCACCATTAGAGGGGAAAGTGAATGATAGTTTTGCAGTACTGAAGCGTTCAAGTGATCTTTACAATGATTTCAGGACATCAATGGTGGAAATGATCGTTGAGAGACAGATTTTTGGGACAAAGGATCTTGAAAATGATCATTGAAGTTTACATGGAGATTTGGGAAGCTCTGTTTTCTGATTGGGCTTGAAAATGAGGGCTAGTTGTAGCTGATTTCTTCTCCTTGTTTCTCAGGAAAAGAATTTTAGGTCATTTTCAATATATATATGAAGGGGCAAAAAAGTCATTATCCATTCCCATTAACGACGTTTAGACGGAAAGCTGTTTTTCACTTCAACTCAAAACCACGAGTGTTTAAATGTAGGTTTACGTAATACAGGTGGTTATGTGGGAAATGTCAGATACCAGAGGTGGTCATATGAATTTTACCCAAAATAAAATAATAGTATTGTTATAGTAATTATTTGTTGGTAATTTAATTTTTTTTCAGATTTTGAAGCGGTGATGGGTCAAGGCGATGGAGAGGTGACATGTTGTAAAAGCAATCATATTGGGAGTTGTGTTCCAGGAAGTGGGGACGATGACAAATGTGATCAATTATGTCTCCAAGCATCTTGCAGGGGAGGCCAGTGCAAGATAGAGGGCAGCAGGCCGCCAAACCATTTTTGTCATTGTTTTTGTTGAGCGTCCAAATTACTGACAACAAAATGAGAGAGTTTAAGTTAATTTTTGATTATTAAGAAATATAATTGAAGTTCAAGCTTTCACCTTCCATTTCATTGAATTCTCAAGTTTGTTGCCTTATAGGATAATTTAAATTACATAAAACTAATAATAATTTTTAATTATTTATTTTATTCTTATTTTTGGCCAATATTCATTGTAACTACTTGTGGTTTTGTCGAAGAAATTTTTAGGAAGAATGAAACATGAAAGGAAATATAAACAAAAAGTAAAACTAATGCCAAACAAGAATTGAAAACCTAATGTTAATAATCTTGCTCCAAGGGAGGACAGTGCAAGACATTAGCTAGTAAGCTGCTAAACCATTTTTTCATTGTTTTTGTTAGGATTGAATGACACTTTTGTTCTTCTAAATTATATATTATCATCAAATGTCAAAGTCATTCTTAAATTTTATTTTTAATTTGTCTATTCCAATATTCAGACATATTGTATAATTCTTTTTTAGAAAAAAAAATTAGTAATATTTCATAAAATACATACTTAAAAGATTTATGTAAGACTTAAATGTAAGACAAAATTTTAAATTAGTACATTTGTGTAATTACAAAAAAAGTTCTACAGGATTTTAACAATTTTCCTATATTAAAGTGCAAAAACATAAAAAGAACAAACTAAGAGAATTTAAAAAAGAAATTGATATTTCTGCATAAACAATTGATATTTTCGTAAGTGTGGGACCCTTTTTTAATTAATCCTCGATATCTAGCTACTAGTTTGAAATCCTTGATATCTAGAAGTTTATGAAGTTTGTGATGTCTTTTGATGATGATATCCGTGGGATTCGAGAAGTAGTAGATGGATGATAATGAGGAATAATACTGATGATATTATTTGAATTAGTCAGTTTTTTTTTTTATGTTTAGTTTTTTTGAGTTTGAACTTATAATATTGATAATACCTAATAATAATTGTAAGGATATAATTGCCTTTTTAAAAATGGGTCAGGTCAAAATTTTGACGGATTTGGGTGAAAATTGGCAAAAAGAATGGAAATGACACTAATTTGCCACTTTAGGGACTCAACTGACGAAAAATGAACTTTAGAGACGACTTTTATATTTGATGACAACTTATAGAGACAAAAGTGTCATTCAGCCTTTTGTTGAATCTCAAAATTATCAAGGCCTAATGCCAAAACTGTCCCCCCCCCCCAAAGTATGGCCAAAAATTAATTTGACTCTCAAAGTTGGGGAATCGTCAACCAATACCTAAGTATTTTAAAACAACAATTATGTTCCTTTCTGTCGGTTCGACCAATTTAATTATCGGAGATAGACAACAGTCAACAAATTAGTTTGTTTCTACGAATTTAATACGAATGTCAAGTATTGTACAAGTAAGTTCACTGCAGACATACGTATATGGTGTTTTATATGTATATTGTTAACGCCAAGATTCGTCTGCTCGTCAAATCACTAAACAGCGAGTCAAATCCTGCACAGAAAACAAACAAGCACAACGAGAAGCATGACGACCGAGGCTACCGGGGGATAGCTCTGGTGTAAGAGTAAGTACAGGCTGAAAAACGTCAACAAGCACGTTAATGATTTAGTACGCAAATTAGACAAAGCATCATTACCTATAACCTAGATTATGCCCGTGTATTTATAGTTTACCCTCACTGCCATGATGTACTACTTCCGTCCCCCGATAGGAATAGGACTCCTTATAACTGCAAATACCATATTTAGATAGGATTCAATCTTCTTAAGAATGGGAAGTTAAAGTCAACTCGAACTATCCAACCTCCATAATGTCAGGTCTCCTATTCAAATATATTTCCACGTGGCGTGGGTCTTACCGAATCATCCGGGCCCACAGAATCATACCCCAACATTGCCCTTCACTCTCTTATTATAAAAAACTTGAAATAAGAGAGTACAAAAACTACATAAACTACATAATTAGTACAGTACGGATACTGAAGCTGAATCAACACCCCCTCGTCCCACGTGCCAGCCCGAGGCCCACCATCATCATTACTAAGTCGCAACTTGAGGGACATGCAAAGTCAGCTTGTCATTTCAAAAGTTTCTTCCCCAAGAAAACCAACCACCATTTCTCACTTTTTCATTCAAAAGTTTTTAAAAGTCCAAACATCATTCTCTCTCTTCACTGCGACGATCTTTTTCTTTGGCTATATCACACCAAACCACAGTACCTACCATCCAATCATGTTAGGCAACAACATCCCTCGACCTAACTCCTTTGTCAACCAATCCTCCGTCGAAATCACCGCCACCGCTCAACCCATAGTGGCAATACCAACTGCGAACACCGTCCTAGAAACGCAGCCCTAACAACTCTCCACCGCCATCACCATCTGACCCTAAAATTAGTGTTGAAGCTTACGGCTGGCTATAATCAAGGTATAGGCAAACTTCTCCAGGTTCGAGTACCAAGTCTCGGCATCCCAAAGAGCATGACTAACATAATAAACTGGGAACTGTTTCCCACCCGACTCCCTTACTAAAATAGCTCCAACTGCTAACGAATTTGCTACCAAATATAAATACAACGGTTCTGAAGGGACAGGCTTCATCAACAGTGGTGCAGAAGATAGATATTTCTTGATCCCTTGAAATGCGTCTTCGCACTCCGAAGTCCACTGAAAGGTCTTTTCATTCTTTGGCCCCTTTAGAGTGTTAAAAAAAGGAAGACATCGCTCTGTCGATCTGGACATAAACCTTCTAACCGTCGTTATCCCCCCGGTCAATCGTTGAATGTCTTTAAAAGTTTGTGGAGACTTCATATCCAGTATGGCCTTGATCTTCTCTGGGTTGGCCTCGATTCCCCGCTTGCTGACCAGATATCCTAGGAACTTACCCGAACCGAGATCGAAAGTGCACTTGGTCGGGTTCAGGCGTATATTGTGATCCCGGATGGTCTGGAAGCACTCTTCAAAATCCTTCAGATGATCCCGAACTATAACACCTTAGTCCCACATCGAAAGATAAGGGAAAAGTTTGTCTGTATATAAGGAATCGAGTTACTATCAATAGTACCTTTAGTCATGACCTTTTGGGTGAGCTTGTGGTAGGCTGAGATGACCCAAGAAGATACTATTGGGCCTTAATTTAAGGCCTTGTTTGGATGGATTTGATTCGATTCAGACTTGGGATTTGACCCAAAATTTGTTCCGGACTCGGGATTTGACCCGAGTTATTACATATGGTATCAGAGTCGACTCTCGAAAGTTTGGGTCAGGTCATCCGATCGGGTTGCTGGAGATGGAGACACGAAGGCTGGTGGTATTATCCCACAATAAAGAGAGGGAGGTCCGGAGATGGGGACACGAAGCCAGCCGGTATTATCCCATAATGACTAAAGATGCAAAGATCTGTGGACCGTGTGTGTGTAATCGGTTCTGACGGGGACATCAAAAATTTAAGTGGGGGAGTTTGTAACACCCCAGTTCCACATCGAAAGATAAAGGAAAAGTCTGTATGTATATATATAAGAAATTGAGTTACTATCAATAGTATCTTCAGTCATGACCTTTTGGGTGAGCCTGTGGTGGGCTAAGATGACCCAAGAAGATACTATTGGGTTAATTTAAGGCCTTGTTTGGATGGATTTGATTCGATTCAGACTTGGGATTTGACCCAAGATTTGTTCCGGACTCGGGATTTGACCAGGTTGTTACACAAACCGTAGCACTCTTGACGATCATATCATCGACATACACCTCCATATTATGACTGATCTGCTTCCGAAACACCTTATTCATCATACGCTAATAAGTTGGCCCTGTATTGATGAACCCAAATGTCATATTCTTATAGGTGTAGATCCCTCAGTGAGTAATGAAGGTCGTCTTTGGGATATCCTCCTTACATATTAAAATCTGGTTATAACCCGAGAAGGCATCTAAGAAGCTCAACAGAGCATACCCAGAAGTGGCATCGATAAGCTGATTTATGTGTGGCAAAGGATAGAAGTCTTTCGAGCAGGCCTTATTCAGATCCGTGTAGTCGATGCATATCCTCCACTTTTCGTTCTATTTCCTAACCAACACCACGTTGACCAACCACTCTAAATAGTCAATCTCAAAAATGAAATTAGTCGCTAACAGTTTAGCCACTTCGTCATCAATAATCTTTTGTCGTTCTGGGATAAAAATTCTCCTCTTATCCCGAACAGGCTTTTAGGTAGGATCTACACATAGCATACGCATAGCTAGTGACTCGTTGATGCCCGATATGTCGCTAGGTACCCAGGCAAAGATATCAGCATACACTCGTAGTAGCTCCACTAGACCTGTCTGAAGGGGTTCCCCTACTTCTGATTCGATCTTGACAGTCTTTTCTGAATTCCCTTTAGATCAGTTCTACGTCCTCGGTCTCTTCAGCTGGGAGAACAAGGAGTTCAGTATTACCTTTAGTGAATGGTTCCACCTCAATTGCCATTATTTGCCTTTACTTACTGACCTTGACTCCCGAAGAGATCAAAGTGTTGCAGTAACATCGTCGGGTGATATGTAGATCCCCTTTCACCTCGTCGACCCCATTCGGTGTAAGGAACTTAATTTTAAAATGGGGTATGGATGTCACCGCCTGTAAAGCCACCAACATCATCCGACCCAATATGACATTGTAGGCAGAATCGACCTAAACTACAAAAAATTAGATATTTATCTGCACCTGTTGAGGAGATGTACCGAAGGTGACAGGTAGCTCGATGGTTCCAACTACATTCACCAAATCATTACTAAGCTCGTAGAGGGGAGCTTCCTATCCCACCTCCATCTTGGGACCCTCCAAATCCAACATCTGCTATGCGTGGCTATAGCGGATGTCCACCGAGGACCCATTGTTTATCATAATTCTCCTCATGTCCACTAGACTGACCTGTGCAGTAATTACCAGCACTTCTTCATGTGGTTCCACCATGTCAGGTGGGTAATCCTCATTCAAAAAGAAGATCATCGTGTTTGGGTAAAGTCGTTCTCTTTTCACCGGCTGTTCAGACACTATGAGGATGGAATATAGTGCTCCCCAGTGCTTTTTCCCTATCACACGCCCTACCGATCCTCCAGTGATAACATCCACTTCCTACCGGACGGGCACACCTTGTTTGGGTTATCAGTCCCCATAACATTCCCAATCTTCCTCCTCATGTCTCCTTCCTGAACCTCTTCGACCGACAACATAATGAACCAGTTCACCGTTCTAGACATTCTTCTCGATCAGATTTTTCAGTTGCCAACATCCCTCAGTTGAATGCCCAGTAATTTGGTGATACTGACAGAATAAGCTCGAATTCCCTCTCAAGGCACGATTGCTCGTCGGGGGTTATTCGAAGAAGGGCTTATCCCAAATCTCCTCCAGAATCATGACCCGATCGGTGTTGAGCGGAGTATAGACCTTATTGACACTCTTGTTTTGGAAAAGAGGTCAGTCATTTCTTGCGTTCCCACTGCTGAACCCCTTCTCCAACTGCGGATCTGGCCTGGGATCATAGCTCCTATCCCAAGGCCTATCTGTTTTGCACGTATGGGGTTTGAGACTCCCCATAGCGTTGTCAATTGCAATAAAATTCTCCGCCCTTTCGTAAGCTTCTAACAGGTCCTTCGAAAGATTAAACATGATGTCTTTCATCAGCTTCTTCGACTTTTCCACGTCTAAGCCTATAATGAAGAACCTGAGGGCTTGGGGTACGTTGAGGTCTGTTGCAGTGCCAACCGCCTCCCTAAACCTCTTCACGTATTGAACCATATTCTCGTTCGCTTGTTGTTTTATCTGCATGAGGGAAACAGTCAATTTCCCCCTCCTCTTGTTACTCCCGAACCGGTCGTGGACCTTGTTGCAAAGCTCTTGCCAGGACCCGATAGAATTGGGCGGCAGCGACATCATCCACAACCGGGCTCCCTTCTTTAAAATGGTGGCAAACATCTGGCATCGGGAAGCATCATAATGCTCGTAGTAATGCATAAGACGATCATACGTGTGTACAATCGTAAGGGTCGCCAGTGTCGTCATAAGTCTCTAGTGGTGGCATCTTCTTGGTCAGATTGGCCTGATCCCGATTAATTTCTAGCGTGAAGGGTGACTTTGGATCGACCGGCACCTCGTTCACCTGGGTCGTCGTCGCTATCTTCTACTCTAGCTCTACCAGCTTCTACATAACAAGATCGGGTATCTCCCTATGTTCTGCACCAATCCCTCACATACTCAGGGAGACCACCCGTTGTTGCCGTTCAGACCTCATTTGTCCTTCATCACTGTCTGGAGAGCGTGACCTACGTCTACTCTTCCCCCTAGAAGAACCTCCTGATCGGTGAGATTTGGATTGGCTTTGTTGTGTAAACTTCTGACGCATGTGCCGACACGGGGAGATCTCTCATTCCCCCTTCTAATTGAGCCAATTTCGCATCCCATTTTGCTTATTGTAGGCGCAGCATCTCCAGAGCATCCTTCGCCTGCTGGATTTTGTGTCTCTGAATCAACTCAAGTTTGTCCTGTCGCTCCAACTCCTAATCTCGCTCTTGACAAGTATGTGTTTGGGCCTAGTTGTCTATCCCGTGAATGGAGGGATTGTGAGTCTTTTGACTAGTAGAGAATAGTTGTCGTCGGACCGATGCCGACTGTGCTCTTGTTGGGACCACAACTAGTTTGTTAGGCCTAAGCCTATCTTTAACTGACTTTTTAAGCTGTGTCGTCGGATTGACCGAAAATCTCTCCTGGTCATGAACTACCTTCCATTTACTCGTCATCCGATCGACTTAAAGCAAACTAGTGATTGTAACATAGCACTAAAATGGCCCTCCTTCTAGCACTAATGTTAACGCCAAGATCCATATACTCGCCAAATCACCAAATAGTGAGCCAAATCCTACACAAAAAATAGACAAGCACACCGAAAAGCATAACGGTTGGGGCTGTCGGGAGATAAATCTATTGTGAGAGTAAGTACAGGCTGGAAAACATCAACAATAGAGGCACATTGTTTTAGTGCATAAATTAGACAAAGCGGCATTACCTGTAACCTAGATTATGGTCGTGTATTTATAGCTTACTCTCACCGCCTTAATGTACTACTTTCGTCCCCCGGTAGGAATAGGACTCTTTATAACTATAGATACCATATTTAGATAGGATTCAATCTCCTTAAGAATGGGAAGTCAAAGTCAACTCAGACTTTCCAACCTCTATAATGACAAGTCTCATATTCAAATATATTTTCACATGGCGTGGGTCCTACCGAATAAATCTGGGCCCACAAAATCATGCCCCAACATATATATAAAATCAAAATCAGTTAAACTCATTTATACTTAGAATTCCAAACTATTGAATAGCATCGGTTATGGCTTTAAGCTATTTTTCATAACAATTTAGGGTTCCACAAAGATTGAAGACGATCTGGGTATTGACACTTCTGATTTAAGAAAATAGACTCAATAAACTGGTGTTCAAGACTTCCCGATTATGACACGCCACAATATTAGGATAAGATAGTCATTGTATGCATATATGTATACTTTAATATATGTTTATCTTATTTACTGTGATTTGATGGTGAATATACTTACGGAATCTCACTATGCTTTATTGATGATAACAAATGATGCATCTTTGTTATTTACAGTGATAAATGATGCATCTTTGTTAATATTGGACCCTCTGTTTTTTGTTTACTCTGTTTTATTGTAAAACTTTGTTGTTTTAACACAATATTTGTTTGTAGTAATGTGGTCCCTCTTTGTTGGGTTGTTGTGATCATCTATTTATATAAAAAAATGCACTCTTTTGTGGTTGCAATTCATGCATATGGTGATCCTTTGAAGGCTTTATTTACTGTGAAAATGTGTTACTTGGGGGAATTTACAGAAAATGGATATGCAGGTGGGTCACATGAATATGTAGACTTTTGTAGAGTAGACCTTCTAACTATGGCAAACTTAGGGGATATGGCTATGGAAATGGGTTTTCATGGAGCATTAACCTTTTATCATTATTGTGAAGAGAAGGGTTTAAAGGAAATCATAACTGATAATGACATCAAGAACATAGGTCCTTATTTGCCCATTCATAGAGTAGTAGCAATCATCCTTGTTCATATGGACCCTGTGACAATTGTTCCTCCTATTCCTAAACAGACTCAGGTTGAGATAAATTTAGGTGGAAATGAACATATGGTTTCGATGAAGAGGAAAATGTGAATGAGGCTATATGTACTTTAGTCAACTAGATGACAGTGACTTTGAAAATTACAGAAGTGAAAGTTATGGTGATAGTGAGAATGACAGTCAAGATTCAACTTTTACAGAGACATTAAATGATAGTGCCTATGAAGATGATGACCAAATTTTTGAAGAGAATGTGGAAGACGAGTTTGAGGTTAATAACTAACAAAATAAGAAAGCAACAGAATCTAAAATCAACAAGAATGAACCTAAACCTTAAGTTAGGGTGAATGGAGATTTAGAGCATGATGTAATTAATGTTTGATAAAATGTTAGGAGCTAGGGTTGGGGGAGATGATGCACCAATGGCCTGAGTTTAACCCCAAGACAAATATGAATGATCCAATATTCAAAATAGGAATGCTTTTTAGCAATTATAAGGTTTTTAAAGAGGCAGTTTTAAACTATGCAGTCAAGAATGGTAAGGGGTCAATATATTTGGCAAAAAATAAGGGTCTGAGGGTAAGGTTTAAGTGTGCAGAGGGATGTCCTTAAAAAATAACAGCTAGGAAGATGCAATCTGATAATACTTTGTAGGTGAAGAGGTTTATTGATATACATACATGTGTTAGGGAATATGTGAACAAACATGTGAAGTCAGGTTGGTTAGCCACAAGGTTTTTGCAAGAGTTTAAAAGACAACCCGATATGCCTTGTAAAACATTTGTGGACCTAATTTTGGAATACTTTAGTGCTAAAGATTTCTGAATTTCAAGCACTTAGAGCTAGGCAGGGGATTGTGAAGATGATTCAGAGTTCTCTTCTAGAACAATACCCAAGCTTTGGAACTGTGTTTTCTACAAGAAAAGTGCTCAATTCCGACAGAATTATTTCCGAGGGACTATATTCAGTCGAAATATTGCTAGTTCCGAAGAAATATTTCGTCGACAATAATTTCGTCGCAAATAGCCCTATTTCAACGGAATTCCATCGGATATAAGAGGCTCCTTTTGGCGCCAACATTCCCGCCAACACTAAACAAAACTTCGACGGAATAGGCCATAATTTTGACAGAATGTCTGTCAAAAATAAATCTATTTTGACGGACTTATTTTCGATGGACATTCCGTCGAAAATAGGTTATAAAACCTAAAATGAGTCAGTTCCCCCAGCCGCCCTGTCACTTTTTTCTCTCAAACACTCTCTCTCGCAGTGCTCTCTCTCATTGCTCAATATCTCATCTCTCTCTCCCTCCCTCCCTCCCTCCCTGCTGTTGGAACCTCCTCCTCCTTCCCGTTGGTAGCTTCCTCTTTCTTTTCCCTTGTTCTGCTAATACCTCGGCGGCGCTGTGGTGGGAGAAGCAAAAGTTGCTTGGTGTGCTCGGGTGTGGTGGAAATCAGTGGTTACAGTACTTGGTGTGCTCCTTAATTCGTTAGCCATGTAATTGGGAAAACATTAGGGTGTAATTTACAGTATCAATTATCATTTGGGTCGAATTTGATTTTATAGTATTTCGCATAATTAATTGATTGAAAAAGCTCAATTTGGGACTGAATATGTGTTTCGTGAATTAATTTGGAACTGAATATGCAGTATGAATTTTCGTATTAATTTGGGACTGTATTAATTTCGTATATTTCTTCAATTTATAGTATGAATTTTTGTTTGGGTGGAATTTATTTCTCTAAACAGTATCTTTAATCTGTTTTGGCCAAAAATGTATATTTTAGCAATGGTCATTTGTTGGGAATTAAAATGTTGAATTGGGTCTGTCAATTGGGATTGAATTTGGGTCTGTCAATTGATTTTTTGTTGTACTGAATTCACTCGATTATTGTGACTTGTTAGGATTGCATGTGTAAATTTGATGATGTAATTATAATGTATAATTGTCCAGTAGTTTATTGTAAAGTCTTTAAATGAGAAATATTGTACAAGGACTTAGAATAAAACGATCAAACTTATTAGGTTAATCCTTTGAACTGATATGGTGTATAGTTGATAGGATCAAATCGATCGTATAGTATTGTTAAATGATCGTAGAGTTACTCTGCCTGTTTGTAAAGTAAATTATGTTCGCAGCGTAAGTCTTGAGTTTGTAGTTTAGCAGTCAGATAATCATACAGCAAGAATGAAGTTCAAATCAGAATCGTCGAGCAGATAGTAAAGTTATCTATGCAATCGTCGAAACAGATCATGAAACTGCTATGCAATCTTGAAGCAGATCATAAAGTGACTCTGCCTGCTTGTAATATGAAAGATGTTAATAAGTACTCTATGCATTCATTGAGCATTAGAAGAAAGACTACTGAAACTGCAATGTTATCTCAAAATTAAAGACAGAATCGCAGTCTACAAAGATCGTAGAGCTGCCTTCGGAATCGTAAAGTGAAAGTTGAGATCGCAGTAAAGAAAGATAAATTCGCAAAGTGCCACAATAGTAAAAAGAGATATTCGTAGAGCAGATAGTCAAAGTACTTCTGAAGTTCGTAAAACAGATCGTAGAGCTAACAAAGCCATCGTAAAGCAGATCGTTGAGCTACCTCGAGCAATCATAGAGTAGAACGTCGAGTGAATCTAGTCAAGACTCTACGTTCTTTAGCAAACTAAGCAATCAAGTCAAGCTTGAAGAACTTGTCAGAACTGTCATATGACCGATAATTTCAGAGTAGAGCAGAGCAAAGATTTCAAGAACATTTCTCACCATCTTCAAATTCAGAGAAGAGGATAAATATGAAGTTGTGTCTAAACGGCTAGAATGAAGATGTGACATATCTACAGTGTGGTAGAAAAGTTTGTAGTCTGATGTGATGTTTGCAGAGCCGAAAGCTATATGTCTACCTACCCTCAAAAGCAGTTGTAAGAGAATATCAGAGAGCAGAACATTAAATACACCTACGGAAACTCTCCAACGGGACAATTTATGAAGGTCTATAAAAGGCGTACGAGGATTCAAATCCAAGTACGAATCACCAAGAATAAAAAGCTGAAACTCTGCAAGATTATCAAAAGCTCTATTCTACGACTCAGTACAAGTTCAAAGCTGTTAAGTATCAGAAGAAGTCAAGCATCATTGCAAAGCTTAGCAACACCTCAAACGCAATCAATAATCAGTTGTGATTCGCTTGGTCTTAGTGACCATTATACCAAGTTCAAGAGACTTGAAGAGATCTTAGGGATCTGGGACTAAGTATCCATTTTGCCAAGTTAAAGAAACTTGAAGAGGTCTAAGTGTCGTAAACTAAGTGTCTGAATACCAAGTTGAAGAAACTTGAAGAGGTATAAATGTCCTAGACTAAGTGTCTGAATCCCAAGTCGAATAGACTTGAAGGAATCTCAGTGATTCAGTTATAAATGGTGGTAGTGACCTTATCGTTAGTGGATATCCTGCTCGGTGGAGTGGAAGAGTGGATTAGGAGTTATTCAGTCTCTGAACCACTTAAAACATCTTGTGTCATTTACTTTAAGCATTTACATTCTATTATTAACTGCTATAAATTGTTATACATGTTGAGTAATTAATATTCACATACTAAAGTTAGAATTGAGATTTTATTAAATCTTTAAGGGGGATTTTTAATCTATATTCTGTTGTGCTAGATTAATTGAATTAATTAATCATCTGGTAATCATTCTCTAAGTTTAAAAGAAAAAATTTTAAAGGATCTATTTAACCCCCTCCCCCTTCTAGGACTATATGGTAACTGATTTTTGTTGGGCTGAATTTGGGTCTGTCAATTGGATCAAAAGATATATATATATGTTAATTTACTCAATTGTTGTGACTGATTGTCTTATGATTCATAACTGGACCACATACATGAATATTCATGTTTTGAATGTGTCTTTTGTTTAGTTAAAGATGTCAGCCGACCGAAGTTGGATGTACCGTAGGATACCCATTGATGGGAGAGGATTCGTTGATGTTTACCGTGAAAGGGTGTGCAATTTTTTGAACAAAGCAATAGAACATGTTAATGATCCGAATGGAAAGATGAGATGCTCGTGTGTCAAGTGTAAAAACCTGATCTGGAAGAAAGCCAACGAGATTAAATTCGACTTATTTTCCCGTGGCTTTGTGGATGGGTATTCCGTATAAATTCATCACTAGGAATCAGCTGAGTTGAGGGAACTGACCGATAGTGTAGACCAACCAGTTCACGGGGATTCATACGCCGATAATTATGATGCTATGGAGATGTTGATCGATGCTTATGGGCCTAACAATATAAAATGGGCTGAAAACGAGCATTCGTCAGGAAGTGCCAAGCAAGAGCCAAATAATATAGTTGTTGCCTTTTACAAGATGTTATCTGAATCGGGGGTCCCATTGTATCCTGGAAATAATAAGCACATCAGGTTATCTGCAGTGACTAAGCTCTTACAATTCAAGAATGAGCATGACTGCAGTGAGAGAGGTTTCAATGATTTACTTGCTCTTATCAGCGATTTCTTACCCAAGGATCATATTATGCCCGCGAATTATTACGAAGTGAAGAAGATGGTAAAGGGGTTGAATATGGGTTATCAGAAGATCGATGCTTATGAGCAGGATTGCATGTTATACTATGGGGAGGACAAAGATAAGGTGCAGTGTGATATATACAACTTGCCTCGGTACAAGGTGACAAAACGTGGAGGGAAGGAGAAACATGTGCCCAAGAAGATCATACGGTACTTTTCTCTTACGCCGAGGCTTCAACGACTATTCATGTCATCCCACACGGCTCAGCATATTAGTTGGCATAAAATAAAGGACGTCGTGTCTAATCAACTGACTCACCCTGCAGATGGAGATGAATGGAAAAAATTTGATGAAAATTTTCCACAGTTTGCGGAGAAAGTCAGGAATGTGAGGCTCGGCATGACTATGGATGGCTTTTACCCATTTAATAATTTTAGTCAGCCTTACTTTGTTTGGCCAATCATTATGGTAGTTTATAATCTTCCACCGTCAATGTGCATGAGGGATCTATATTTGTTTTTGACTTTACTCATATCGGGGGCTAAGAGTCCTACAAAAGACATAAACGTGTACCTCAGACCGTTAGTCGCTGAACTAAATATGTTATGGGAGACGGGGGTCCAAGTGTATGATAAATTGATTAAGCAGAATTTTTTGATGAAGGAAGCCTTATTGTGGACTATCACTAACTTTTCGGCTCTTGGGATAATCAGTGGTTGGTCGACTCACGGGAAGCTGTCATGTACAGTGTGTATGGGAGATGTGCAAGGCATACAGCTGCAGCATGGGCGAAAATATAGTTTCTTTGGAAATGCTCGTAGATTCTTGCCTGTTGATCACAATTATAGAAAGATCTCTCCACAATTCAACAGAAAGACAGAGAAGAAGGGTATTATTGGTCAACTATCGGGCAGCGAGGTCTTGGGTTGGCTAAACGATCTGACATTTCCACCGCCAGGGAAGGAGCACAGTAAATTTAGAACATTCGGGTACGGGAAGACTCATAATTGGACACACTCATCCATGTGGTTTAAGTTGTCGTACTAGGTCACACTTTCATTACGTCATTGTATAGATGTCATACATACAGAAAAGAATGTTTTCGATAACTTGTTTTATACCGTGTTAAATGCGAGTGGTAAAAAAAGGCAATGACAATGCACGAAAAGATTTGGAAGCACTGAACATCAAGCCAGAATTGTGACTCTGCCCTAACAATACAAAACCTAAAGCTGCATTTTGTCTTACCAAGCAACAAGTTGAAGACATTTGTAAGTGGGTAAGTGGGTTGAAGCTCCCAGATGGATATGTTTCTAACATATCTAGCTACAGTAAGGTTAAGCAGTTGAAAATTAATGGGTTCAAGAGTCACGATTGTCATGTATTCATGCAGAAGTTGATGCCAACTGCATTTTATGAGATGTTATCTAGAAAAGTTGTGGATGCATTGACCGAATTTTCAAATTTATTTTGGGATCTATGCTTAACTGTAATAAGGTACAGTGACGTGGAGCAGATGGAGAACAATATTGTGCTTACCATTTGCAAGCTCGAAATGGTCTTCCCTTTAAGGTTCTTTGACTCGATGGAACATCTGCCAATTCATCTACCGTATTAACTTAAACTTGGAGGACCGGTGCAATATTGGTGATGTATCCTTTTGAGAGGTAATATAATTTACAAATTGCACTGAGCATATTTAATACTCATATTCGTAATTATTTTTTGTTCAATCGACGTAGTTTAGGTTTATGTGTCGATTAAAGTAGAAAGTTAATAACAAAGCTCGTGTAGAGGGTTCTATTATTGAACGTTATATGGAGGAAGAGTTTGTCAACTTCTGCTCATTATATTTTGACGATGTTGTCTCAACGCAACACAACCATTTAACTAGGAATGAGGTCGTCGGTCCCCAATCTCATGTTGATGAGGAGTTAGTTGTATTCACCTATCTGGCTAAACCATTTGGCCATGAGACGATGACTTACTTAAGTGACAAAAATTTAAAGATTGTATCTACATACGTGCTTCTAAATATGCCCGAAGTATCATCATACATCAAGTATGGATTATTATTTGTCGCATCTTATATAATTTATAAGCTTAATTAACTATATATTAAACCTTTTTATTATTATTTCAGTTCATTCGAAGAGAAAGTGTATGCTTCTAACCCGGGGTTAGCTGCATCACAGTTGGAAGCATTCACTACTGCTAATTTTCAACAGTGATTTAAGAGAAGGGTTGAAGAAGAGAATGTTTCTAAATGTTTTAGATATGTCCTTACAAACTCGTTAGTTCTTTTCTCAGTTGTTTCGTGAATGGGTACAGATTCAAGGTCAATGAGTTGAATGAACTCACATTAGTCAATTCTGGGGTTGTCATGTTGGAAAGTTATTACCATGATTCTGAGTCCAGTTACTATGGACGTTTACAAGATGTGGTTGTGCTCAATTATCCTAGGGGTAAAAACTTAGTTACATTTATGTGTCGCTGGTTTGATACTAAAAAGGGTGTTAAAGTTGATCGTAATAGAATCGTCACAGTAGATATAAAGTCAAAGCTAAAATTTGATGATGTATTCATGTTAGCCAGTCAAGCGACTCAAGTGTACTACACTCCTAATGTCGTAAATAGTAGAAGCCCCTGGTATACAGTTGTCACAACGAAAACACGTGCATTTGATGGTGTTAATATGTTTGGGATGGATGAGGCATTGCAAGAAGATGTTAGCAATCATAGGCAGGTAGTGTTAAATGATGACGATGTGATGACAAATGATGTGGTTGACGTACCCGACGATGAGGAAGTCGAGGAAGACGTGGTCATGAATGAGTATGTAGTCGTTGAAAATGATAACGACGACGAAACTGATACCGATAATGATGATGAGGAAGAAACAGAATTCGAGGATGATATTGATGTTGAATCTGACGGGTTTGATGATGTACTAACTCTAAACTTATTTCAAATTAGTAAATAATGCAATATTAATATATTATATTTAATTAATTTAACTTCAAATTCATATGCGTTATTTTGGTTATTTCAGTAGTATATTTATGGCTAGACATAGTGGTGGAAGTCGCCAAGGTGGTGGGCGATCTGGATCCGAAGACGCTAGCCAAGCTGGAGGCTCGTCTTCAGGAGCTAGTAAGTTGTCTGAACTGGGATTTTCATATATCTCAATATGCATTATTTTATGTTTTTGACTCAATTTTTTTAATAATTACATATGCTGGTCGTTGATGACATCGAGTGACTAACCTCGGTATCTTCGGTCGTCCGCCGACAATTCCACATACAGTCCGAGTGGATGTCAACTCTGTACAGTAAATGTTAAACCATCAGAAATAAGAAGTTCAATTTATATAATTTATTTCATGACATAATTAGCGTAACACAATATTGTTATATTTTTACTGTAGTATACTAGACCCGGTCACTAAGGCGACCATACATGCTATCTGCCCGGCGCACCTCCCGACTGGGTGCATGCGCTTCAGCCAGTACGGGCAGTACGATGCCTTATTTATGGACACTCTCTTGCGGGAGTTTTACGTAAGTTAATTTGCTTAAATTAGTCAATTATACGCACATAGTCGTTGCCCAATAAATAATTGTTCCTAACTTTTAAACTTGTATTATAGACTTATTTTAGATATGAGGAGGGCATCTCTCAGGCAGCCGGCGACGGTGTTATTATTGCACATGTCACTAAGAACTATGTCGGCTAGTTGTATGAGATGAGACAGAGGGCAGCTCGGGCAATTAATGACCATCCCGAGATCACAATCAAAGATCATCAGCCCACATAGTCTCCGATGCAGCATGGGAGGCTATGTGTACGCACTAAGATGCTGATGAGTTCAAGAAGAAGTTCGAGCAGGCAAAGAAGAACCGTGGCCAGCTCCAAGTCATACACACTACTGGCTCACAGTCTTTTGAGGAAGTGAAGTCGATAAGTGTCATGTATTTAGTTGTTTAGTTACTCAATTCTCACCAGAATACTTAACAACAGTTTTATGAATATATTTATTAGGCCTTGCGGGCGAGCTTGGGCCAACCTCCGACCATGGTAAAGTTCTAGGATAGAGTCCACACGCCAAAGGAGTCTACTATGTCTCCTACAACAGTAGCTATACGGGTAAGACTAATCTTAATTTTTAGTAATTATTAATATTAGGTAGTTAATAAAATGATATAATTAACTCACGTATACAAAATAAATTATAAGACCGATTTCAGAAGTTTCGGGACCAGCGTGTAGCTGAGTTGCAGGCTGCTAGGGGGGATTCTGAGCCGTTAGATTCCACCATCCCTCTGCCCGAGATTGAATTATTTCTGGATGAAGAGCTGAGACTGTGGGTCACATCTCAGGATCCCCCTAGTAGCAGTACTAACAGGTATCGAGTGTTGGGCCTACCGAGGATACCGGCGTATAAACTACCTTGAGGTAATAATATTTCTTATGTTTCTCGTTATATCATAATCTATCACATAATATAAATTATTTTTAGTAATGTTATATTTATTTTTGCAAACTCTAGCTAGCGCCAACGTCTGAGAACACCTGTTAGACCATCGCATACGGGAGCTAGCTTGGACGACGCCATGTTCCAGAGGGTTATGGCGGCGATCTCGGAGACGTTTGGTACGGATCCGATATTCCGTCATCAGGACCTGCCTAGTCGTGCTCGCCTCCACCAGCTTGCGCATGACATTGCAACAGGGGCCACCATCAAGAGTACGGATATCCCTTCGGAGTAGTTCGACGCGATACGCGATGAGGTGGTCCGGATGGTGGTTACCCTACTCAAGGAGGCTTTTGGCCCGCTGTTGAGTCAGCCCTCGACTACTCAGATATAATTTCTTTTTATTATAAGTTCATTATTCTGCATGTTATTTGATTTTCACTTAGTTGTCTCTTTAATACTCTCATACGGACTAATGACTTATATTTTTAATTGTATCAACAGGATGGTGATGACGATGTCGCTGGTGATGGAAAGCAGGCTGGCGATGCAGATCACGAGCAGGGGGATGATGACGAGGATTTTTAGTCGCCAGAGCAGCGGCGTCGACCCCCGCACAATGATTCTCCTCCTACTGGTGGTATTACTAGATTAGGTTGATATTTTGAATAGCAGTAGTTTAGATGTAACGTAAAACAATTGTAAATTATTGTAATTTAGCTTGTTTCTTTGTAAATCAATGTATTTTACGTCGTGTTTTGTAAATAATTGAAAAGTCTCGTTATTCTTTGTAGTTTATAAATTATATCATTGTAGTTTAACATAAACGTGTATATATATTGTTCTTCAAGGTAGTTACGTTGTGTTGATTACAATATAAGTTGCATGGATGTAGTGAATGGTTATTTGTTGTATGTATTGTTAGGATAAACCAAGTTACAGGTACAAAAATGGGGTTTAAAACCCTGTAAACTGTAAAAACAAAAAAATTATTTATAAAAAAAATAAGATATTTCTGACAGAATAAGGTAATTCCAACGGAAATTCCGTCGGGCATAAGGAGATTTATTTAATTAAAAAAATCCTCTATTGTCGACGGAATAGTCGTTAATGCCGACAGAAATTTCGTCGAAAATTCTTCTGCACCAGATCAATTTTAAAGCCGACACGTGTCCTCTTATCTTCGACGGACTAAATCCGTCGACAATTATCCGTCGACCATAACCACCTCTATCCTCAACGAAATTGACGACGGACTAATCTCCGACGAAGTTAAATTCGATGGAATTGTCGACGGAATATTCAATCGGAATTAAGCCTTTTTCTTGTAGTAGTTGAAGTTAAAACTAAAATTCTTGGTACAACTGCTGAAATTGTGACTGAACCTGGGACTTTGGCAAGTGATGCTCCAATTTTTAAGAGAATTTATATATGTTTAGGTCGATTGAAAGAAGGGTTTAAACATTGTAGGCTCATAACAGGTGTTGATGGGAAACATTTAAACAGTGCAAATGGTGGGGTGTTGCTTACAACTGTGGGGATTTATTCAAACAATAACATGTATCCTTTAGCATATGTTGTAGTAGAAAGTGAAACCAAAGATAGTTGGACATGGTTTTTAGAACTATTGAGAGATGATGTAAAGATTGTGAATGAGACAGGGTGGACATTTATTAGTGACAAACAAAAGGGGTTACTTGCAGCATTTGAGGATATGATTCCTAATGCTAAATTCAGATTTTGCTTCCAACATATGCACTTAAATTTGTGACAATTAAGAAATATAAGTGTAGTTCAAGCTTTCACCTTTTTCTATTTCGTTGAATTCTTAAGTTTATTGCTTTCTAAGAGTAATTTAAATTACATCACACTAATACTAATTTTTAATTATTTATTTTGATCTTATTTTTCGCCAATATTCATTGTAACTACTTGCGGTTTTGTTAAAGAAATTTATAGGAAGAAAAAAAATCAAAACATAAAAGAAAATATAAACATTAAGTAAAATTAATGCCAAACAAGAATTAAAATCCTAAGATTTGAAGGTTAAAATAAGATGTTCAATAATATATAATTTTAACTTTCAGTATTAACAACGAACAAAAAATAATGTTCATTTTTGTGGTTAACTAGAAAAAATATAAAATCACAATCCAAGAAATCCAGTTGTTGTCACTGGTTGAAAAAAAAAATTGGACACGTCGAAAATGTCATATTTATTCTTTTGTGACACCAAGAGTTTGGTGTAAGAATCGAACCATTATGGTAATAATTGGAAAAAAACTGTAAGGCATGAAACAGCAAGGCTCATATCGGCCTCGTCGTAGACATTCTTCGCGTAACTTCAATAAACTAAGATACGCGTCGATCGTTAGATCCCATATCAAGTTCCCTGGCCAAAGCGATAGCAGGTTCTTATGCTCCAATTTGTACTCGTCATCGGGACCTATATGAGAAACTATGATTGGTTCACCATATCCGAAAACCAATTCCGATTCAGCCACTCCACCTTCTCTACCTTCAATAGTTTGAGAGGATCCCTCTTAAACATGAACGACTGCTCCACTCGTAGCCACGAAGGAAGAATATTATATGCGTCCTCCTCCCCACTGTATATATGCTCAGAATGTGATTCAAGGACTGACGTTTCTTTGAATATTGGCTTCAACTGCATAGCCTGCAATTGTCCCATACTCTCAACATCACCAGTATGATACCACTGATACATGTAAGGGGGAGGAGGTGTTAATTGTATTTTGGGTTCCTTCTCAACTACAAATGGGATGTTGGGCTGATAAGGGGATCCTTAACTGAATGGATCAGAACCGAAGAATGGCATTTCTTGCGTAAATTAATCTGGTGGAACATTGGGGATGGTGTCCTTGGGATCTTCAAAAAGTCCCCGGTATTCTTCATTGAACAGTACTGACCTTGCATACCACTCCTCGTATACATGGCGAGGGTTATGCACAAGTGGTACGCTCAGAAAGCTCCTCACTCGAGCTGCCTCGATCAGTATAAAAAATGTACATATGATTAGAAAATAGTATATAATATGTTGTAAATGTTTTAAACAAAATGTTCAATATGAAACTTACAAGGTTTGCAGGTCCGTACTGATGAAATAAGCCACGTGGTGTATAGGTGTCATCTGGTTGAAGTTGTATGCGGCTAAATTTTATATGAGTCATCCGCCTATACCACTTTAGGTATTCAGACAGAGTAACCTCCTGCCTTGTAGCCACTATAAAATTTAGTGCAATATCTTATCATACATACCACGTGGCGATGTAATCTCTCTGCAGCTGGATATAATCTATAGCACGGATCCCTTCCCTCTCCCGACGGAGTTCAGTCATATCTATCAAGGCCTCAGGAATATCTTGTGTTTTCCAAATTGTCTCAAGACACGATCTGACATTTAGAATTCAACAACGTCGAGCCAAATGAGGGGAATACGCGAGGCCCACCTATACCCGGCTGCCTGGTATTCTTGGGCCACTAAATGATCAAACTTTGTATATGACATCCACCGTACTATTGCAATTGTCATCCCATCAAATTCACCTCTATAAAAGATTTAGTTGTGATGGGGGTATAGTCTTCTTGTTTCTTTAATGGTATCTTTATTTCTTCAGTAGGCCCAGGCTCTTGCACGGGAGAACCAATGGTCAACCCCTCTTGCATAATTAGGCCTCCTGATTAATAGGTGTTAACACCAAAATATGTCCACTCGCCGAATCACCAAACAACAAACTTAAACCTACACAGTGAGAAAACAAACACACCAAAAAGCTTAACGGTCGGGGGCCGCCAGGGGATAAATCTAGTGTGAGAATAAGTACAGGCCAGAAACGTCAAGAATGGATGTATGTAATTGCTCTAATAAATAAAAGTAATAAAGTTTGTGTGTACCTTGACCTTGGATCGTGATTATATTTATAGCTTGACCATACCGCCTCAATTTACTACGCCCGTCCCCAAGCAGGAATAGGAGTCCTATGTAAAGATTCTTTATAATTGTAAGCTCCATAATTGAATAAGATTTGACTTCCTTTGAAATAGGAAGTCAAATATGATGTGGAAGTCATAAGTTAATTTAGACTATAGACCCTCTAGAATGTCCAACTCCATACTGTTAATGTAAATATCCAACCACCTCACGTGGGTCCCCCGCCCCCCGAACCCACCCTCCGGACCCATCAAATCACACTCCAACAACAGGCGTTCGTAAGCCCACACCTGTGTCATAATTGATCGAGTTAAAAATTACAACTATAGTATGAGGGCCAATATCAATGTAAATAAACATCAAACTATAGTCAATAAGATACCTGAAGAAGTGTTAAATAGCCAAAGAAGCTTTTCGCATTGGGACGGGTTGTTTTATGTAAATTGCGGAACAAACAAGCCAAAATCACAGCTCCCCATGCATAATCACGGACTTTATCAATATCTTATAGAAATACAAGATATCTAGCATGTACGACGTCGCGGTTTGATGATGCAAATAATATATTTCCCAGAATAAACATTGCTTACGCTTTGGTGTACGTCACCACCATTTTTATGTCAGCATCTAGGGGAAGTTTGCAAAATTTGGTGTCCAACCACGACAACATAATGCCCTATCGGCTATACACCTTCTCATCCTCCAGTACATATTTATTAAATTCACTTTTGTCAAAAATTTGTTTATAATTTCTTATTAATGTACATATTATAAGTTCCCCTATAATCGGTAATCTTAAAATGAAATATACATCTTCTAGCGTTATTGTCATTTCACCGGTGGGAAAGTGAAATGTATTTGTCTCACTCCGCTAACGCTTCACCAATACTTCTATTAATGAAGCATCTAATTGGTTACATATATTTGTGTTTGTGAATACCCCATTGGTGTAATTATTATTTTTGGGCACCATTTAATACCCATATATCCAAAAGAGCGTTCATTCTCATCAGTTCTTAAGGAACACGTGAAATTGAGATTATTCCATACAATTGTTGAAATGTGGTTAGGTTGATCCCACAACGGTGTATTATCGGCTAGTTCAGCATTGAATTCCATTTTTGTAACTAACACAAACAAAGTAAACATGTATCAAGAAGGCATTGATGCTATTATTATTACATATCAAAAATAACTAAGAAAAACCCAAATTCAAACATTATACTTAAAAAGTTTAGTTCTAACCGACCAATAATGTTTCTTTAATGTATATAAAGAAATGTTTGCAACAAAACGTTGTATACAACAACTTTCTATACAACAACTATGGAGTTTGTATACAACAAAGAAGAATAGAAAATATATACATATGACGAATTTATAACTTACATAATTTGGATTTAGCAAAGATGTAAGTTTGTAGCACAGATTTGTCGATCTCATTTTGCTTGGTTACTTTTTTCTCAAATTCGCTTTGGGTGTTTAGATCTCAGATAGATGAGGAAGAAAGAACAACGTATCTGGTATAGAAGGACTCATTGTCTGCAGTTTAGTTCTGCGGACGGTGATTTTTATTAAAACGACGTCGTTTGAACATACTTCATAATACTCAGCATCCACAGTTTAGTACTGTGGACGGCGTCTAGCGTCCGCAGTATTAAACTGCGAACAGGCCAACCAAAAACGACGGCGTATTAAACAATACTGCGGACACTCCAGACGGGCCGACCAAAAATGGGGTCGTATTAAACTGCGAACCCGTTTAAACATTGTGGACGGGCACCTAGCATCCGCATTTTAATTTTGCGGACAGAGGGGGGCTGTTTTGGATAATTTTTTCGTCCGCAGAATTAAACTGCGAGCTCTCCCATATTAAACTACAGATGGGAGATCCTCCTTACCATTCGATGGACGGATAGACGGTTGAGATTTGTTGTAAAGAAAACCTTATTTTTACAATGTTGATTATGAATCATTCCCCATATATATATATATATATAATACTATCTCTCAAGGTGGAATGTATTTCATAAATATGAATATAATTATTTTAAATGTTTCACACATATTAAAGTTTGTATAAAGTTCATTTTCAAACTTAGATTTTAATCTTTAGTTATAAAATTTATACTTTTGAGTAGAACTGATAATTTGATAGTTTATATCATAATTTTTCACATAAATATATTTGAATGATTCAAAACAATGTGCAAGATTAAATTGGTAAAATAATGTTATCAAATAATTTTTTTCATTTCGTTTATGTTGCAAACAACTTTAATTTATATTAAAACTGTTTAATTTGTAAACAATGTACAACTTTTTTCATTCCATCTGCGTTAAAATTTCTTAATTTGAAAATAATGTACAAGACTAAATTAGATGTTTTAGAAAGTTTAGTTATCAAACAATTTTTTTAATTTCGTCTGTGTTTCGAACAGACAATCTAATCTACACAAACCTCTAAATTATATAGATTTTAATTGTACAATTTAATCAAACACCACCTAAGTTGTAATATTTGTTTAGTTGTTTAATTAATTATTTTTTATGCTTATGGTTTATTGGTTAAATTACAGACTAAGAGTTTCGAGATAATATGTCATTCAGTGGAGTATGGAGGAAATTCTAGTTCAACTAGAGTTGTAAACAACTCGACACGAGTCGAATTTTGGTATAACGAGTTCAAATTCGTGAACAATTAAACAAATCAAGTTGAGTTTCTAAATAAGTCTAGACGCAATGTTCAAATTCGACTTGTTTATTAGAGTTATTTGCGAGTTTCAATTAATCACGTCGAGCTCGAATTTTTTACTTATAAAGAATAATTTATTCTTTCAAATAATTGTGCGTGCACATTAATCTCCAAAATTATGTGAATGTGCCTAAAAGCACTTCTTTTTCTCACGTCCAAATGCCCTGAATATTGCCCTTAGCCTTCTCTACTTAATATATAGGTCTTAAATGTGAAAAAAAAATGTTAAAGAAATTTAACGAAAAAAGACAAAAGCTTAAATTCATATTACTAAACTAGTAAACAAAAAGTCTTAAGAGTTAGAGTGCTATACTTTATGATTAATGAATAGCAAAAAGTGTGTCAAATAATGTGTTCCATCATAATATTGCTATACTTTATGATTAATGAATAACAAAAAGTGTCTCAAATAATATTTCGCCATAACATAGATTAGGTAGATCTCATATAATTGGTTATGCAATAAATTATCATTAAAATATTCAATAACATGTCATTTGAGACAAAAAATTTGAAACTCGTAACATCACTCTTAAAGAAATCAAGCTCAGGACAAACAAGATATAATTCAAGCTTAACACGTTTATCTATACATACATAAAAAATTTAGGGAGCTGATATTTTCACACTATTTTTTGATATTTTCACACTGTGGTTCTCACATATTTGCTAAGTTTATTTTTTATATCCATTTTACTCCCACTTGAAACAATACCCAGTTGTCCTGTCTTCCTCTCCCTTCCTCTGCACAACTGAGTCTCATCAATCCAAATTCCTTCAATCAAACAAATCAATCCAAATCCAAAACATACAAACCAAAACCATTCCCAAATCTTTAAAACTAGTAATAGTAGTCCTGCCTGACAAAAGCGGTCGGCGTGAAAGTAGTATATTTTATAAGTAAATTACTAGAATAAAGTGGAGAAAATCTTATGAGGCAGACTCGGCTCTAGCAGCTCTGTTTGAAACTTGGTTTGTTTTCTTTCCTCTTTTCCTTCACTTTTCTTCTTTTCCTTTCTTTTTCCCTTCCATGGTGTTTGGTCTTTTCCCTCTCTCTCGTACACAACGGAAATGCCAAAGGTAAGCTAAGGTTTGTGAATATCACGGATCTAAAAGGCGGTAAGGTTTTTTCTCTGAACGATGAGGTGTTTAAGGCAAAAAGACTAACGGATCTAACAGTATCATGCTCTTGCCAATTACTCTCTGGTCGGGACATTGAAGAGTTCGAAGGATCCGATTTCAACTTTGGTGACTAACGGCGCCAAAAAATACGACTTGAAGGTCCAAACCGCAGGTGATTCCAAAATCTGTCGAGGCGTCGTCGCCCTTCCTCTCTCCTCCGGCACCACTTTCAGAGTCGCTAAATGGATCTTCAGCCGATGCCCCTGGAAATCAGTCGCAGGATACTACCGCCGATAAATCGGTTGGCATGAAAGCTCCGGTATTAGTTGTTATGTGTTTATATATATATATATATATATATATATATATAGTTTAATTTGGATCAATTAGGGAGTTGAAATTAATTTGGATCAATTTAGTTACAGTGTTAGTATCTGAATTTGGATTTAGATATGGTTTTAGTTTGTTTGTTTTGGAGTTGGATTGATTTGTTTGAACGAAGGAATTTGGATTGATGAGACTGAGTTGTGTGTTTTGTTTGTTTTGGATTTGAATTAATTTGTTTGATCAAAAGAATTTGGATTGATGAGACTGAATTATGCAGGAGAAGGCAGAGGAAGAGAGAGGACAACTGGGGATGGTTTCAAGTAAAGGTAAAATGGACATAAAAAATAAGCTTAATAAATATGTGGAGATTAACTAACTTATTGTACTCGCTAAAAAAGAGTGAGTGGGTAAACAAAAGGCGGTCTATTCCTGTCCTCTGACAGGTTTAAGAATGTCCTATTGATTAATAGGGGAGTGGTTTTTTGATTTCATTCGTGAGTTATTTCAAGGCAGGGTTTATGGAGGATCTTCATAAGAGGGTGGAGGAAATGTATGCTAGAATGACGGTGGAAGACGACGAGGGGGGTGGGCTTCTTCCTCCAGATCTAATTGAGTCTCGGGGTAGAGAAGAGCAGCAATGGAGTGTCATAGGACGCTTCCTTACTGATCGGCCGATAAATGTGATAGCAATGAAGAATATAATGGCGGCGGTATGGAGGCCAGTAAAAGGAGTTTGGATTAAAGAGTTGGGGCCAAATTTGTTTATCTTCCAATTTTTACATGAACTAGATTTGGAAAGAGTAATTAATGGAGGTCCGTGGACTTTTGAACAACATCTTCTTATATTTTCCAAGTTAGAGACTGGAATGAATCCGATGCAGATGGATCTGGTTGAAGTCAATTTTTGGGTGCAGGTTCATGATCTCCCTGTAGGCTATATGTCTGAAAGAATTGCTCGTGATATTGGTAATTATGTGGGAAAATTTATAGAGGCTGATGCTAATAATTTTACATGTATGTGGAAATCGTATATGCGTCTAAGAGTGCGGCTGGATGTAAGAAATCAATTGAAGAGGCGGATGAAAATCAGGAAACAAGGAGATGTCATACACTGGGCCAACTTTAAGTATGAGCGACTGCCAACGTTCTGCTTTTTCTGTGGAATTATTGGGCATTCTGATCGGTTCTGTGAGATATTCTTTAATTTTCCAGATAAAAATATTGAAAAACTGTTTGGATCATGGCTAAGAGCAACTAGTCGGAGAAATAATTATACAGGCGGTGAGAAGTGGTTGCGCACGGGTCCGGCAGTAGATGACGACGGTATCGGAAGGGGGAGAAAATGGTGGTGGATAAGGAAAGTACCAAAAATCCAGGGCGTGATCTCAATCGTACCAACCTACACCAAATGGTTATCCGTAATGACAGGTATGGGGGAGGAAAGGTGGTTGTTTCAACTGATACCGTAGATCAAGTGCGGGATGGGAGGACTTTGAATGCGGAAGATTGTATTGATGAGGATGTCTTAAACGTGATGGACTCTAAAAGGAGGAGAAAGACAAGTGGGCTTGGAAAGGAGGGGGGATCTTAGGATAATGCATTGATGGGGGTGGGCTTGGAAGGATGCGAAGTGGGCCAGACAAAAAATAGGCAAGGGGAAATATCTCTTGTGGAGGTGGGTTCTGCAGTGCAGGCCCACCAGGCATTATGAAAATCTTATGTTGGAACTGTCGGGGGTTGGGCAATACCAAGACAGTTCAGGAATTAATGGACCTTGTGTCCATGGTAAGGCCCAATTTTGTTTTTCTTTTAGAAGTAAAAATTGGTAGAAATAAGGTGGATGTGGTGCGGTCTAAAATTAATTTTTCTAAGCTTTGCTTCATAGAAGGTGTAAATAATGGGGGTGGGCTAGCTCCAATGTGGAACCACTCTGATAATTCTTCAGTTAGGCTTCTGGGACTTTCAGCCAACTTTATTGATGTTGTTATTTCCACAGTGGATATTCCGGATTAGAGGTTTACTGGCTATTATGGATTTCCAGATCGGGCAAGGCGAAAGGATTCATGGGATCTGCTTCGATCTATTGCCTCTCGTTCTAATCTTCCATGGTGCTGTGCCGGAGATTTCAATGATCTTCTCGCTCAATCAGAAAAATTTGGTAAAGTCTTACACCCAATGAATTTGATTAATGGCTTTAGATTGGCTCTGGTGGATTGCGGTCTGCAAGATATTGGTATGAAGGGTTACCCATTCACCTGGGAAAAAGGTAGAGGCACGCCTAACTTAATTGAAGAAAGGTTGGACCGGGTTGTGTGCTCCCAATCGTGGATTAACCTATTTCCGAGTGCGGAACTTTCTAATCATGATGTTGTTTCGTCTGACCATTCTGCAATAGTGTTGACTTTTGGAGAACAGCCAGTACAGGGGAGTAGACAGTTCAAATTCGAGAATAGTTGGTGTTTGGAAGCTGACTGCAAGGCGGTGATTCAGCGAGGGTGGCAAGTAGGGATGTCGCTCGATATTCGGTCGCGTCTTAATTTGTGTGGGTCGGAATTATTTTCATGGGGAGAAACATTGAGAGCTCGATTTAGTGCTGATATCAAGAGATGCAGGAGTCGGATTGTTTATTCCAGGGAGATTGATAACAGATAATGTGATGATAGCATTTGAGGTAGGGCATTACCTGAAGCGGAAACGGCAAGGGAAGCATGGGTATGCATCGTTGAAAATTGACATAGCCAAAGCGTATGATAGAGTGGAATGGTATTTTTTAGAGCGAGTCATACTAAAGCTAGGTTTTGCGACACAGTGGGTAAAACTAGTGATGTTATTCGTTACTACAGTTAAGTACTCGGTGGTAAGTTCGGGTCAAGTCATTCCTGATATTATTCCGCAAAGGGGCCTCAGGCAAGGGGATCCGATTTCTCCGTATTTGTTCTTACTTTGTGCGGAGGGGCTATCATCTATTTTTACCAGGTATGAGCGAGAAGGGAAAATTCATGGTTGCAAGGTAGCTACGACTGCCCCAGTTATTTCTCATTTATTCTTTGCGGATGATAGTTTCCTGTTTTTTCGTGCAAATATGGAAGAATGTACGGCCATCAAAACATGTCTGCGTTTATATGAGGAGGCATCGGGCCAGAAAGTTAATTTCAATAAATCCTCAATTGTTCTCAGTCCTAATGTGGATAGTGAATTATCCCAAGCAATTGCAAATTTTTTGAATGTGTCGATATGTACTAATCACGGGAAGTATCTTGGAGCTCCTTCTCTAATCGGTCGAAATAAAGCGTCGGTGTTTGCTTATGTAAAAGAGAAGGCATGGAGAAGATTCTATAGCTGGAAGTCTAAATTTTTATCTCGAGTAGGGAAGGAGGTGTTATTGAAATCTGTTATTCAAGCGATCCCAAGTTATATTATGGGTACCTTCTTACTTCCAATCAATCTTTGTGATGAGTTGGAAAAAATGATGAATAGCTTTTGGTGGGGGTCGGGAGGGAAGAAGGGTAACGGGATCCGGTGGCAGCGGTGGGAGAAATTATGTATTCGCAAAGAGCACGGGGGTATGGGCTTTCGAAATTTGCACAACTTTAATATTGCAATGTTAGCAAAGCAGAGTTGGCGAATTATTAATAATCCAAACCTTTTGGTTGCCCGTTTGTTTAAAGCAAGGTATTTTAAATTGGGTTCATTCCTGGAGGCTAGTATGGGGCATAATCCGAGCTTTATTTGGCGTAGCTTAATGGCGACACAGGAGTTAATTAAAAGAGGGAGTCATTGGAGAGTTGGCGATGGGTCATCGATCGGAATATTTAGCGACCCATGGCTACCGGATGCGATGAATCCGTATGTTGAGACAAGCCCCTTGGAGCATATGCTTATGGCGAAGGTAGATTTACTAATTAACCCAGGGATGGCTACATGGAACTATGATATTATTCGTACCATGTTTTGTGAAAGAGATGCTCGGCTAATTTACTCAATTCCTCTCTCTAAATATTTCACTGTTGACAAGAGAATTTGGAGTTGGGATCAAAAGGGTCGTTATTCGGTAAAATCCGGCTATCGCGTTCTCCAAACTGGTGGGGATATAGTGTCATAATTGGGCAGAGGTTTGGAATCGAGTAGTGCCGCCGAAAGTGGTAACTGCCTGTGGCGGAGTCTGACTGGCTGTTTACCATGTCTTAGTTCTATTCGGGCTCGACAAGTTGATGTTGATATCAGGTGTCCGATGTGCAGTAACGAGGTGGAAACAGAGTTTCATATACTTGTTCAATGCCCGGTAGCGAAGGCGATTTGGACAGTGTCTACAATTGGTGATCATTCGGAGGGAACCACGTCTGTTGCATACTGGTGGAATAAGCTGCGAACGCAGTGTTCGAGTGAGCAGCTAGATATGGTAGCAATGTTAATATGGAGCATTTGGCTCAATCGGAATAATCGAGTATGGAGGAACAAGCAGCAGTCGAGTGTGGTTGTGGTTCAAGAAGCTACATGCAGGCTAGTGGAATGGAAAGAAGTCAGGAAGCAAACAACGAGGCCACGAACTAGTGTACAGGCCCATGATAATGGCTGGAAAAAACCGGAGGTGGGTCTTAAAAAATGTAATGTGGATGCAGGTTTATTTCTTGATGATGGAAAAGTGGGCTATGGCTGTGTGGTTAGGGATGATACGGGTGGTTTTGTGGTTGGGATGCAAGGCTCGGTGAAAGGCTTATTCTCTTCCTCAGTTGCTGAAGCAATAAGCATTAGGGAAGCGCTAAGTTGGCTTAAAAGGTCTGGCATAGATCAGGTTGTTGTGGAATCTGATGCTCTAGGAGTGATTAATGCAATTAATAATGACAGTCTGGATGACTCGGGGCTTGGAGTCGTCATCCAAGATTGTAAAATTCTTCAAAGAGAATTTAGATTTTGTACTTTCTCTTACGCTTCGCGATCAGCGAATAGTGTTGCTCATGTTTTGGCAAGGGCGTCACGTTCTGTGTCTGGTCAAGTCGGGTGGATTGATAGTCCTCCTTTGATTATTTCTGATGTACTTGCGAATGATTTGATTTATTGAAGGCATGGTTTATTTCAAAAAAAAAAATGTGGAGATTACAGTGTGAAAAATATCAAAAAAAACAGTGTGGAAATATCGGTTCCCAAAATTTAGACTATTTATACACGAACAAAAAACTTATTCTTCAAACAAAAAATTTAGACTCATTATTTATACACGAACAAATAACTTATTCTTCAAACCCGACGCAAGTCATTTTCAAACATGATATTATAATAAATTTCATTTATTTTAATCAATACAATGATAAATATTAAAACTCATCTAAAAATATTATTAATTATAAAATTTATTATTTCATCATTTTTAAATTATATCAATTTTAAATTTCAAAAACATAATTGACTTTCACGCCAATAAAAATAATCTTCTAATTCTAAATTTGAAAAGAGGAGATGATACATTTTTCATGCCTTCTATATAACAGAGATGTTCATTATGTCACTTCAACTCAATTTCTCTTTTGTTTAAAAAAACAGTATATGCTTTAAGTTTGTAATTTTACAATTTTAAAAGTATTTTTTTCTTTTTGGGTTTTGGTTGGTACTCAATATAGCACAGGATTTAGACTACTATTATCAATTACTAAATTAATAGAACAAACTCTCGAAATTCTCAGGCTTCCAAGTCACAAACTATTTTTAAGGGAAGATTTCAAAAATCTAGTTCTAAATTAACATGGCAAACTCTTAAAATTCTCAAGCTTCCTAGTCACAAACTATACTTCGAGGGAGGATTCCAAAAATCTGGTACAAAATGTTAAGCGAATCATGAAAGTATAAAGACAACTCCTGCAGAATCCAATATTTAATAGTACACTAGTAAATGCAATCTCCATAGAATGGAAGAGGAACATCTCTAGTCTTTCCCGCTCATCTGGAAAGACGGCACCAAGAGATATAACAGCCGACGGCACCTCCACTTCCCATTCACCCCGCCCAAAAGCTCAAATTTTGCCAAGCAGATATCCCTATGACGGCACTGTATTGCAATATATAAAATCCATAAGCATTACAAGCGATATAATAATGATACAGTAACGATCGGAAAAAACTAAAATGGCAAGGTATTCAAGATATGATAGAAACTAAGAGTGCTAGCTTCAAAAACTAGAAGCACAGAGTAATATGTAATTGTAAACCGACCAAAGCCATACCCATTGGCTACTCTCAAGGACCCAAGCCAATAAAAAGCAAGAGATCAACTAATATAAGTGACATTCCTAATGTGGCACCCTAACAATATAGAGCTTTAGTATTGCTCACAGGCCAAACATAACACGGACCATATGAAAGGTATGCATTTATGTAGTAGAAACTATAGAATAGTGTATATACATTTATGTAGTGTATAACTATCGTATATTACTCCCTCTCACACAAGGATTTATTTGTGAATATTAAGGACCTATTTTTGTTTCATGTTCATCCCTAAGAATATTGAGTTGTTGCTTTAGTAGTAGCGGTATGATAATGAAATTATAACAGTAAACTTGAGGATATGGTGTCATTTTATACTACTATCGTTAAAAGAGGACTTTGTGTGGAACAAAAATATTTGCCAAATGCTACACTATATGTTCTGGCACGTAACATGAGATCGCTGAGCATTTATGCATAAAATAAATTTTACTTTTACTCAATAAAAGAATTGATAATGACTCAACAAATTATTTTATGAAAGAGCAAAAAGAACAATCATATTTGTCAAGGATGGAGGACATACTATATGTAGAAGTATCAATCTGCTCAGGAAGCTCCTTTATATCTACCTCAAACCTCTCCTGAACCTACAAACAATTGGCCACTATACATTAACACAACAAATCCCAGTAAGATAATTTAAAATTAACCACAATCGCTGCCAACCTGATTGAGGACGTCAGAGTCAGCTCCAGAAGAGACAAATGTGATTGCAAGTCCTTTGGTCCCAAACCTACCAGCCCTACCCACCTTTCCAATTGCAAAAATGAAAGCCTAAGAATGCCAAACCAAGGATATACTAACAAAAGACCAAATAAAAACAATTAAAGAGTACCTACCCTGTGCAAATAAGTATCTGCAGAATCCGGCATGTCATAGTTAATGACAATGTTAACTCGTTCTATGTCAATTCCCCTACCAACCAAATCTGTTGCCACAAGGATCCTCTTGTGCCCCTCCTTGAAACCCTTGTAGCGTGTCAACCTACATAAGACCAATGCAGTTAGGTTGATAATACCCAAGCCATCTAGTAACATCAATAATCTGGTTATTATCACCACCAGGAACATCAATAATCTGGTTATTATCACCACCAGGACCAATGCTCCTAGTATGAAAAGCAACTACAGAAAATATAGAGCAAAAGAAACCCTATATCATCAACATAAAAACACGGAAGTGCAAAAGACAAAATGAAACACAAGCAGAGAAGGTACCAAAGAGAAATTTAAGCAAAGGCATACAAGAGCAAGTTATCAGCATAGTTACAGCAAAAGAACTCCAAGAAAGAAATTAGAGAGATATCAATCGAGCCTAGATACAGGGTACTATTAGAACACATTTCAACCAGTGGTGAATTCTATTTATTTTTATCTCATTTTGTGAAAGTCCAACTTCGTCAGATTCTCAAATTTTCACAGCACTACGTTTACAAAAGCCCCCCCAAACTCTAAAAATATCCAGAATAATATCCAAAGATTCAGGTGCATGACAATAAAACCCATGGCTAAAGCAAATTAAAATTTATGTCTATTCTAAGACGATTAAAATTTATGTCCATGGAAAACAGTGACCTTAGAAACTAGAAACACATGACACAAAACAAACAGAAAACAGAGAGAGAGGTTTTTGTTAGGCCAAAAAAAATAAAGCAGGTTTGTAAGTCTTGGTTAGATTGGGGGTTGTGTTAGCTTGTAACGTAGTCTCAATAACCATTTTCAAGCTTGTTTATGCACCTTATATTCCTCTAAAAAAATACTATGGAAAAAGCAAATTAGGATGCCCGCTATGGCGCTTAATTCCATATCACCACAACTATGTCTCAACCTTTTTTGTTAGTAAAGAATTTCTTTTTCCTACTAAGGAAAAACTGTGAGTTAATTTCCACCAAATGAGAAACATAAGAAACAGAACTATTCATCCATAGTTACTGCACCCGTGCTGATTGAAATAAGAATGGACGACATAACAGTCAGGTTTTGCCTAGGGAAAGGGTGACAGGTCCAAGCTTTGGAGAGTGTCCAATTATGGGATATAACCAATGACATTGGGTCAGGCTCTGAAATTTCATATAGAAGTCGATATCTACCGTTGCATGGAAACTATAGAACTGTCGAGAAGAATATGTTCATATCTCAGTTGAATATATGACATGATGATGCCTTGCTTCGTTTGAAATAGTGCAACGACATTAATATCATATGATTGATTATTATTAACCAAATGCCCAACATTTTTACAGGGTATATCAAAATAGCACTCGTAATAGAAAATAAAATGAGTGAGCAACTAAACTATCAGTTACACAGATCCAAGCATAAAATATTGTTCAATCGAAACAAACCTTTCTTCCTGAGACATGCCAGAGTGGATGCAGATTGATGGGAAATTACACTCAACAAGTAACTTGTTCAGCTCAGCTGCTCTGCTCACACTTTTGACAAATATAACAACTTGATTGAAGTCCAAGGCATCAAGCAGGTCATTCAACTTCCTGTTTTTCTCCAGCTCACTCAGTTTGATGTAATGCTGTCATGAGACGGTGTAAGGTGCAATATATTTCAATGATGGAATAAGGTTCTGATAACTAATTCGTGGATATATATACCTGTACAAGACCATGTAGGGTCAACTTGGCTTCGTCATCCACATAAATTTCCATAGGCTGTAAGGAAGAAATGTCACAGTAAAGCATATTAGGAGCCTTGCTGAAGCTAATGGAATCCATTACAAAATGAGACGGGTGAACATCCCCTTTGATTCAAGACCCCGATCCATCTGGATGTCTCCTCGCAGATACTTTCTAGTTTCTAATTCACACCCACCCTTCCATAATCACTCAACACAACTTTTACGCCACAAATCTTCTATCTCCCGCCCCAAACCAAAAAAAAAACATACTAAAAAGAAACCACCCTCAACCCCAACCAGACATCCCAAGAGAAACCAAAAGGAAAATAGGAAAGCCTAAAGATATGGCCTGAAATAAAAGCAAGCTAACTGTAGCAAGATCATGATCCGACACTACCTCTATGCCTTCAATAATCCTATTAACTTTTCTTGCAGGCTACCCTTCCCATACCAAGGCAGCACTCTCCTTACAAGATTGGAAATGTAAGCACAAACTAAATAAATACAAAAGACAAATATACAGTGCTGCAATCAATGCTTCTTGACTGTCTCTAAACTATCGCCTGTAGAAAGTTTGTATTTATGAAAGACGATTGTGACTTCAAAAATCAAGAAAAGTTGGCCACGGGAAATTACATCTTGCATAAATTTCTTGCAAACAGGACGGATTTCCTTGCTCAGCGTTGCAGAGAACATCATAACTTGCTTATCATGAGGAGTCATCTTAAAAATTTCCTGCACATCCCTCCTCATGTCTGTAAATCATATGAAGACAAAAGGACAATAAAAATTAGAAAAATGATATGCAAAACAATAGAAACTTATGAGCACTATATAAACACTAATAAGTTGAAGCTGACATAAAGAAGTGTATACCAAGTGACTCAAGCATCTTATCACATTCATCAAGAATAAAATGCCTGACATTCCTCAAAGCAAGGTCCTTGTCTCTTGCAAGTGCAAGTATCCGTCCAGGGGTTCCGACAACAATATGAGGACATTCATTCTTAAGAAGGTCCTTGTGAATTTTAATATTGACACCACCATAGAAAACAGCAACCTTGATATCAGGCAAGTACGTGCTGAACCTCTCAAACTCGTGACAGATCTGTAGAAGAGACAAAAATCCCACCCAGAGAAAAAGAAAGCAATAAATAAGTCAAATGATTATTTTTTAATCAGGGAAAGAGCCAGATATGAGAATTACACCCCAAAGAAAATGATCAAATGAAAAGGTTTGGATTAAGATCCATGCCTGATAAGCCAATTCCCTTGTATGACATAGCACAAGGGCTGCAACTTGGCCAGCAACCGGCTCAATTTGCTGCAGTGTTGATAGAACAAAAACAGCAGTTTTTCCCATTCCAGATTTCGCTTGGCAAATAACATCCATACCCAAGATAGCTTGAGGAATACACTCATGTTGCACTGGTGAAGAACCAAATAAATTGGAGCCAAGTTTTCAGTGAAAAAAAAGGGTTTACCAAAGTCCATTTTACTTCTCCAAATCATGGGAGGGATAATAGTGAATTACCTGAAGAAAAAATATCAAACTAATATTTCTTAGGCGGATCAGATGAGCTAATTACTAGCCAAATTAGAAATAAAATAATAATAATAAGAAGAAGAAGAAGAAGAAAAGAAGAAAACAACAACAATAATAATAGTGTCAAGAGAACACAGGAGAAACCTCCTAATCATAACAACAATGCTCAGCAGCAGGAAAAAATTCAAACCGAAAAAAGAAAAGTATGATTTATGAGCACCAAAGTACAAAAGCTCACAATGCTATACAATACAACTTATTAGCAAGAAAGACTAATAAAATGACGGTGGCATTAAAACAGCATCAGTTTAGTAGAACAAATACTATGAAAAGTTCAATGAATTATGAGAAGCTTATATTACTTCTTACATAGCACAAACTGCGCATACTAGAGAGGAATAATGTGCAGCCATCATCAAGTGAATAACACATCTAATAAAACATAAAATGGAAACTTAAGTCTCAAATTATGCAGCTCTTGCACAATACTCGACAAAGTATTGAACTACCAAAAATAATAGAAAAACAGCATTTTTTTCATTTTTGAATATACTATAAGCAAGAGTATTGTCCTTCTGGTTGATGTGAAGAAATAATTGCCTTATATGTGACTTATTAGTTGGTCCAGAATCATCCACAATATAAAGTTTGAACAAGTGAATTAAATGTAAACGATATCCAACAATTGTAAAATTCACAATAAGGATAAAATCATAATCGGGTATTTAAAATCAATACCAAGTACATATTATGGCACGGGGAAAAGTTAAAGCGCAAAAGTACTACAAGATTGATCTTTTCATGTCGGACAACGTCGTAACATAGACACCACGAGGAGACTCTCAGATACCTTAATTACACATATTTAAGCATGTATGGTTAATTATAATAGTATTCATAATGAAGACACATTACACTACTGGACACTTGCCGAAATGTGCCCAAGAGACCTAACATATCTCTTTTTTTGATCATGTTGAGGATGTGTACTTGTCAGAACAAATAAAAAGTATATATTATCACAATAAAAGAAAAGGAAAGGCTAATTAAATAGGATTTGTCAAACTAGAAATAATCACCCTAATTAAATACATATCACACGTATACTTGTGAATTAATTATATGCATATCATACATTATTACATTACTAGTTACGCCCTCAATCCTTTAAAAACATTGCTGAAATGGAAAACAATGTTCACAAAATAGTATGAACTTCATGAGTTAAAAGCACCCCAAATCAAAGTACCACATTAAAATAATTATATGCATTTTCTTGGGGTCCATTTTAGAAAGTAATGTTTTTATGTCGAATACTCAAAATAGAATATCTTACTTTTAGGGCCCATTATATCATACATTTACTTGTCAATGAATTATATGCAATATCATACTTTATTATATTATTAGTTACGCCCTCAATCCTTTAAAAACCTAGCTGAAGTGAAAAACAATGTTCACAAAATAGTATGAACTTCATGAGTTAAAGCACCCCATATCAGAGTATCACCACATTAAAATAATTAGATTACATTTTCTTGGGGCGCATTTTAGAGAGTAATGTTTTTATGTCAAAAACTCAAAATAAAATATTATACTTTTAGGACTCATCATGTTGCGTGAAAAAAAATGTATTTAGGTCATTCTTTTGAGGACGCGGGGAGTAGTTATCAATGTCCCGTATACATAGTGGAATATATTAATATTACAGAGACAGAAGGGGGTAAAAAGAGAGGAGGAAAATATAGCTGCCCTAATGCTCTCCAAACGCAAAGAAAGAGGAGAGAGAAAATGAAAAGGGCAGCACACTCACTTTTGCTTCAAGGGAACGAGTCGGACATAAACTAATCAATTCTGCCTACCAGATAAAGAAGCCTCGATCAGTGGACTTATTATGACACAGTATATCAACCAGATCTAATGCTATTGAAAGGAAGACAAAAAGGAACTGAAGAATTTCTACACCTGAAATACCATGTCTGTAAGATTATATGCAGCCTACGTTACAGCATTTAAAATTAGCATTTTTCGCACCAATTGAAATCACTATCAAATTGAATAACTATGAGGATTATCTTGCCTTCAGATGGATGCTCAAACCCAGAGTCCACAATAGCTCGCAGAAGTTCTGGCTTCAGAAGGAAATCTCTAAATCCGGAACTGTGAATACCTACATATCCCCTACATTCAAGAATGAGAAAGCAGGCATCAGATGAGGTTACAAGTCAGCAGCCTCAATTCCAGTAGATGTACAGATACAAATTATATATGAATACAAATACAGGACAAATATCAGCAGAATAATGATACGTGCTTAAACATAAACATCAGCTTCCATAGAGCCATAGAGGACTACCAATAGGCCGCCATTTAACGAATAAGAGTTATTTCTAGAAGATCTTCTATCCTCTGATGGGTTAAAAGTTGTACATAACTATTCACATACCAGCATTGTGGAAACCCGCAGTAAAAGGAAAGAAAAATAAAACGTAACATACCACAATATAACTAAACAAATGGCTGATGGAGGATGGAAATAGTTGAACAAATAATTAATTGGAAAGGCAAAATCAACAAAGCGAATTAAAAGAACTAGGGTGATTCAACCGCAGGAGAACTACTACCCCTTGGTTTCCCAACCGCAGTAAGCAGAAAAATATTAATCGCAACCAATAATCAGAATAATTTTAATATCAAAGTGTGTCCAATAATCTATCATGACAAGCATATTTATAAAAAAAGAAACTCTAATAACCCTAAGTCCAGTAACAATTGGGCTTCTAAATAAATAACCTAATACTGAAATAAACCAATAAATAAGAAGTCCAACAAACTAAATAAATAGACAGCTGATAAATAAATATCTAAATTGCGATTCATCCACGACGACGACGTCTCAGATCTATCCCAATGGCTTATATGAAAACTTCACTAAAATGCCAAAAACCATCCAAAATACTTCCTAAAGTCAAAAATCATGTTCCCTAACAGATATGTACTTTAATGCTTCAAACAATATTTCCAACTAATACATAGTCTAAAATGTATTTGTGAAACTATTTCATCAGCACTTCTATAGCCTTTCAGTATAAAATTCGATGCAATTAAAAGTTATTTGTGAGTTTAAATCTCATATCTCCCAGATAAAAAAAAAGGAACTAAAAAGTCTTACAACTTCATTCTGATTCTAAACAACAAAAAATCTAACCTATCTTATAAAGGGAAACCACAAGGTCCACGACCAGTGATGCTCATAGTTTTAGTGTACCTCCCCTATTTTAATTTTGTATTTCATAATCATAAACATACAATCTGAATGAAATAACTATGTACACAACTAATTAGTAAAATTATTCTGTTCTTATTCATTTTGAATGAGCAAAATATGAATGAGCTCTAGCTCTGGTGGTACCCTCTCATCCCCTAACTGTTCCAAATCCCTTGATAAAAAATATAGTATCTAGTTTAAGGTATTTCTAATATCATTCTTTCATAACCCCACAAACCAGTAAGGGTCCAGTTCGAGGTTAGGTTCTATTTACCTCACCCACCTATAAAAACCAAAATAAAAATGAATTTATTTTGAAAAAAAATATGTGAATTTAAGCTATAAAACCGCCAAGATTAAATTTTTATTTTATGTGATGAGATTTGGTACATATATTTTGAAATTCACGGGTCACGGATAAAGTAAAGTTCAACTTATAGATGTGCAATAAGCCATACTCTTATGTATAATAGTTGAGCTAGAGTTTGAGTAAGAGCTTACTTCTTAACGGCTTCGCCGTTGACTTTGGTAACGGAATCGGGGGCTTTTTCATCTTCCTCCTCGTAGTCGATAAGCTCTTCCTCGTAAGCGTCGTTGTCCTTGTTTTCACCCATTTCTAAGTACAAATCACACACAGAAATCGAAATCAAAATCTGAAACTTCATAATTCAAATTTAAAGAAAATATATACATATAGAGAGCAGGCTTAGCTAACCTTTAGATGGATCTAAGAGAAGTTGATTAGGGTTAGGGTTTGGAGACGTCTGCAGAGAGAAAATGTTAGGGGGAAATGTGGGGTTTTGGGGGGAGAGGTAAGATTATATAGGCTACAAAGTCAAGGATGGTGTTATTTGACATTTTTGTCCTCGTTTATTTCAAAAAATTACCTCTATTTACTAAGGCAAAATTCTATATATTTCTAGAAATAAATTTTGATATTTACACAATTTCTCCCTCACATGAATATAACTCATTTATTATTTATGTAAGATTGATCTTGTAGAATTATCATTTTTATTTATAGAAATATTATTTCTGTAATTCATATTATCTATATATTATAAAGCCTCCGGCGAATATTTGGTCATTTAATTGCTACAGCCATGTACTCCTTTCTCTATTTTGATATTTGAATTTCGTGTCATGCTTGCCTTTTTCTTTTTTAATTTTTGTTTTTTATTCCTACAACTTTTAATATATTATTATTTTATTCTTTTTAATTTAATTTTTTGTATCTTTTTATTTAATCCTCTAAATTTATAAAATTCTTGTTTTACTATCACATAATTTATACAGACAATTGATGACACTTGATTTTTTTCTTGGGTTAAGAAATAAATCATTTTCAAATTTGGGATTTTTTTCTTGGGTTAAGAAATAAATCATTTTCAAATTTGGGTACTAAAGTTCCTATCTAGGGTGGTGAGAAGGAGTAGATCTCCTTTAAAAAAAAATTATTTTAGTTTTTGGAAGCTCTCCCTAATTTCAGTTCCCTTTTGAATTCCTATTTGTAGCTTGGAAACTTTTATTAGTTTTCCAAGGGTAAAAGGATTTTTGTTAAGTTGTGACAAATTTGTAGTTACTGGAGTTGAATATCCAAAAAGAAAATATAAAAAAGAGTTTTTTTATATGTTGTGTTAAAAACGTGTGACTTTTGTTACAAATAGTCACAATGACATATTATATAAATTAATATAAATATATGAGTATTTGATATTCAATTCAATATTGTCTGCTCACAATAAAAATTGATATGTTTTTATCATAATACAAATATTTTTTGTATAAAATTGAAAAAAAAATTCTAATGCAACTCTTTCCAAAATAATAGTATGGTAAAAAATAATGCATAGGTTAATATTATTTCAACTTGCGTAACATTTTCTTATATAATTGTATAAGAAAAAGTTACATTCATGCTATTTTTTGGCGATTTCTTCCTGTGCCTATAGATTACTAACATTATCCAATAGATATTCCTTACACTAGTATTAAGAGGTTCCAAACAGCCAGAGTCCCACCTCTGCCTGGGAAAAGAAGATCTTCCTCCCTCAGCTCTATGGCAACTTCTCCATGCTTTTTACATATAAACTCCATAGCTACAAAGAAACCAGGTTTTCCCTCTCTCCCTCTCTCCCTCTCTCTCTCTCTATATATATATATTATATATGTATAGTTGATAAAATTCCAGTTTTTCTGTTTCTTGTTCCTGAATTCTGAGTTTTTTTCAAATAGAATAACGTAATAAATCTTCAGGTTCTTGTATTATAACTTTTGGAAATCAGAAGCTCCATGGGACAGTTAAGTTTCATATCATGAAAGCTAAGGTCAGTACTATTGGTCTGGTCCTTAATAAATCTACCCAATTAATTAAGCAATGTATAAACAAAATATTCTTTAATTTCCATTTATTTAACTAAGCAATGTATTTATAGGCTGCAGATAGTGATCAAAACACAAAGCAAAATAGTGTTATATGTGGCGATTGCGACGGAAATGGTAATATATATATATATATATATATATGCATTATTTCCCATTTGATTAATCTGGTTTACAGAAGCCTGATCAATAGTGATAATTCTTTGAGAATATGGTATTGGCATGAGACTATGATTTTTTATTTTTTTAAAGTATTTTAAGAACTTCTCTATGTTTTTATGCTCTGTTAAAAAATACAACCAGGAAAAGAAAGAAAGGTGCAGAATTTCCTAGGGCTATCTATTTATTTTAAGAGCATTCTCAAAAAAGAAAATCCGAACTTTCCTTTTACCATTTCTTAAGGCGGTTGATAATGCCAAAGCAATAAATATGTTGACAAAGTAAATATGCATTTAGCGACACTTTTATTTTAATGATACTTTGAACTTTTAACGACACTTATTGCTCTGACAGCATAATTATTGCTCTTGCATAGTTAATAGTCTTTCTTAAGCAATTTTTTTTTCTCATTTTCTTGGTGGAGATGCAAGTAAAAGCATTTTTCTGAGTTCAAAAGTTTTTTGTGAACAACAGATATAAGTAAAATCTTTTTGGCATTACCCTTAACTTCAGTTAAATTTCTTTATATGGCGCAGCAATAACAAAGTATGTGGATTAACCCATGTATCTAACCGTTTGAATCCAATTATTATCAGGTGCAGTTTTGTGCTCACAATGCAAAGGTAGTGGCATAAACTCTGTCGATATCTTTAATGGACAATTTAAAGCTGGTGAATCATGCTGGCTTTGCGGGTAACATATATACTGAAAGTCATTATCTTGCTGTTTATAGTGTTTGTTTGGTTATTGGGCGTGCGTTTGAAAGTTCGAATACACTCTAAAATCATGTTTACTTGAAAACGAGTTTATTTCAAACGCAATTTATTTAACTCACAAACCTAGCGTTTTAGATTCAAAAATACCGAACCAGTAATGATGTGGTGTGTTTGAAAAATGCTACTACTGCAAAACTTACAAACGCTAGTTCCAAATAAACCCATAGCAGTTCCTTTGTTCCACATATAATTGACCTCATTTATGCATAAAGTCGTATTTGAATTGATTCGGATTTTTTTGCAGAGGAAAGAAAGACATGTTGTGTGGGAACTGCAATGGAGCTGGCTTCATTGGTGGTTTCATGAACTCGTTCGACACTTAAAAAGTATTGAATCGAATCAAAGAAGCAAATATGGATATGCCGTCATTTTTAGGATGACAATTGATATTTTCACATGGAAATATTATATTTGAAAAAGTTGTAGTGCCCGGAGAATGCATGTCTAGATTGTTGTTCCTCTCTCACATTAGTGTTGAGTGGGACTAGCGTTCTTGTGAGAAATATGTATATATTTCCCTGCTGCCTTTAGTATACTAGACTGTATATATGCTTTTTAAAGTGAATTTAGATCCCGGAAGTTGAAGAGTCGCATTGCATGGGCAAATGCAAATGTTGAGTGCAAATGCATTAAAAGAATTCAATAGTAAAAACTATCATGGCCAGCGCCAGGAGAATGAAGGAAAATCCTCCTGCGTCTGCCATTGGACTTGTTGGACATTAACCAAATTCCAAATTTGTGTAATGAACATAGGGAAATGATATATCTTTCGATTTTATTTATCAATTCTTTTATTGTCAGTTACGTCTTACGTGGATAATTACTAGTGGTAATTTTTTTAATCAGATATATACGTCGCAATTGTAATTTGACAAAAAGCTTTCGCAATACATAGCAAAACTCACGAGGATAAGAAACATGTACCATTTGTATTGTAGGCTGTGGTTGCTGTGGTGTGTTTTTCAGTTTCCCTAGCTAGGAGTCTGGCTCAGTTTGTTTGTAGAGCTTGAATTTTTCGGTTCAACTTCTCCAAGAGTCTCTCTCGGACAATCTGCAAGTGCACGACTAGCTCTCTAGTCAGCTTGTAAGTTATTAACTTCTGCAACAACATTCTTTCTTTACCAGAAGAAAAGTTGCATTCTTGATATCGCCTCTGTGAAAGCAACCAAAAACATCACCTAGAACAAAAACAATTTGCTCATCTACTATTCCTTTCATTCCACAGCAACCAGTGTGATAACCAAAATCCTGGGCTTTTTGTCAAGGATTCCAACTAGTATCTCAACATCATATCACATCTCAATATAAAGAAACCGATGTGGGCGGTGTTTTACAAGAACATTATCAGCAATTGCCAACACCTGGCCTTGCACCGTTGGTCTAATGGTAAGTGGGTCATGTACCTCGTTCAAAACTTGGGCTCAATTCCCATCCACAGTGGATGATAGGTGGCAACTCTACGACCCTGAGCTTTGGCCCTGACATGCGTACGATAGTGTTTCCTTCATATGCGTGTGGTTGTTGTACGCTCAATGTGCCTTGCCGGGAGTTTGAAATATCTTACCTACCATTTTTGAACCCAAAAAAAAAACACCAGGCCCTGCTGGTGAACTCTGCACGAAATTGAGTTGGGGGTTTTGACGATTTTAGTAAATAACCAAATATAATACTTGGACTAAGGGTCAAGTTGCATAGACCAAAAGAAAGGGAGTAACAGGTTTTGTACAAGGGAGCTGCAAATAGGTACATGTATTGCACTTTCACTTTTCTGCTCTTCAATCTTTAGCATATAAATATGTATAGCAGCATAGCACCCTTGACTAACATTAACATATATGACTGTAATAACATCTTTGTTTTGACAATAAAAACAAAGCAACTACAATAAAAACGCTTTTTTATCTTCTAAAATATACAGAATCGGCATTATTACAACCCCCTTCACACACAGATGCACCAACCATGAGCAAAAGCAAATGTGGAATAAGTAATAGGACATTAAGCAAAACACCTTAAGTTGTTCAAATGAGACAGGTTGATAACTAAAATTACACAATACTTGGTCAAATATATGCTACACAAAAAGCATCCTTCAGTTAACAAGCATTTTATACAGAGCACAGAAAAAGCTTTCTGTATTGGAGCCAGCAAAATCACTAAGGTAGCCGGATGATACTGGCAAAAAGTCGATCTATAAAAAAGAGAGAGAACAATAAAAATGTAAAGAAGGAAAAATAATAGTCCACCAAATCAACTACTTAACCTCCTGTTCCCGAATGGGTGTTTTCTTCCAAACCTCCTCGAGTTCACTATTTTGCAAGGGAGGCAACGAGAACATGCTTACAGTTGAACTTCCGCATCGAATCTCTTTTAAACCTCCTCGAGTTCACTATTTTGCAAGGGTGGCAACGAGAACATGCTTACAGTTGAACTTCCACTTCGAATCTCTTTTAAGACCCGCAGTGCTGATAATGTCAGCTTCACATACATATTCTCCATGTTCTCGATCTCTGCAAGTTCTTCTGGAACTCTGAGGGACTTCTCATTATTTACAGGGGCACTCTTCGTGCTGCATCCCTCTTCCCCACCAGAAGCTACAGATGGCGCAAACTGATCTTTCATAGAGAAAAGACGATCAAGTATATTCTCACACTCCTTCACAAGTTCATCTAGAACATCAGTTTCAAAAAACGACTGTCTCAAAACCTTTTGGATGAAAGGAAAGCGAATTAGAGCACCGCTTAGCTTATCATATTTCTTCAATATCTTCACCAGTCCTGCACAGAACAAGGTAGGTTAATAAGCAATCACTTTAAGCTTTCAAATTTTACTATTTTAGGGCATTAACACAGAGAAATGACTTCATTAATTTGAGTCATTCACAAGGTAGCCAATTCATTTTCTTTTTGCAATATAAGTGTTACATCCAATCTCATTTTCTTAATCACAAAGAAGCTACAACTATTATCTTCTACCTAGAAAATAATCCTTTTTATTGCCTCCCTCCAATTCCTTGCAATAAGGGTCCAAAAGTTCATCTCTGACCAATGGCGACAAGCAATTAACAAAGTTACATCCCCTTTCCAGGTATTATCCCAAACTTAATAGTCAAGCAAACTTGAGTCTAGTTTATCGCAAAAGTATCATAATCCCTAAATATAAAAGCAAACTTGGTTACGCGGAGAGGAAAATTGATAGTCAAACCACTTCATACTCAAACATGCACAATACATTTCACATTAAAAATAAAATAAAATAAACCTGCAAATGAGCTGGGCACGATCCATTTAGCACGCGAGACAGTTAAATGAAGGAATTAATACAAATCCAAATTGTAATATATAAACTCTCGCAAGAGAGTGATATAGCTAACATCAAAGGAAGCTGCTACATACCCTTCAAACTTAATTAGTGAAACTGTTATTAATAAAGATAATTCTACTACTTGCTATAAGGGTTTGTTGACTTGAGGTGGCATAATTAAATGCCTTCAAAGGGTGGTGTGAGAGCACCTTAATTTTTTAGTCTTCAAAATTTTGAGTCTATCACCAAATTTTCATCTTTGAGACATTGTTTCATAGTAGCATATAATAAAAAGAGTAAATCTATTACTAAAAAATGAAAATTTTGTCACAAGTACCAGCCTTTTTGTCATATATTATATACACCGCCGATTGCAACCAAATAGTAGCTACTTAGATAAAAGAGGTACCTGTATAGTTAAGGGCACTGTAATTCTCCAACAGAACCATCTCTCCATGAAAATCTACTATCTCTCTTCCTACTTGCATCAACTCTTCATTCGAATCATTAGCCTCGGCTACTCTTTCTTGCAGAAACTGGATTATCGGAAGGAACAAAGAATTGATGTCATTACATCTATTTATCCATTAGTAAAAACATGCTGCATAGTATCAAATTTATTAAAAATACGGACATCCAAATTATCAAATAAAAATTAAGAAGCATGTCACGATCTCCCATGACCATGATAACTAAATTCTAAAAACTTTCCAGAAATAGAGAGTTGAGGAATAAAGAACTGAGGTTAAGAGAATTAGAGTTTTAGAGAGAACATAGTCTGAGTCAGTGGCCAGGGAGAGAAGTACATCGATAGTGACATATCTAGAAACAGAATAGAGCAATTCAACTTAGAGAGAGTATTCAATTCATAGTATTTCACATCTGTTATCACAATGTATTATGATGCTTCTGCATAAACATAATAACTCTTTTGGAAGCACTAAGAAAGACTCTTTGAACTTCTCAAGTCTCAACAAAATTTTCAAGCTCAACAAAATTTTCAAGTTCATCAAGTACGCTGCTCTGCATTACAATTCGTCCATCACTGCCTTTTGTTAAAGCATAGAAAGCTCTAAACTTGTTTTCTTGCGTTGCTCAATATTTACTGAAACTCCTATATAAGACTCCACAGTCGCAACTCTTACAGTAGCTAATGGAGTAGTCTGGAGACCTTGAGATAGGTTTCCACTATATCTCTTGAAGAAGAGATTGGCATGCCTTGGCTCCTGAGTGTTCTCCTTTACTTCCATAACTCTTTGGCTCAGTGTAACTTTCCTATGACCTAAAGAAGCTGCTTAGACAGCTATTGGCTTACTTTCTTTGGAACTTGTAAACAGTGTGCTGCTAGTTCTACTATAAGATAGAGTGGAGGGTGCAAATTATTTTTTAGCTTAAAGTTTAGGGTGCTTTTAATCGTATTGTTATATTGTATCAAATAAAACTTCTTTAGCTACTTGGTATAGTTTCCAAAGGGTATGAACAAATATACAACTCCTCGCTTAGAGGGGAGGCAAAAATTTAATTATCAACCACATTGAACTGATTTCAAAAAGATGGTTAGCTAAGGGCCCTAAAGTGTTGTCTTATTATCCAAAAAAAAAGGACTTGCTGCCTAGAAGTACATTGCATAATATATAGGTTCCAACTGTATCATAAATTTTACACTACCAAGCCGCAAATTCAAATTCCATGGCATGGTTACCATGAAAACAAGCCAACTTAAGTTATATTGACACGTCATAATAATCCTATCAGAGCCAGAATTCATCTAATGTCTTTTTTATAAGAAAAAAGTTCTAGAAATATTTGTGTTAATACTACCTGTCTGTTAGACTGCTCAAAATATACATTTCTTTATTCTTTTTATTTTTTCTTCATAAGTTGCTCAAAAGTCAAAACTTAGAAGTTCTAATCCAAATTCAAGAATGTCGTATTATTAACCCAAGGAAAAAAAAAATAACAAAGAAACTAAAACCTTTGAGAAATGATACGTGCATGTAATTTATCCTCGCAACATGAACTATCATATTCATATCATTCTCTAAGCCGGGACAAAAAATTTGAATGAATGAAAATTAACCTCCATAATAAGCAAGTTTAGGAGCAATAGCATAATCCAAATTCTTATTTTCTTTGATCTGTTCAATATACTTTATTCTCTTCTGGCAAACCAATATAACACTATTATAATCATCACAGCACCCAAAAAATCACATTTGGCAATTCTTTTCAACAAAAAAAGTCCATTTTCCAGTGATGGTACTATAAAATGACACAATGTCCTCTGGTTTGTCATCATAACTTATTATCATCCAAACTGTACAAACCCTTTTCTAGGGATACTCATGAAATAAAAGTACATCTTTAATATTCACAAATTTCATAAATTGAATCATTTTGTGGAACAGAGAGAATAAATCAAGAGAACAAAAAATTAAAGAATTCCCCTAATTCATATAGTTTTTCATAGAAAATATAAAATAAAAATTACCTTTGATCTCATAACATACTCTTCTTCTTTATCTTCAAAGAACCTGTTAAACTTCTCGATCTCTTTTTCCAACAACTCCACAAAATCAGTCACCTCCTTCGCCACCGCCTCCTCGTCATCATCACGGCCGTCCACTTCGCCGCCGGCCAATCTAGGCCGTTTAATCGGCCGATCTCCTTCCTTGGGATAAATCAAGTTCAATTGCTGCTTCAAATCTTTGTACGACAAGAATTTGTCTCGCCAATCGGGTAACGTTTCTTCGATCAAATTTCTGAGACTCTTCCAAAACTTCATGATTAATTAATTCTTCAGAAACCCAATAATAAAAGCTGGTAATTTTTTCTGTATGATTTTTTGGATATATAGCTATAGATTTATGCGTGTATGTATATCGGGGGAAAATGGAGGGGAGGAGAAAGAAAGGGAGGAAAGATTAGGAGAGAGAGAAAAAGGCTTATATAGAGGGGAATGTTGAATTGTTATATGCTGGAATATCCGTTATTCTTTTGATCTGGAAAAAAGGATATACTGAGGATATTATTTTTGGATCATGTTCTCTTTGTTTTGACCGTCAACAAATTAATAATGGTAAGAGTCCAAAATTTGTAAGTTTCTACATAATAACACTTTTTTACAATACAAAATTTTACGGAGTCCTTCTACGGCGACATTGATAATTGACATTGTTTGGCGACATTTTTTTTTTTTTTTGCAATTTTTTTTTTGTTTTGACTCTAAAATAATTTATATGATTTATTGGAACTAAAATTTAAAAAAAAAAGCGATTTAGGTGTCATTTGGATACATATACAAAACAGACCAAAACAAAAAAAAAATTGCAAAAAAAAAAAAATGTCGCCAAACAATGTCAATTATCAATGTCGCCGTAGACTTATTGAATTTTACAACTTGAAATTTAGTATAAAAAAACATTGTCAGAAAAGCACTACAAAAAATAAGACACTCATATTTCATATAGTAACAATGTTATTTTTCTTTGTAAAACAACCCTTACAAAGAATTACCAGCTTCACAATTAAGGTCATAAATGAGTGAAGTTGACTCGAGTCGGACTTTAACTTGTTGAGCTCGAATTTGTCTAAAAGTTAAAAGAGCTGAGTCAGATTAGACTTTAAACTACTAAAATTTTGTTTACAAACTCGGCTCGTGTATAGAGCTCGAGTTCAAGTTGGGTTTAATCGAGTCGAGCTCGAACTTAAGTCTGGAAAAAATATAAATTTAATATAGTCATCTACAATCATAATGTAACAAGTCATATACTTATGATACATTTTAAAAAAACTTCGTAATATATGTCAGTAGTTGGACATTAGTTAAGTGTACTATGAATATATATTAAATTATAAGTATGCTTTTTTAACACGTTATGGTCTCGTTCGGTAACAACTTACTTTAAAATGATTTAAAGTTAAAATTTAAGTTGATTTATAAGTCATTTAAGCTGTGATTTATAAGTAAAAGCGTTCGACACCACTTTGACTTATAAGTCATAAATTAAGTTAAAACAAGTTATAAAGGTGTTCGGATAATGACTTATTATTTAAAATAAAATGTAAAGATTACTAAAAATGATATTAATAAAAAAATACATTGATTCAATATCATATCATAAGAATCACTATTTTTTTCATTAAATAAAATACTAAACAAATACGAGCCTTCATCAATGTGCTCAAACGGCCATCATGTTGCCTTTTTGATCTCGCACACTAAAACTGCCATATAATCTAAAAGAAATATAATACAAATTAATATATTCATATATAATAATATATTTATATATAATATAATATAAAATAAATATAATACATCTCAATAATGTATATAAATAATAATAATAATAATAGTAATAGTAAATCCTCCATATTTACTTCAGAAAAAATAATTGTGTTGTTCCCGTAAACAAATCCTCCAATTTCGTATGAAGCCTATCAAAATAAATAATAATAATAATAATAATAATAATAATAATAAAGGTTTCACTACTAATCTAAGTTTCCAACAGTGTTTTGGACCCCTGGTAAAACTTAATTCTATCCTCTTTGGGTAAATTCTTTAATATTTAAAACTATTTTAATAAAAATATAAAATACTGCGTAGCTTTGTTTGTTCGAGAAGCAGGACGAGAAAAGTTTCAAGTCAGGGGTCTATTCCTTTAGGCTTTACACACATCTTAGATCAGATATAGCTTTAATCCAAATAGAAACTGAGGAATTTAGTTCCCAATTGATTACTAAAATGGGTTATATGATGAAAAATCACAAAGCTATAATATTCATCTTTTGGGTAATTCATTGCCCTTTCCAATGAAGTTCTTCCAAAGTCCCGCCGCCCAATTTGTGTAAGTTTTATTATCATCCTCCATGAAATTTAAGCTTATTTATCTCCAATTACTCCTTATGTCCCAAATTAATTGCTCAGTTTTGACTTTTTTAAGTCAAATTGACTATTTTTAGAATTAATAATTAAGCGTATATAAATATATTTCTAAAATTATAAAAATTGGGGTTAGTAATAAATTGTATATACTTTTTTTTTGTTATAATCTCTTCACCTATATTTTAGCAAAAATAGTAAAAAGATTAGTTTTAAAAATGGTCAATTTGACTTTAAAAAGTTAAAACTGAGCAATTAATTTGGGACGGAGGGAGTACTATATAAACAAGTAGATTATGTTACCCTTTTCAAAAATTTGCAGGAGAACAAGATACGAGAGATGAAGAATCAGCGTTATGCAGATATTGAGAGGTATTTTCATATTTCCAAGTCGTTTGTTTACGATGAAGAAGAAATCAAATATTAGGTTGGAAGGATAAAGAAGTAATTTAACAAAATATGAAGAGACAAAATGGATATTACGTTTAGTCAAACAGCTTATTAGAAATGACTTATAAGTCATTTTTAAATAAGTTAAAATTTTTTATTTATTAATAATGACTTATAAGTCAAAAATAAGTTGTTGTCTAACACTTAAACAGTACAACATGACTTATAAGTTGGTTTGACCAACTTATAAACTAACTTATAAACCAATTTATAAGTTATTGTCAAATACCCTCTATATACTAGATACATATATTGATATGACTATATTTATTTAATTTTCAATTTAGTAATAATGAAATGATAATTGATTATGATGAGACAACTGATAATATTCATATACTATGTTCTCTAACATTAATTAGATATGATTAATTTTAAAAATACTACAATTGACTTTAAAAAGAAGAATTCATAAGAGATAATAATTTTTTATCGTTTTGAATATATATATATATATATAGAGAGAGAGAGAGAGAAAGAGAGGTGATGGATCTAAAGTATACCTCTTAAATAGCATACATCTTTTAAATAACATACCTTTTTTAAAACTACGTCATTTTGGAGATTCTTTTAAAAAACAAAATAATATTAAAAGAGAGTGGTCCCACTTGCTTTCCTTTTATTTACAAAAATGTCACCCGCAACCCCATTTATTTTTTAAAAAAAATCTTCAAAACGACGTAATTTTAATAAAAATATGTTTTTAATAAAAATATGTTATTTAAGAGATGTATGTTATCTATATCTATATCTATCTATCTATATATATATATATTGTGACGCCCCCAAAATAGGTTCACACAACTCATTTGAGTCGCCAAAATACATACTATAAATACAATTTTTCCCATTTACAGCTATTATACTGTCATGCAAAATACGACAACACACATGCTGTGAGTTCAATACAAATATCGTACCGTATATGGTACAACAGTATCCAAATCCAAATTATTACAATGCCGTATAAAAGACGGCAACCCACGTTTAAAGTCCTCATTATAATTATTGTTATACTATATTATAACTTGATGAAGACAACCACTAACTCGGACCATTACTCCACTCCCCGGCTAGTCCCAGCTACACTTTCCTTTCCTGAGAAGAACAATGGGACAAAACAGAAAAGGGTGAGCTCAAATAGCCCAGTAAAGAATATCATGACTAAGATAATAAAGAATAAATTATTTTTAGTCTTCAACAAGGATAAATCTGATAAAATATAATAGACAATAAGTCTTAGATCAACAATTGCAGCGGAAGTAACAATCAATTAAGAGATAAAGTAGATCATAATGTCCACAATCTTTTCCAATTTAAAAGTTCACCATCAATATTATATCCCTGTAACACCAATCAACTGTCCCTGCAAATCAATAGTTTATCTTTGCACTACGGGCCAAAGATATTCATTTGTAACACCAATCAACAGTTCCTGCAAAACAATAGTTTATCTTTGCACTACGGGCCAAAGATATTCATTTGCAATACCAATGGTCATGATCATGCCAAACACCAGTCCATCTTTGCACTACGGACCAAAGAGAACTTTCACCACAATCCTTTGTTTGTAACACCAAAGGTCAAGATTATACCAATACACAGTTCCTGGTCCTAATCATGCTAATCACCAGTTCATCTTTGCACTACGGGCCAAAGAGAACTTTTTCTCACAATTTAAGTCTGAGGATTATAACAATAATATAGAGGATGAAAAGAACTAATAGAAACAATGAGATCAAGAATAAGAATAAATATTAGAGATTGTAATTAAATTTATCCAGAAACCAAAATGTCCAAATTGTCAACATGATGACCAAAATGTGGAGTCAAATTCAAGAATGATATTCAAGATTCATATTTCAAAGATAACGATAAAAAATCAATAGAAGAATTCAGGTGAAAAGATACTAGATGAAACACAAACTATTAAGGATATTCTACTAATTTCAGGAATTTTCACCATTTAATAATATTGTTATGAAAACGGATAATAATTTCTTCCATAAATGGAGGAGTATGAAAGAAAATGATATCCTTTACGAGTACAAAAGAAATGATACCACTTACGAGTATGAAAAAAATGACATCCCTTACCTCAATTAGCAAGTGACTGGATGTTGCTTTCTATGAAGTTTATCAACCTAAATATATTTATAATATAATTAGTAACTATCACATATGGTGTACACTAACTCGTATATTATGAAAATCAAAAGTGATTATATAATATATTCTGTGTAGTGTAAAGAATAAACTTCAAAAATAATATTTTAAAATAAAATATTTCAAAGGAAGTTTTTTCAAAATAACTCTTCTAAAAGAAGAATTATAAACACCGTGTGATGTGTGTGGGTGCTTGACCAACTTTTATAGAAAAACTTGAACAAAACCAGTATTCTTACTGATCTTCACAAAAAAAACTCAAGGTAGTCTAGCACCCTTAGAGAGAACTTACACAAAGAAATTTAGAGAGTGGAAGTAGGTATAAACAAGTAAGCAAGTTATGATTTTCCTTATGCTAAACCCCCCTATTTATAGTAAAATGAAATCAATTTCTACCACACATCAATTATCACACTTTTTTTATATCATCCATCCATTTTTTCTTCAATCTATATCATCCATCCATTTTTTCTTTAATCTATATCATCCATACATTTTTTCTTTAATCTATATCATTCATCCATTTTTTTAAAAAGAGTAATCCACTATCAAAAAGATAAATCCATTATCAAAAAGATAAAACCATTACCAAAAAGATAAATCCATTATCAAAATTTTTATTATTAATAAAATATATCAATTTTCTGTATTATTGTGTTAAATGTATTAATATCACAGATATCATATAATCGCAATACTGGTAACCAGATCATTCCCAGGAAAGAGGGGGCCTTCCGTAAAAATGGCGCGCACTTAAATAACCCATTTCCTAGACAGAATTTTTAGACATTGTCAATAATGCTAAAATATCATATCAAATAATATGTGTTACAGTGTCGTGACAAATAATATAAAATATTATGCAGATGCTACTGTAACAATTATTGAATCAAAATACTGTACAATTGCTACTTTATCAATTATTGAATCAATAATATAAAATACTGTGCAACACCGTGTGGTACTGTGGAATACCGCGTACTACTGTGGAGTACCGCGTGTTACTGTTCTTTTATTACTGGGTATTTCAACAGTTAACGGTAAAAGTCATGCCGCCAATTTAAAAAGTTACCACTTTTATATCTGACAGTTATTCCGTTGTGGGGCCCACCAATGTTTGGTTATTTCGGCGCCGTCGTACTTTACCGAATATAATATTCTCCGACAGAACGAATATTCCCCGACATACTGTATAATTGCACATATCATCCTTAACTTATCATTATATCAATTTAACACCTAACAGTTAGAATAATAATAAGAAAAGTTAAAATCTTATTCATAAAAAGGTTGGGGTCTTAAACCTTCCCTCCTTATGAAATTTCGTCCCCGAAATTGACGTACCTGGTATCTCGACTGACATTTTGAAGAGGTAAGGATACTTAGCCCTCTTCTCAGATTCTAGCTCCCAAGTCATTTCCTCTGTATCTTAGTTTCTCCACAAAATTTTGACTTGAGGTATAATTTTTGAGCGTAAAATCTGTTACTTTTTATCTAGGATCTTAACAGATACCTCTTCATATGTTAAATCCTCCGCAATTACGTCTGGCTCTAACTCAATGATGTGATTTGAATCCTTTACATACTTGCGTAGCATGGATATGTGAAAAATGTTATGAATGCAAGCCATGTTTGGCGGTAGAGAAAGTCTATAGGCCACAACACCTACACGGTCGAGAATTTCAAAAGGGCCAATAAATCGAGGGTTAAGCTTTCCTCTCTTTCCGAATCTCGTAACTCCTTTCCATGGAGAAACACGTAAAAATACATGGTACCCGACATTAAATCTCCCATCCCTTCGATGAAGATCAGCATAACTCTTTTGTCGTTCTTGTGCTGCCTGTATACGTTGTCGAATCCTTTGGATATTTTCTGTTGTCATGCATACCAACTCGGGTCCCAATAATTTTGTTTCTCCTACCTCGTTCCAGCATATTGGAGAGCGACACTTTCGTCCATACAAAGCCTCGAACGGGGCCATGCCTATACTTACTTGATAACTGTTGTTGTAGGAGAATTCGACCAATGACAAGTATTTGTCCCAACTTTCTTTGAAGTCTAGTACGCAAAGTCTTAATAGATCCTCGAGAATTTGAATTGTCCTTTCTGATTTCCCGTTCGTTTGAGGATGATATGTAGAACTGAATCGTAATTCAGTGCTCATAGCTTTCTGCAGGCTGACCCAAAATCGTGAAGTGAATCTAGGGTCTCGATCGGAAACTATGGATACTGGCATGCCATGCACTCTCACAATCTCGCTTATATACATAGTAGCAAGACGCTCAAGGGAATAGTTTTCTCGTATAAGCAAGAAATGAGCAGATTTGGTCAATCTATCCACAATGACCCAAATTGCGTCCAAGCCTTGAGAAACTTTGGGAAGACCTGTCACGAAATCCATATTAATGTGCTCCCACTTCCATTTTGGAATTTCGAGTGGTTGTAATGGACCCTTAGGTACTTGATGCTCTGCCTTGACACGTTGATAAGTTAAACACCTTGAGATAAACTCTGCGATTTCTCTTTTCATGTTGTTCCACCAAAATATATGTCGAAGGTCACGATACATTTTGGTACTTCTAGGGTGAATTACAAACGGTGTGTTGTGTGCCTCCATCATGATTTTATGCTTCAAATCAGGATCATTAGGGACACAGAGTCGAGAATTAACTCGAAGTATCCCTTCCTCGTCGATTTTCGCTTCCGAAATAGCACCTTCTTGTACCTTCTTTCTCATCTTTATCAATTATGGGTCGGTAGTTTGAGCAGCTTTAATTTTATCGATTAAAACTGGTTCTACTCTTATATGCGCAATCTGTATAAAGGTCCCTGGTGTCTTTATCTCTATCTCCATCTTTTGTAAGTCGTGCAAAATGCGTCCTTGTGTTGTCAGTATCGCATTCGTACTCGCATATAATCTTCTACTCAATGCGTCAGCTACCACGTTCGCCTTTCCAGGATGATATTGGATTGTATAGTCGTAATCCTTCAACAGCTCAAGCCAACGTCGTTGCCGCATGTTGAGTTCCTTTTGGGCGAAGAAATATTTGAGGCTTTTGTGATCTATAAAGATCTCCACCTTCTCTCCATACAAGTAGTGTCTCCAGATCTTCAATGCGAAAACGACTGCTGCCAACTCTAGATCATGAGTAGGGTAATTCTTCTCATAATCTTTAAGTTGTCGAGAGGCATAAACTATAACTTTTCCTTGTTGCATGAGGACGCAACCAAGACCTTTGCCTGAAGCATCGCTATAGATAACAAATCATCCTGATCCTGATGGTATGGTCAGAACAGGAGCCGAAACAAGTTTACTCTTGAGTTCTTGGAAGCTCTTCTCGCATTTCTCATTCCATTAGAATTTTGTACTTTTCCGAGTCAACTGAGTTAACGGAGTAGCAATTCGAGAAAATCCTTCTACGAATCTCCGATAATAACCAGCTAGACCCAGAAAGCTTCGTACTTCGGTGACTGTCTTTGGTTGTTCCCAATTTAAAATCGCATCAATCTTCGTAGGATCAACCGATATTCCTTGATTCGAAATCACATGTCCAAGGAATGTTACTTCCTCGAGCCAGAACTCACATTTCTTCGGCTTGGCATACAGCTTATTCTCACGCAACTTTTAGAGTATCAATCTCAAGTGTTGTTCATGATCCTCGCGACTCTTAGAGAATATGAGGATGTCATCAATAAAGACAACCATAAAATGATCCAAATATTCTTTGAATATCCGGTTCATTATGTCCATGAAAGTTGCAGGAGCATTGGTCAATCCAAAAGGCATGATTAAGAACTCGTAGTGCCCGTATCGAGTTCTGAAAGCAGTCTTAGGAATGTCATCGGCTTTAACCTTCAGCTGATGATACCCAGAATGGAGATCAATCTTTAAAAAATATTGAGCACCTTGTAATTGATCAAACATGTCATCAATTCAAGGTAACAAATACCTATTTTTGATGGTGACATGGTTCAACTCTCGATAATCAATGTACAGTCTCATACTTTCGTCTTTCTTCTTCACAAATAGAATAGGAGCACCCCAAGGTGATGTACTCAGACGTATGAAACCAACATCTAACAATTCCTAAAGTTGGACTTTTAACTCTTGGAGTTCAACGGGAGCCATTCGGTATGGGGCTTTGGAAATAGGTTTGGTACCGGGTTCTAAGTCAATACAAAATTCGATTTCCCGGTTTGGGGGTAAGCTGGGAAGTTCTTCAGGGAAAACGTCAGGAAATTCATTAACAATAGGAATATCATTCAATTTTGATGCATTTTTGTTTAAGTCAGTGACATGGGCTAAGAAAGCTTGACATCCATTTTTCAATAAACGAATGACTTTATGGCTAGAAATGGTAGTTATTGATTTCAATGGTTTGATTACTTGAATTCGCATAACAGGTTGATTAGGAATATGAAAACTAATGACTTTACGAAAGCAATCAATTTTAGCATGACGAGTAGTCAACCAATCAATTCCTAAAATCACATCAAATTCATGCATTTCCAAAGAAATAAGGTCAACGGGTAATGTGAGGCTGTTGACTTGGACCAAACAGGATTTATAGACAATAGATGTAATGGCTATTTCTCCTAATGGTGTTTCAACTGATAAGTCAATGTCTAATTTTTCAGGAGTCAAATTTAAACGTTGAGCACATGCAGGTGAAATAAAAGAGTGGGTAGCTCCAGTATCTAACAAGGCATAGACTTCACAAGAGTTAATAAGTAGTTTACCCGTGATAACTTCGTGTGGGTTTCACGCTTTTTGAGACGTCACGACAAAAGCTCTTACCTGGACCATAGGCTTTGACTTGTCCATGATGGCCTTTGGTGTTACCATCACAGCTGGGCTTGATTTTGCTACAGGACAACTTCGAGCTATGTGACCTTCCTTTCCACAACTGTAACACACTTTGGGTGACTGTGTACAGTTTGGGCTCATGTGTCCCTCTTGTCCGCACTTGTAACATTTGACTGGTGGTCATTCTCCTCCCCTTGAGACTGGTGCTAACGCTGGTGCTGGTGTCGATGCCTTTCCGTAGTCATTGTTGAACCTTCTCTTCCTGAAGTTGTTGCCACTTGACTCACTTCTCCAATTATCTGGGCCATGATTTCCACCGAAGTGGTTACCATTTCTGGTGTGGTGATTCCCTCCTCGCTGATTATCATTGTTTCGATTATTGTTGCCACCATTACGATTATTATCGTAATTCTTCTCTGGTTGTAATGTTTCTTTCTCTCGTTCCACTAATTGAGCCCTATCCACGATATCTGAATATAGATGAATTTTATGAGAAATTAGATGTTGACGAATTTCAGGTTTCAAACCTCGTAAGAACATTCGCGTCATTCGTTCCTCAGTGTCCACCAAATGGGACGCAAATCTAGACAGCTCGGGAAACTTGGCCTCGTACTGCGAAACAATTATGTTATTCTGCTCCAGTTTGATGAATTCCACCTCCTTTATATGGTGCATATTCTCCGGAAAATATTTTTCGTTAAACAATTCTTGGAATTCGACCCAAGACATCTCGAGTGCCGAGTGACGGGTACGTTTTGCAGATTTCCACCAATGATTCGCTTCTCCTCACAGCATAAAAGTAGCGAAAGGAACCTTTTGTTCGTCAGTGCAACGCAGTACATCAAATATCTTTGTCAATTGTTTGAGCCACGCCTCTGCCTTGAGTGGGTCCGGCTTTCCGAGAAATTCCGGTGGTCCCAACTCCTTGAACTGCTTGGCACTGACCATTCGTGAGTTACCTGCGTTTCTCCTAGTATTATTAGCAGTAGTTTCTCTCGCCTGGTTCTGCAAGAATTGCATGAAATTTCGAAAAAACTCATCATTCATTATGTTATTAGCATCATGATTTTCTGAGTTCGCAGCAGTATTATTTGTAGCTTCCTGGTTCTCAGCCACAATTGTCTCATAATTCATCTCTCTATTTTCAGATGCCATTCTGAAACGTGATCAAAAAAAAAAGATTAGTTAAAGAAATTGACATGCCACTTCTTGTCCCTATAACCAAACCGATTAATCAAATAATAAAATAGTTTAAGTAGGACATACTAGTGACTAATTCTATTCGTCTTCCTTCTCCTAGTTCAACCCCCAGATCTCCATTAGAGAACATATCCCTAAGTTCGGATACCAACTGTGACGCCACCAAAATAGGTCCACACAACCCATTTTGAGTCGCCAAAATACATACTATAAATACAAAATTTTCCATTTACAACTATTATACTGTCGTGCAAAATACGACAACACACATGTTGTGAGTTCAATACAAATATCGTACTGTATATGGTACAACAGTATCTAAACCCAAATTATTATAATGCCATATAAAAGACGGCAACACACGTTTAAAGTCCTCAGTACAATTATTGTTATACTATATTATAACTTGATGAGGACAACCACTAACTCGGACCATTACTCCATTCCCTGGCTTGTCCCAACTACACTTTCCTTTCTTGAGAAGAACAATGGGACAAAACTGAAAAGGGTGAGCTCAAATAGCCAGTAAAAAATATCATGACTAAGATAATAAAGAATAAATTATCTTTAGTCTTCAACAAGGATAAATCTGATAGAATATAATAGACAATAAGTCTTAGATCAACAATTGCAGAGGAAGTAACAATCAATTAAGAGATAAAGTAGATCATAATGTCCACAATCTTTTCCAATTTAAAAGTTCACCATCAATATTATATCCCTGTAACACCAATCAACAGTTCCTGCAAATCAATAGTTTATCTTTGTACTACGGGCCAAAGATATTTATTTGTAACACCAATCAACAGTTCCTGCAAAACAAAGTTTATCTTTGCACTACGATCCAAAGATATTCATTTGCAATACCAATGGTCATGATCATGTTAAACACCAGTCCATCTTTGCACTACGAGCCAAAAAGAACTTTCACCACAAGCCTTTGTTTGTAACACCAAAGGTCAAGATTATACCAATACACAGTTCTTGGTCATAATCATGCCAATCACCAATTCATCTTTGCACTACGGGACAAAGAGAACTTTTCACCACAATTTAAGTCTGAGGATTATAACAATAATATAGAGGATGAAAAGAACTAATAGAAACAATGAGATGAAGAATAAGAATAAATATTAGAGATTGTAATTAAATTTATCTAGAGACCAAAATGTCCAAATTGTCAACATGATGACCAAAATGTGGAGTCAAATTCAAGAATGATATTCAAGATTCATATTTCAAAGATAACGATAAAAAATCAATAGAAGAATTCAGGTGAAAAGATACTAGATGAAACACAAATGATTAAGGTTATTCTATTAATTTCAGGAATTTTCACCATTTAATAATATTTTTATGAAAACGGATAATAATTTCTTCCATAAATGGAGGAGTATGAAAGAAAATGATATCCTTTACGAGTACAAAAAAATGATACAACTTACGAGTATGAAAAAAATGACATCCCTTACCTCAATTAGCAAGTGACTGGATGTTGCTTTATATGAAGTTTATCAACCTAAATATATTTATAATATAATTAGTATCTATCACATATGGTGTACACTAACTCGTATATTATGAAAATCAAAAGTGATTATATAATATATTCTGTGTAGTGTAAAGAATAAACTTCAAAAATAATATTTCAAAATAAAATCTTTCAAAGGAAGTTTTTTCAAAATAACTCTTCTAAAAGAAGAATTATAAACACCGTGTGATGTGTGTGGGTGGTTGACCAACTTTTATAGAAAAACTTACTTGAACAAAACCAGTATTCTTACTGATCTTCACAAAAAAACTCAAGATAGTCTAGCACCCTTAAAGAGAACTTACACAAAGAAATTTAGAGAGTGGAAGGAAGTATAAGCAAGTAAGGAAGTTATGATTTTCCTTATGCTAAACCCCCTATTTATAGTAAAATGAAATCAATATCTACCACACATCAATTATCACACTCTTTTTATATCATTCATCCATTTTTTCTTCAATCTATATCATTCATCCATTTTTTCTTTAATCTATATCATCCATCCATTTTTTCAAAAAGATTAATCCATTATCAAAAAGATAAATCCATTATCAAAAAGATAAAACCATTATCAAAAAGATAACTCCATTATCAAAAAGATAAATCCATTATCAAAATTTTTATTATTAATAAAATATATCCATTTTCTATATTATTGTGTTAAATGTATTAATATCACAGATATCATATACTCGCAATACTGGCAACCAGATCATTCCCCGGAAAGAGGGGGCCTTCCGTAAAAATGGCGCGCAATTAAATAACCCCTTTTCTTGACAGAATTTTTAGACATTGTCAATAATGCTAAAATATCATATCAAATAATATGTGTTATAGTGTCGTGACAAATAATATAAAATATTATGCAGATGCTACTGTAACAATTATTGAATCAAAATACTGTGCAATTGCTACTTTATCAATTATTGAATCAATAATATAAAATAATGTGTAACACCGTGTGGTACTGTGGAATACCACGTACTACTGTGGAGTACCGCGTGTTACTGTGGAGTAACGCGTGTTACTGTTCTTTTATTACTGGGTATTTCAACAGTTAACGGTAAAAGTCATGCCGCCAATTTAAAAAGTTACCACTTTTATATCTGACAGTTATTCCGTTGTGGGGCCCACCAATGTTTGGTTATTTCGGCGCCGTCGTACTTTACCGAATATAATATTCCCCGACAGAACGAATATTTTCCGACAGAACGAATATTCCCCGACATACTGTATAATTGCACATATCATCCTTAACTTATCATTATATCAATTTAACACCTAACAGTTAGAATAATAATAAGAAAAGTTAAAATCTTATTCATAAAAAGGTTGGGGTCTTATATATATATATATGCATATATGTGTATGTATTGTAGTTAGAGTTAAAACATATCATACACAAACATAATTAGGAACTTAGTTTTAATATGTTTATTTTTGTATTTATGTTTTATATAAATAAAATAAAATTTTAATTAAATAATTGTTAAATGAGTCAGACTTAAACAAGTCAGGCTCGAGTCAAACATCAAACTGTTCGAGCTCGACTCGTTAATGTGCTCGAGTTGGCATTAGTCGAGTTGAGTTGGGTCGACTTGCAGGAAACCCAGTTCGTTTATAGTGAATCACAATAACTTTAAAAAAAAATTATAAACTACCTACGACCTAGAGATTTTAAGGTCTTAGACTAAACTATTTTGTTAGGTAAAAGAGTAATAAGGATTCCTTATAAGTAGTTTAAAAAGTTAAGAAGTGTTTGATAATTTGATTTTTAAAACGGTTTATAAACATTTTTTTATCTCTATTAATTAAATAAAGGCTCCGACTTTTATAACCGCTATTTTAATGATTTTGTGTCACACCATACTCTTATTTTATCTCTTTTAATCTCTCTACTCTTATTTTATCTCTATTAATTTCTCACACATAATTAAAGTACGTCTCTTTTCACCATCTCTTTATTTTATTTTAAACACGATTTGTCTTTATTTTTTCTAAAAAAGATATTTTTATATTACAATAAAAATTTTAAAAAAACACACATCGTGTGTCAGGTGAGTAGTTTTTTTTTGTTTTTTTTATTTTTTATATAAAAGTAGTCAGAAACTCAAATTTGGAGCTTGTGCTTATTTATAAAAATCTAATAATCAAGTTTGACAAAATATATTACTCTTCTATCGCTATCTACTTCAAGAAGTTCACTCATTCCCCCTATTTAATTTTCAAAATCATCCTTTTATAGTAATTTACATTTGAAATAAGTGAAAAACTAATTTTTTAATACTAATTTTTTTTGACTTTTTAACTAGTTTAAGTGATTTTTCATTATCAAATACAAACTTCTTTTTTAAAACTGCTTAACTAAAAAATACTAATCATGATGAATGATTACTAAGTAATCTCAAACATACTTAAAGAGTCATTAATATTACGTGTTACTTAACGGTACAATAATATTTTTAAGGCAAAGGTGCATAATTGTCCCTGAGATTTTCGCGTTCAGCCCATTTAGCTTTGAAACTTGTTTTTAATCCCTAGATACTCCTGACATTATAAAACGTAGCTCAACTAGGCTCCACCGTTAAAAAAAACTTCCAGCTAAATAAATTGGTGTTAGAACCTCTCTGATGCGGCAAGATTTGCTGACGTGTACAAACCATGCTGACATTTCCTCTTTTTCTCTCTCTTTTCCCGACGACCACCTCCTCTGTGAACTCGACGACATCATCCATGGCTGAAACCCCAAAGAAATCTAAGCAATCCCTACAAAAGAAGCTTAAACCCTCCCCCTCTTCTCACATTTCCCCCCAAATTCTCCAATCCCACCGACCTCACAAACCTCAGCCCCTCCTCGCCGCTCCTCCCGCTTTAATTCCTCGTCTGAACCACCACTACTTCTGCCACAATCTTCCAATCGATCATCTCACTGCTCATTGTCATATCCCAATCAGAAAACCCCCAAAAAATCATCAATCAAACAAAACGCAATCAGAAAACCCCCAAAAAATCATCAATCAAACAAAACCCTAATTCTAC